>CAJHNH020005490.1:0-107500 GCA_905116865.2 Candidula unifasciata
AGTCTAGTAATGGTTCCGTATCGACTTTTAGTCTTCTAATTTAATCCCATCTTATATCTCTTCTAATCACTCCTGCAGTCTTTCGTTTTGAACGACCGTGTCTGGTCTGGTACACTGTGGTATATTCTTTTAACTAACATTGTTACAACTTTGACAGTAACCGTCGTATTTACAATTTTTACGCCCAGGTGATCTGATTATCTATGCAGATGGTTTGGGTTGAGAGGTGTAGCGAAAGCCAAGGGAAAATCTTTAGTGCAAGACAGCCTAGCATACGACATCACAACATCTAGCATGAGAATGGGGGTGGAGGCGGTAACTGCAGCTCTCCGGTGGCTAGAGAACAAGATGCATACACTTTTAATTGTAACAGACTCTGAAAGCATCCTGAGAAAGGTGAAGACATGGATGCTTCAAGCATTGTGGAAAGCTTCACTGGGAAGGTCACGGGTGGTGAACATACTTTGGGTCTTTTCTCCAGGCTATGCCGGCGTGGTGGGTAATGAACAGGCAGACAGATTGGCTGGATCTGCACCATTGAGTGGTCAATTTATACATGACAAGGCAGAGGTGGTCATAGCCCTTTGGGAACCAGCAACGGAATCAGTTGAGAAACAAGATCATTATGGCCTGGAGAGAATAAGGCATCTGGGTGTAACCAGAGGGTCTGGCTGGCTCACTACACTCAGAGAGAAGGCAAGACAGACATATAACCAGATTGTGACTGGTACCATCAGTATTAGAACTCTGAGCTGGCTGCTGAAGATGAGGATGGAGCACGCATAGGAATGCCCCGACTGCAGTGATGTCAATTCTTGACTCAACTCAGCTCAACTAACAACTTGTACGCTATCGGCGATGCTTGTAGTGGTGGTCAGGTGGGAGTCGTGGGGGTGGGGGTCTTTTAGCCTAGGGATCTCAGGCAGCATGGCGAGTGCAGTCATAACGGACTGTGCTGGTAAGAATGTTATTTCTGGCTATCTCACGAGAGCCCGGGGAACGCTTTGTTGGCAGTGTAAGAACACCATAACTGTCTGAAGAACGAACATACGGAAATAAAAGAGAACTATTCCATATATACAGTAGTAGTAGAACGGTCTATTGTAGGCTTGCCGACCTGATGCATACAAGTTTAAAGCATCCAGACAGCTTTTAAATAACTCCAAGAGAGAGAGAGAGAGAGAGAGAGAGAGAGAGAGAGAGAGAGAGAGAGAGAGGTGCGGGGGAGAGGGAGAGAGAGAGAGAGGGGGGAGGGAGAGAGAGAGAGAGAGAGAGAGAGAGAGAGAAAAGAGAGAGAGAGGGGGGAGAAGAGGGGTGAGAGAGTAGAGACAGAGAAGGAAGGATAGAGAATGAGCGAGAGAGAAAATAAACGGATCAACATCAGTTTCAAAGGGGCTGTCTTACATTCCGCCCCATATGACTCACTCCTTGAATATAGTAATCCGTGCATATATCATTGAACATTCAATAATGACTAAAATCGTCAGAAACATCAAAGTCTTAGTTACAACATCTGGAATTTTCTCTAACTGTGTCTAAATTTCTAATTACAATTCATCATCAAGTGCTTTGCTGACTGGAGTGGGCGATCACCCCTCTTCGCAATCTGCAACTGCACGTATTATTGACTTATTATTATTGAATTTAAAAACAACAATAACACTAAGCATAAAAAATCTAGGTGAGATAATTAGTTGCCAAAAACTACCAGTTACAGCCTTTATTGGACCACTTTTGCAGTGATGCGGTGTGTGTGTGTGTGGGGGGCGGGGGCGGGGGTGGGGGGTGGGGTTTGAGTCTGAGGATGTAGGGCCGCATGGCTAGTACTGTCGCCACGACTGTACAGGTGAGAATTTTAGTTGGCCCCCGACAGAAAAAAAGCCCGGCTTTACCGAGGATTCGGACCCAGGTCTCCCGCTTTAGAGCCCAGCGTCCTAACCGCTCGGCCAGCATTTCCTTGGTGAGATAATAAAGCGCTTAAAATGTTAATATCTTTTAAATGGGCATGTATTCTGTAATGAGATCATATTTAAAGTTTCCGATTCTCTGTGTGCGTATATTTGTGTGTGTAAGTGTGTGTGTGTGTGTGTGTGTGTGACAGACAGACAGAACGACAGACAGAACGACAGACAGACAGACAGACAGACAGACCGATCGACCGACCGACCGACCGACAGATAGATAGATAGATAGATAGATAGATAGATAGATAGATAGATAGATAGATAGATAGATAGATAGATAGATAGATAGATAGATAGATAGATAGATAGATAGATAGATAGATAGATAGATAGATAGATAGATAGATAGATAGATAGATAGCTAGCTAGCTAGCTAGCTAGCTAGCTAGATAGATAGATAGATAGATAGATAGATAGATAGATAGATAGATAGATAGATAGATAGATAGATAGATAGATAGATAGATAGATAGATAGATAGATAGATAGATAGATAGATAGATAGATAGATAGATAGATAGATAGATAGATAGATAGATAGCTAGCTAGCTAGCTAGCTAGCTAGATAGATAGATAGATAGATAGATAGATAGATAGATAGATAGATAGATAGATAGATAGATAGATAGATAGATAGATAGATAGATAGATAGATAGATAGATAGATAGATAGATAGATAGATAGATAGATAGATAGATAGATAGATAGATAGATAAATAGATAGATAGATAGATAGATAGATAGATAGATAGATAGATAGATAGATAGATAGATAGATAGATAGATAGATAGATAGATAGATAGATAGATAGATAGATAGATAGATAGATAGATAGATAGATAGATAGATAGATAGATAGATAGATAGATAGATAGAAAGATAGATAGACAAACGTATTGTGCGTGTGTGAGAAAGGGAGAGAGACAGTGAGAAGAGGGAGGGGGGGGGGTGGAGGAGTGTTAATTCGTTTTGTCCCAGCAGATTTGCACAAAATATCGATTTCATTTTCTATTTTAAAATCCCACGAAAACGCGAATGCACGACACAATTATTGGAAATCCCACGAAACCACGAATGCACGACACTATTATTGGAAAGATAGTAAAGATAACTGAAGCTGCCACATGGGAAGCGCAATCCGTTAACATGTGTCTCCCAAACACCTAGGTTCATCTGGGTAGCGATCTGACATCACAGCATTCAGGACAAGCCCATATTAGCTCCGTTTCCAACCTCATCATACAGCAAAGAACCTCCATACTGTTGTCATACGGTTGACTACTCGTCCTATTCACCTCTCACTGTGAGTCTCTAGTGGCAACCAGAGCCAACAGACACTCACCGATGCAGTATTCTCTCCAGGTTTTCTCTACCTTCCCTTTTACTAGGTACTTCGTCCCACAGGCGAGAGATTTAACGAACATAAAACCTCATGGTGTGATGTTTGGGTAGTAGCGAGGCGGTATCAGTTCGCATGTGTAAGCATTAGCACGTAACGATTACATGGAGAGGGTATCACTGTCAGAGACCAGTTCGGCTATGGGATGAACGGAGGTGATGATAGTGAATCATCACGTATGAACGAGTTGACCTTCAGTACAGCTCAGTGTGATACCGGGCAACTTGACCACGGATTAAACTGGGTTGAGTTAAACTGACTCAAGCCAGGTACCACGATTAACAAGTATCACCGCATGTCGAGGCATGAACACGTGCGGGAACAAAAGAGCTTGGAGAGAGCGGACTGGAGGTGTGGAGTTGTGTAGTGAGACTGGACGGGGACGAGCCGTAGCGCTGCGACTAGGTAAACGTACATTAGGTTAGTGACGGTTAGTTGAATAGGATTTTTGTGTTTAGTATCTTTGATAGGCTGTGTTTCCATTTAATGTTTCGACGAGATAGTGTAGAGTTATTGTTCCTTGTATAGTAGACATTTCATGCAGCATTTTTTTGAGCAGTTAGTGAAGGCGTGACACTTATTGTTAATGGCGGTAACACTGCCCAGTCACGTTTAGGCCATTCGCCGTACGTGTGCCGCTGAGTCCCATGTGGCACTAGACGGCGGCTTAGTTCATCATCATCATCAGTTCTCGTTATGCCTAGTGGCACATGAGGCTTCAGAGAGGACCTTCCATGCTTTCCCGTCCTGTGCAATCTTCAGTGCAGTTTTCAATGTAAAAGATGCCGCACTCGGGTCACTTTCCATCGTTCGTCTCCATGTTGTTTTTAAGCGCCCCTGTTTTCTCTTTCCCTCTGGTGTCCATGTGAGAGCTGTTTTGGCAGGTATATCAGAAGTCATTCTCATAACGTGGCCAAGCCATTTCCATCTTCTCTTGGTAATCATACTGTCTAAAGTTTCTTGGTTTGTGGCTTGAAGTAGTTTAGTGTTTGAGATTGTATCTGGCCAGAAAATTTTGATAATTCTACGTAGACATGTGTGGTGGAAGGTAGACAGCTTGTGTGCATCCTTTTTGGTCATTCTCCAGCATTCCGCTCCATGAAGAAAAACTGGCAAAATGATGCTCTTGTAGAGTCGGAGTTTCGTTCCTCTGCAGTAATTGTTGGATTTCCAGATTTGCCTCATTCTTCCAAAAGCAGCTCTAGCTTTGTTCAGACGTGACTGTATGTCTTCCTCTGTCCCTCCCAGTAGGGACACCACTCTGCCAAGATATGTGAAATGTTCTACATTTTCAAGTGATTGGTTACTTATGGTCACTGGTTGTTGGTTTGGACTGTTTGTCATGATCTTAGTTTTCTTTGTATTTATTCTCAGTCCCACCATTTCTGCTGTGCAGTTTAGTCTGTTACCTTTCTCTTGTATATGTTCATGTTTATGTGATAGGAGTGCTATATCATCTGCAAAATCAAGGTCCTCAAGCATGGTGAATGGAGTCCGTCGTATGCCTCTTAATGTCCTGTCTTCTGTGTTCTTTAGTATCCAATCAATCCGTGTCTTACACCCGTCTTTACTGGGAAAGATGTATTATAATTTTTTATACTGCAGGAATAGTCTTTATAGAAGAGAGCAATTTTGCTGACTAATTTTTCTGGAATTCCATAATGCCATACAATTTTCCATAGACTGTCTCTATGGACGCTGTCAAAAGGTTTCTTAAAGTCCACAAAATTAATATATATACTTCTTTGCCATTTGTTGCATTGTTCTAAAATGTTACGTATGGCGAAGATGTGCTCAGTTGTTTCTCTGCCCTTTCTGAATCCTGCTTGTTCCACTCGTAGGCATTTATCTACTCCCTTTTCAAGCCGCATTATGATGATTTTACAAAATATTTTGCTTGGTACTGAGAGTAGAGTAATTCCCCTTCCAATTATTGCAGTCTGTTAAGTCTCCTTTTTTCGGGATTTTGACTATTGTTCCTTCAGTAGCTCTCATCACAGTCTTCCTGAAAGAAACTCGGTCTCTAGCCAATTCTCCCGCTTCATGCACTTTCACACTCAAGGAGTCACTTATATCCTGTGCCCATCTTCGTGTCGGTCGGCCCCTGCCCCATCCTTCCTGGTGCCATGCCTTCTGCTATAATGGCGTAGGTGTATTTGTTATAAATAGTAAACAGTGATAATAAATGCATTTTCCTTTGATAATAGAAGTGTAGGCAGCAATACAGCCTTTACATCCACGCCTAGTACAATGCCTTCTCCAAATTGTAGGACAATGTGCTGAAGTTACCAACAGGACATGACGTCACCACCCCGGGCTAACGAGACGTGTTCACTCTCACAGTCCAGTTTTTTCGGTGTGTTCCCGGCCGCCCCCTGAGTAGTCTCCGCAAAAAATATAGGTATAAGCTCGAGAATAAAACGTAATAGCATTGGCAATTTATGTTAAAATCTGTTGGCTTTGTATGGGAGATACATTTGCAATTTATGTTAAATTCTGTTGGCTTTGTATGAGAGATGCATTCGGAATTTATTTTAAAATCTGTTTTCGGGGCCCCATTGTAAGGAAAATCAGATTAGACCAACTGACTCCCCAACAATATTTACAGTTGATAAAGAAGAAGAAAAGGAAGAAGAAGAAGAAGAAGAAGAAGAAGAAGAAGAAGAAGAAGAAGAAGAAGAAGAAGAAGAAGAAGAAGAAGAAGAAGAAGAAGAAGAAGAAGAAGAAGAAGAAGAAGAAGAAGAAGAAGAAGAAGAAGAAGAAGAAGAAGAAGACGATGAAGAAGAAGAAGAAGAAGAAGAAGAAGAAGAAAAAGAAGAAGAAGAAGAAGAAGAAGAAGAAGAAGAAGAAGAAGAAGAAGAAGAAGAAGAAGAAGAAGAAGAAGAAAAAGAAGAAGAAAAAGATAAGGAAGAAGGAGTTGAAGAAGAAGGAGAATAATTATTTACATTCCTGTCCTCGGGACATTCTTTTATCAAAAGCCAACAAAGCATCGATGCTAACAGTATTAGTAGGTACAGAAGTACATCGTGACCAGGTAAAAAAAAACCAGACAGCAGTCACAAGGCGCGTTGTCGTAGTAATTATCACAGTCAAACTAATTAAAGGTTTTGACATGACAGTCACACCCAGTGACTGGGTGCTGTTATAGAAAGGACCGTCACACACTATGACTGTATGTTATTTATTGCAAACCAACACAACAGGATTATCTAGCACAGTTGTTGGCCAGGGCTTGTAATTGTTGATGTTAACGTTATACTGTGTATATATTTTAAGTACTGGTGCTAGAGTAAGTAACCTTTTTTATCACCCCCCCCCTCCCCCCCCCCATTTCCCAACCCCGAAAAAAGTATTAGGGAACGTATAGTTTCGTAAGTTTTGTTGTTTTAAAAAGCAGTTTTTTTTTAAAGTGTTGGTTTAAAAAAAAAAAATTGTTTGTGTGTGTGTGTGTGTGTGTGTATGTATGTGTGTGTATGTGTGTGTTGTTGTTGTTATTACAGATTTTTGTTAGTGTTGGTGTTATAGAATTATAACGTTTTCTTCAGTTTGAGTTATAGTTTTACGAGCGTTGGTTTCACAGGACGTTATTTTTTTTTAGTGTCTATGTTACAAATTATAACGTTTTTTTTTAACAGTTTGAGTTTTAGAATCTATAGTTTTGCTGCTGTTAACGTTATAGAGCTATACATTTTTGTTAAGAGTTTGAGCTAAAGATTTTAGAGTTTTGCTAATGTTGGTGTTATAGAATGTGACAATGTGTAATTGCAGTTTTTATAGAGTGTAGTATTTTGTAAGCTTTGATTTTACAGAATGGGCATTTTTTGAAGGTTTTGATGTTAGATCTGTAGAATATTTAGTTTTTAAAGCGTTGATATTGTAGAGTACATTATAATATGTGTTAAAATCAGTGTAGGCGTTGAAGAATTTATATTTGTTAGCTAAAAATGTTAAAATATGTATAGTTTTTAAGTGCTTGGTGTTACACTATTTTTAATCAATTGGTCTTATAAACTAAGTGTTGGTGTAATAAATGTATGTCTTTAAACGAACCACCCAAACCAAAAAGCCAACCCATTTCATATATTAGAGTGCTATTGAAAGCGTCAGTTGTATATAGTCTGAAAAGCTTTTCTTCACATTTGGAGTTATGTACGGTATTCGTTAAATTCTTCTTCCTTAAAAAAAAAAAAAAATCTATTTGGTTATATTATATTACGCCTTACTGTTTATTTGTTGTGTTTTGCTGTGATTTATTATCGCCTTTTTATTTGTTTGCTGATGAGGTCTTGTCGCCGTAACATCCTCTGTGTTTTCTATTTGTAATTTTGTAACGCCGAAAATTCTAAAACCAGGGGACAACTGGGGAGCTTGAGGGAAATAGATCAAGGGGCTAACGGCAGCAAGTCTGCATAGTTTTCACGCAACAAGAACATTTCTTGATTAGTAATTTTGGCGATTCTGTGAAATGTTGAGCCAAGACCATATATAACTGTCGACATAACACATGATGACGAACTGAAGAGAAATGCAGGATAGCAGCACCGTTTGAGTTGTTTGTAAGGTCAAGTCGGAAACAAGGGCGTCGATGACAGAAATTTATTGCTGTTCGATGTTCATCATTTAGTTAAATGCAGTTGTTACCTGTCCTAGACTGTGTTTTATCTCTGCAACACACCTCCCCTGCTGATGTCACCCGCGTGTGTGTGTGTGTGTGTGTGTTTAGGTAAGTGAACTGTTTCGAGATAGCAAACTGTGTTTCAGGGGAAACAACCGGAGACGTGGGCTTGTTTAGTTTTAACGCAGACGATTGTGGGTTGCTGTGTGCATTTTGTTTTCTCTCGTTTCCTCATATGTTTACGATTCGACTTTTTATATTTCATCATTGTTATGTGTGTTTACGTGTGTATGCGTGTGCGCCTCTATGCGTGTTGTGTGTGAATGTGTGTTTATGTGTGTAAGGGGCGAGGCGTGCATGTAACTGCTAACTGCTCTAATCTTCGCCCACACTTTTCCATTGCCTTAGAATAACAAATTGGGGGGGGGGGGGGGGGGGGGGGGGGGGGGGGGGGGGGGGTGGGGGGGGGGGGGGGGGGGTGTTACAATTTGTTATTTGCTGTCTACTATTTATTACAAAAAGCCACTTGGTTAACGTTTTTAACACTGCGAAAAAAAGAGCTCCCTACATACCTATGCCACTTTTGCCTAAACTGAAACGTGTAAAAGCTACTTGTTACTATTATAACGATGCTAGCTACGCACGCATACTCTGTGAACAGCGAAGAAACGAGAAGGAAAATATCATGTGGTACCCTCTCGGGCGTAATTGTTAGCTGCTAACGCTTACACATGCAAACTGATCATGTCTTGCTACTGATATATATGCCTGTGTGCCTATATGATGGTATTTAAATGTAATCGGGCCATTAGTATACTTAATAGATGCTAACACATTAGGCCCATTGTCCAAACATTCGTTACATTATTCATTGTCCAATAATTTACATTTTATGATTTTTATATTAAGCCTTAATCAAGCAGTATAGCAACAGTGTGACTTTTCGAAATGCATCTGACTAAAGAGGTTAAACTTTGCATGAACTTCAAAGGAAACCATTGAAAAAACATTGTTTTATGATGCCTAAGAATAGGTCACGCGCTCTGTGTAACATTCTTACCTCTTCTTTATCAGATTATGAGGGGACTGAGTGGTCTCGATTGCTAGAGGTTCCGGGTTCAATCCCCGGTGAGGGCTGAAATTTTTTAAGTGGACTTGGACTTCTCGCAATTCCCTCTGGTCTCTGGGTGTGCCATGATGTAGATCAAAACCTCAAAACCTCAACTGTAACATATTTAAAGGCCCAATTTCTATGCGTACTAGCCCCCTTAAAATATCCTTGCACCCACATCTCCGATTAGATATAACGCGAACGGCAACAATTATACATGATCCATAAACGTTAGTGGAGAGCTGTCGTAGTGTAGATGCTAGACGCTAGCCTACGGATCGGAAGTCGTGGGTTCGGGCTCTGACGGAGCCAGACATAAAAAAAAAATACCTCGACTCTCATGTCGAGCGTTGAATGGATACCAGGTACAGTTCTGGGAAGTAAAGGCGGTCGGCATGATGCTTACCACATCATCCACACAGTGCCGGTTGGTCTATAAAATTTAGGTCAAGCCCTCGATGCCCAGTACGCATTAAATAGTGGACAAGGTTCCTTTACTTTTAAATTTTTTAGCTGTTAGTCGGTAGTTCGCCGTGCTTGAGGTAAACTAAAACAAAAATACCCGGAAAACAATAAATACAAACCAGGATGTTGAGAGCAAAACATAAAAAAAAACGTAAGGCCTGTTTATCATTTTATAGATGATTTATGCAATGAGCGTGCAAAAAAAAAAAAATAATAATAATTCTTAAAATGTGACTAGCTTGTTGCGTTTAACATAGGCGATTATTTTTATGTACACAGGATAGGTAAGACGCCTTGACTTCCCAAGTCATTTCCAAATGGAGATCAAGCCCGGTCATTTGTGGACTATCCTGCTTGTACAGGGTAAGTAAGGGGGTCTTGCAACTTATTCAGTAGGGGTCTTAACATGGGGCTTGGTTGGGGGAGGGGGGACTCAGTCATCTTAAGCCACCCCCATCCACGTTTAGTGGACAGAGACTATCCATTAATTCTTGGTGGTGTGGGGGTGGGGTGGGGGGGGGGGCTGAGCCCTCACCCCATATACAATTATCGTGGTGCCTAAGTGGTTTCATCAACTTTGCATAGACGTTCTATGTTTTAGTATTTGTTTATGTATTTCCTATTATTTAAAATATATTGTCATATTAATTTGTCACCCAGCACACAATAATAATAATAATACCAATAATAATTAATAATACCTGCGCACTTAAACAAGATCTCTTGAGCCCTGCTTCCTAGAAAATGATAACGTGGCCGAGGCCGCCCTTTCCCAAAAGATTTCTTGGTGGCAGCGTGTCTGGTACCAGGAAAAAAACACACACCCACACACAAATACGTATACACATATACACAGACACAACACACATATACAGCAGACAGAACACAAATATACACACGTACTCGCGGGCATCACACACACACACAAACACACCCATACACACACGCATACACAAATGAACACGCGTACACACATAATACATTTATTGATACTCATTCTTCTTCTTTTGTCAAAATCTGCTTGTGCCTCTAGGCGTCGCAGTCTATCAGATGATCGGCAACCGAGCCAGGGCGCGCTCAGTCGCTTCATATGCCGTGATACTCATTACTTGTCATATATTTCTTGTTTTCTTATGTCTGTTTTTTTTTATCTGCGTTTTAAACTCCGTTTAAAAAAAAATGTAAAGAACCCTTTTCACGGCTGCCTAAAATGGGTACCAGGAAATGTATTGGGAAGTAAAGGCTGCCAGCGTAATATTGACCACATCACGCAGCAAGCGCTGATTGGTCTATCAAAACATGAAATGTAATATATACCACAAAATGTTACTAGAAAGCTCAACGGAGGGATGGAAAAGACACACAAACACAACCGAACGTTTCGACCAAGTCTTTATCAGCAAGTACTGAATATCCTTTTTACATCATCACTATGAGAACATGAGTTTAGCATCATGTACCTCAAGCCCCACAGGGGTGTAAAGTGGTTCATTAGTTGTAGCTTCTATCAAGCTGATGCTAGGATTGATTCAGTATAAAACTAGACAGCTTTTGGAGTGAAAGCATGCACAGAAAACACGATAATATTTTGATGTAGGTCTTTATCTAGGAACAAGAATACAGAAACACGTTATAGTGGTTAACTAAGGCGGGAAAAAAATGCTCATCAGACACATACGTTGTCAAAGGAAAAAGAATGAGATGGTTTGGCCATGTCCCCATAATACCTGGTGACACTTTCACAAGGACAGCTTTCAAGTAGACAGTAGGTGGGATAAGGAGACAAGGATCCGCACCACTGGATGGTCAATTGATACATGACAAGGCAAATGTGGTCAAGGCCCTTTGGGAACAAGCAACGAAATCAGTAGAGAAACACGATTATTATGGCCTGGAGAAAATGAAGCACCTGGGTGTAACCAGAGGGTCTGGCCGGCTGACTACATTCAGAGGAAAAGCAAAACAGACATATTACCAGATTGTGACCGGTACCATCAGTATTTGAACCCTGTGCTGTCTGTTGGAGATGAGGACGGAACATGCATGGGAATATCCGAGTTATGTGATGTCAATTCTAGACTCAACTCAACTCAGGGGACGAGAATGACATCACTGGCAAGCGTTATCAAAGGAAGAAGATAAAGATGGCTAGGACATGCCTGCAGAATGCCCTTTTGGCAAGGAAAGCTTTCTGGTGGATGGCAGATTGGAAAAAGGAGACGTAAGATGACATAATGGAACCAGGAGAAGGACAGCAGCAAGGGAAATGAAGGAGTGTGTAATGACATGGGCTACCACGATGGAAAGCAGCACATGTACAGCAGCAGTGGAGATCGCTTGGTAATACCTTATTTTTCAAAAGTGACATCAAGGGAATATAGATAGTAAAGTAAACAGTAACGATCCACTTTCACGCCTTGAGGCGTGACGGGCATATGGGAAGAACACACGTACTTTTACATACCAATCAGCACTAGATGGGTAATGTAGTCAGCATAACGCCGGCCTTCTTTACTTCCCCAGGACATACATCCTGGTACCCATTTTAGGCTGAGTCGACCTGCGACACCCTTTACCATGATACAAATCCTCCTCCACCCCACCCCACCCTTGCCTCACCCCCCCCCCCAAACAACCCATATTTTATCATGTTTTTTTTTAATACTTTCCCTCTTTTCTCAGTAACTGCAGTGTCCAGTCAGAGTCCGCCTCAATACATCGGACAAGCCTATAAACAAATAGATGAGAATGCCACAGTTGGTACGTTCTGTCGTCCTGAGTATTTGTTTGTAAATTATAATTAAAATGATAGCCTATTCTGCATAACTACCATGAACAATGGACCGAATTTTGTTGACAAATGAAATGGGTACAGTAGTGACACTTTAACTACTGGATGTAAATTACCTAGAGACACCACACAACAGCCAGGGGCTGTTAGGGTTGGTTCTGCAACGTCATGTAAAGGATACGCAACTAACTTTAGTGACACTTTACTGAATTTTTCATACGAGGAGAAACGACTAAACTACTTTGACATGCTATGCTTACCAATAATGCTTAGCATCAAGTGCCAAAACAAGATCATAACAACGAGGTACTGGAGGGAGAAGGTATTACAACAGATGACCCAGTCCTCTTTGTTTGAAGGCTCAGGTGGATAGGATACATTTGGAGGATGGCGGCATCCCTTTTGACATCCTCTATAGGGAATTACAAATTCACAGAAGATGTCAAGGTCGGTTTCTGCTACGATGTGTGGAAGTAGGACAATAATTCTACAGGTATCGAGATGGATTCTTGGGAACAAGATCTGTTGACCGTGTTCCATGGTTTGGGGGAAATCTGGAAAGGAATAGGAATAAAGGACACCACAATTTGCATAACGGTTAAGAGCTGAACGTCGGAGAGGAAGCATATTAAATACATGCAGTTGTGACAATGGACCTAAATCCAGTGTTGTCATCGCAGAGGACAGTTGCCCCATGCCTCACAGTAGCAGAATATACTACCACCACCTGGAAAGGAGTGGGAACAGGCAGAAAGAGGACAACCAATCGTGACGGACGGACACAATAACAATCTAGGCAGAATCCGTGCCAGTCCCTAATCTCGGTTGTACTGAATCACGATCTGGGCATTTGTAGTACCCCTCAACACGGATGTGAATTTCTAGTATCAATATTGCAGACACTCTTGGTTTCTGAGCTCTAAGGGGGCGACAAGAGCTTGGTAGCACAGTTCCTGTGGGATTATTATTTTAGGCACCCAGAGGCGGAGACAGACTTCACACCTAATTTCCAACAATAGATGGAAGTCCGTTTCACAGTTCAGGTGACAAGAATAAAAAGGAAGAGAATAGGAAATTGTTATGAAGTTGCTTGCATCAAACTAAGTGTATCATTCACTAATCAAAGACAGCTGTCACACACGATCCACTTTCTAATCACATTATAAATTACCACTCTATCGGTTCTTTTAGTATTCCATTGATGACATATCTGTTTTCTGAGATAAAGGGGTACACCCAAGAGAAACCATAAGAAGAACGTGATGAGGGAAGACAAAGTTGCTGGACTGGTCAACTTCCATTCACAATTTAAAAAAGACACTATACTAATTAGAACAACAAGTAAGATTAGACGTATAACGGTACCACCGGATGATGACGATGGAGTATTCTGTGAGAGTGTCTCGCGTACAAATACTTTAGCCAAATTAAACAAAAGAGTTACTTAAAAACAACAATAACTTAGGACATGTTTGTTTTGGTAAACGATATAGGCGCAGAGCTAAAAACAGCTAAGAAATTATTAATTCTAAAAAAAAGTAGAGAGAGTGACAGTGCTAGATTTCATTAGAAAACTACGCCAACCACCTAACTACACTGTCAGCAGAGAGACAATGATCAGTAATACAGAAGCTGATCGGAAATCGACAAAGAAACCCGTAGTGTAAACGAATAATAGATGGAATCTGATTAGTGGAAGCATGTAAACGCACTCTCTCTGGCACTTTGTTCTCCATCTACTCACCGCAAGGTACAAGAGAAAGAAGACGAGATAATAGGATGTCATGAGGGGGTCCTGATGTTGACTAATGTGATAGTTGATGGGGCAGTGCCCAACCAACAAAGATGTGTATAACACCTTTCCGTCTTTCAATAGACAGTGTTACGCTGTGCTAAATGGATGCATACGAATCACATTCCGTAGCGATGGTGAGTACGATAGCAAGACCCGCTCGCGTTAAGAAAAGTCTTCCACAATGAGAGCATGACATTTCAAAAAAATTGTTGTCATACCATGTATTTACATGCTTCTTCTCAAACGTTCAGCCCCTAGTCTATTTGCAATAATTTTCTTCAAGACAAATTAAGGGCAGGGACGAAGTTCCTCCTCTCTATAGCACAAAGCCTGTAGCAATCCTAACTCAGACTGCATTGTTTACTCCAAACGAAAAGCAATACCAATACTTTTGGAGCAAAGCATGCAGCAGGAGCTACCGGAAAACATGTGCAGTGCCTGTAGGAGCTTCCCTCCTAGTCCGACTGCTAACCAAGCATAGTAGTATAATAATAGTAATAGTAGTAGTAGTAGTAGTATAGTAGTAGTAGTAGCATAGTAGTAGTAGTAATAGTATAGTCGTAGTAGTAGTATAGTAGTAGTATAGAAGTAGTATAGTAGCAGTATAGTAGTAGTAATAGTACAGTAGTAGTAGTAGTAGTAATAATATAGCAGTAGTAGTAGTAGTAGTAGTAGTAGTAGTAGTAGTAGTAGTAGTAGTAGTAGTAGTAGTAGTAGTAGTAGTAGTCGTAGTAGTAGTAGTAGTATAGTAGTAGAATCTGTAAAGCAGGTAGTTAGTGTTGACATGCATTGTTTATGGCGTTAACACTGCCCGCTCATACTTGAGTCACTCACCCTACGTGTGCCATTGAGTCTCACGTGGCAAGGACGGCAGATTAGTCAGCGCTGTACGACAGTGAGGTGGAATCGAGTCCCTTGGTATATCTACGGGGACGGCGCGGGGTGAGTTAGTGAATGTAAAAGCTACCACTGCTGGCATTTCGGATTGGGGACCGTCCATAACTGTTGGGGCTTGCTTAAGGTTGAATTGCTCTTTCTTCATTAAAGATTGTATGTAATCCGTAGGTAAGTGTCTTAAGTGTGTTCTAGGGTAGTTAAGTCTGTTAGCTGGCCTACACGACGAGCCAGAGTAAGTAAATAACAAAGTAGGTCTGTGACAAGTAGTAGTAGAATAGTAGTAGTATATTAGTAGTAGCAGTAGTAGTATAGTAGTAGTAGTAGTAGTGGTAGTAGTAGTAGTATTAGTAGTATTGTAGTAGTAGTAGTAGTAATAGTAGTAGTAGTAGTAGTAGTAGTAGTAGTAGTAGTAGTAGTAGTAGTAGTAGTAGTAGTAGTAGTAGTAGTAGTAGTAGTAGTAGTAGTAGTATAGTAGTAGTATTAGTAGTAATAGAAGATACAAAGCGACGAGGAAGCTGATGGCAGTGCCATTCTTCTCTCAGTGCATTTATGGGTGCCACGTTCTGCAAAAGTCTAAATTCATGATTATGTCTTCTGAAACAAAAGTATGGTTTGTTTTTAAAGGTGTCAAGAAAAATGGCGCCGTCTGCACATTGAGAGTCGGCTGTAAAATATTCACTGTGAATTATAGGGATATTGCTGAGACTGCAATCTCTCACAGGTTGCCACTCTCGGGCCACTATTTGAAAACTACGAGAAGGGTCATTTTATAAACGGCCCACCGATGGAATCTAACCCTGGTAAATGTCGAGGATTATATTGTGAAACGATCTCACCAACCTCTAAGAAACAGAGTCATCATTCTATAAATGACAGCCATTTGTTGGCTTGTGTCGAAAAGAATAAGTTAACATATTTTACATTTTGTGACCCACAGGTTCCGTTATTTTCACGCTCTATGGCACGGACACAGATGCACATGAAAATCTCACATTCAGGTAATACACGTAATGTTTTAAAGACACGTTTTAGCCAGTTATGTTAAGAATATGTTTAGTAATTGTCAGGTTCTGTATATTTTTGTTGTATGTGTAGTTTGTATGTCTAAGGGTTGAAGCCAGTGTATCAGCAATATCAGAACGATTAGTATGTCATCTTTAGGCAAAGGATCAAAACAACAATATAGGTGCCCAAACATGGGCGCTTACACCCTTGTTGACTCCCCGCCCCGCAGACAGGTTTGTAAGGAGACTCAGTCTATCCTCTCTACTACTTATTCATGTACAGAGGTTATCTTTTTATATATTTCTTCATACATTTCATATTATTTCAAATATATTTCACTGTTTGTTAACTATTCAGCCAATAGTAATAATAATAATAATAATAATAATAATAATAATAATAATAATAATAATAATAATAATAATAATAATAATTGGCCCCACATCTTCGTCATCCAAAGATCTCGTTACCAGCCAAACAACGGATGATCAACAGCATTTTCATCCCTACGTTATTTTTCTTCTTCTTCTTCTTTCGTTCGCATGAAATAAATTGTCTATATCTGCAAAGCTGTCTCTAGTATGAATTTCACTGTCTTTTGTAATTCACTAAGCGGCCCGTAAAGTTTGACTTCCACAAGTGTCTCTTTTGGCCAAAGGTTTTGCCTGAAAGCGTTGAATCTGGGACAGTCTTGAAGGATGTGATCTGTTGTTTCAGGTGCCAGTCCACAAGTACACATGGCTGATTGGCCAATCTTAAATTTGTTGTACATGTGGGAGCGAAGTCGATTGTGCCCTGTTCTAAGGCGAAGGATAATGACTTGCTCTGGTCTGTCCATAATATGGTAATCATCTTGTGCCAGTTTCGGTGGCATTCTGATTGATTTGATCATTCTCTTCTTCTGTTGATAAGAGACTGGTATGTTAGGTTGTTCTTCAGTTGCACCTTCCTTAGCTAGTTTATCAGCTTTTTCGTTTCCGGGAACTCCACAGTGGGAAGGTATCCACTGCATTACTAATTTACAGCGGTTGCCTAGTTCGGATAATAGTGTCCGTATGCTTGGTAATTTTCCAGACTGGAGTGACTGAAGTACTGCTTTTGCATCTGTCAGGAATACCACTGGTTGTGAAAAATACCCTGTATTTAGTAGTTTCTCTGCCGCTATCTTGATGGCTTGAACTTCTGCATCATAGTTGTGACAGTGCTTTCCCGTTGGTAATTTGGCTGTATCCCTGGTATTATTAGGATACTCAATGTACACTCCCGCACCTCCGTTTCTGACTGCGCTTTCTGCTGACCCATCTGTGTAAACACGGACCCAAAGGTTCTGCGGGTATTTATCATCAAGTAGACTGAGGGTGGCTGTTTTGCGCTGCACACTGTTTTGTTCTTCCTTGTCAAATACCCCTTTCACTTCAGTCTTGATGTGTATTGGAAACTTATACTCCTCTCTCCAGGGGGTCTGTTCTGGGACAGCATTTAAGGATCTATCAGTTGCAGGTAAATCAGTGGTTTGTCTGCCGAGCCGTTTCGCCTGGTGGATAAAACTACTTCTCTTTAGTCGTCCCAAAGCTAAATTTTGGAATCTTTCATTCATAGGGTGACTGGGCATACTAAGAAACTTTTCTGCTTGTAAAAGCATCTTGGTGTCTCTGCGTTCACTCAGTGCTTGGGTCATCCCCATTTTCTCCATCACAGCTATAGGTGTTGATTTCATACTGCCTGTGGTAACTCTGAGTGCTTGATTTTGCACTTTGTCTAATTCATCCCTACGTTATGTTATCAGTGCCAAACGTGGACAATGAACAAATCACATATGCAAAAAATAACTACGTTTGAAATGCGATGTCTCCGAAGAGTCACCAACAATACACGAAGAGACAGAGTCACAAACGTCAGCATTAGAGACAAAGTTGGAACAAGAGCATGCATGGAACATATTGAAAGACAGAGAATGAAATGGTTTGGCCATTTAGTAAGAATGCAACCGGATCAGATTGCCTATAAGGCCTTTTACAATAAAACATCGGGAAGAAAGGCCAGAGGAAGACCCAGGAAAAAATGGATAGATGGAGTAGCTGAATACGGCCAGAAGATCCAGAAAACTGTCAATCAAATCACGCGAGAGGCTCAAAACAAATATTTTAAACCACGACACTGGGCTACAACCCGGTAAAAGTGAAGAAGACAATAGATAGATAGATAGAATAATTATAATAATAATAATAAAAAGGAGCTTTTAACTGAAACGCTACAGAAACATTCTTAAATACCATAGAAAAAAAAAGTCAAGGTTCCTTTTCCACGCCTTTAGGCGTACAGGGCATATAGGGCTAGACCTATATTTTTACAGACCAATCGGCACAAGATGGGTGATGTCGTCAGCATCATGTCGGCCGCCTTTACTCATCGGGACTGCACCCGGTACCCACTCAAGACTGGGCCGACCTGGGAGTCAAGATCATAAAAAAAAAAAAAAAAGTCCGGCTCAGAATAACATGGACCAAGAAGAAACAATCCTGCATACTCTGGGCATCGAGGAGAATTGGCTCATTAATAGCATCCTGTCCCGAAAGCTGAGGCATTATGGCCATGGTGGCCTAGGAAGAACGGTGATGGAGGTTTCAGTTTCCGGAAAACGAGGCTGAGGTAGATCTAAAAAAGGTCTATACACGATATTAAAAATGCATTGGACGTGAAAGCACATAGTGCTGGAGAACTGGCTATGAAAGAGACCCACAAACGTACCGTGAAGAGAGCGACGTTCTGTAAAGGACGTGCTCATTGACGATGATGATTATTATTAGGCTTAGCACCCTTGTACCATCACCTTTTCTCCAATGTTTTCTTTGTGTCCTACCACTGGCTGTAGACGTGACAACTAAACTGGCTTATAGAAAAAGCGACGGAGGAGCATAATAAGGGTATATCTTTGACAACCTGATGCCATGATAACAAGGGACCCACACACTATTAACTGCATTATACTAGAAACTGCTAAACATAGAGAATGTATGATCGGGGAGAGGATGTGTCTCCGTGAAGTGGGCAAGCCGTTTGCCTTGTGCTTAAGGTCAGGAGTTCGTTTCACGATATGCGATGTTCAGTTCAAGAGTGCAATTTTTACAGAAGACCCTGCGGATCGTCACCAGAGCTAGGGAGTTTATGCTTTGTACGATGCAGTCGGGAGTATGATGGCTTATGACAGTCAGAAAGGATTCTTACGAAGACGACGACGACGACGACGACGAAGAAGACGACGATGATGATGATAATTTCGCTGTCAAGACATTCAAATTAAATATAATAAATGCAATAATCATCTGTATAAGCATAGTGAAGTTAACTCTTGACAGAGTTGCCAACATAAAAAAAAAAACATTAAGGTAGCACGAGGGAAGGAGACAACTGGTTGGGTGGGGGGGGGGGGGGGAGGGGTGGTGGAAAAATGGGGGGGGGGGGGGGGAAAGAGAAATGGGGGGGGGGGAATGGGGTGGGGGGGGGGCAGGCAAGGAGCTTCTGTATCATTCCAAGTTTTTGTTTTTACAAATGCGTTATACTACTACTACTGCTGCTGCTGCTGGTGCTGCTGCTGCTGCTGCTGCTGCTGCTGCTGCTACTCCTACTACTACTACTACTACTACTACTACTACTACTACTACTACTACTACTACTACTACTACTACTGCCACTACCACTTCTACTACTATTACTACTGCTGCTGCTACTACTACTACTACCACCACCACCACCACCACTATTTCTACTATTACTACTACTGCTGCAACTGCTACTACTAATAATTGTACAATGACTGCTGCTACTACGGCTACGGCGGGGGTTGAGAGGCTATGCTCCCATGGAGGTATTAGACTGGAGATGTTGAAAAATAAGAAAAAATTTCACATAATCAAATCGTTGAGGTACACTTTCTTTCACTCTGTCACTCTATTTTCTGATGTTTCAGTGCATCTACGAGTGATACAAAGTCACTGGTTACAGTGGGAGCGACAGTCTTCGATTCAACCACAAAGCGATGGGCGTGCGATTTAAGACTGATATCTCCCCTAGACAGAGATACTGTAAGTAGTACTTTACTTTACTTAGTCGCTCCTCTTCTATCTTGGTGTGTAGAGGTTAGCCAGAGAGATCGCCAGACATCTCTATCAGCAGTTTTCTTTCTGGCTTTGTTCCATTCAAGTACTCTGTCAGTTAGGGACTGTTGGATGTTGTCTTCCCAGCACAGAGTCGCCCTGGAGGTCAAAAATCTCTCCACACTCACACATTTATGTTGTTCATTTAAATCATCCATGGTCGAATTGGTATGTGTGCTTATGCGGATGTGTGTATGAGCCTACGCGCGCTCTCCTTGGCGTTTTAGTATATGTGTGCGGGCACATGTGTGGGTTTGTGTGTGCGTGTATGTCGGTGTGTGTGTGTCTGTGTGTGTGTGTGTGTGTGTGTGTGTGTGTGTGAGTGTGTGAGTGTGTGTATGAGTGCGTGGGTGTGCGCGCGTGTGGGTTTTATGTGAGTGTATGTGTGTGTGTGCATGAGTGTGCGCGCGTGTGTGTGCGCGCGTGAATGTGGGTGTGTATAAGGGTGTGTATATGGGTGTGTGTGCGTGTGTGTGCATGTGTGTGAGTTCGTGGGTGTATGCGCGCGTTTGTGTGGGTGTGCTTGTGTGCATGTCAGTAACGGCGTGACAAACAATTCGAACTGAACGTATGTTTCATACGCATTGCGTGCATTATCAAATTGACTGACGTGACGAAAGAAAGCTAGCATACTGTTTGTTCTTCTTCTTCTTCTTCTTCTTCTTCTTCTTCTTCTTCTTCTTCTTCTTCTTCTTCTTCTTCTTCTTCTTCTTCTTCTTCTTTTTCTTTTTCTTCTTCTTCTTCTTCTTCTTCTTCTTCTTCTTCTTCTTCTTCTTCTTCTTCTTCTTCTTCTTCTTCTTCTTCTTCTTCTTCTTCTTCTTCTTCTTCTTCTTCTTCTTCTTCTTCTTCTTCTTCTTCTTCTTCTTCTTTTTCTTCTTCTTCTTTTTCTTCTTCTTCTTCTTGATTGTCTATCCTTATTATTATTGACCAGTCCCTTGGTCTGAAAATAATTTTGAACTATTTTTCTTTCAGTGCTGTTGTGCAGTAAAGCTGGGCTGACCCCAGTGTTATAGAGGTTCCAAAATGTAATCATGTTTCTTTTTGGAATTCAACCTGGGATTCTTTTGACAAGAGTGTGCATAAACCCTCAGAATTGCTAGTTTTATCAAGAAAACGACCAGTCAGTAAAAAATGTCTTTTATTTGGCAGAGTTTATTTAATTATTTTTTACACGTGTCTAATTTCAGAGCCCTCCTGTGAGAAAATTATACTTTGACTTAAAGGATACATTTCCATTCACAGTAAGTTGTTTGCATTGTTGAATGACTTGAGCATAAAGTTAGATTAGAAATCTTGTTAAGTTAGTTGCTTATCCTTTACAGGAAGTTGCAGAACGAACCCTAGTGTTTTTTTGCTGCTGTGGGTTTTCTATATAAATTTTACGTTCAGTAGTTTGTCGTTGAATTCTTTTTGGTCAATTCTCGGTACCACTATAGAAACCAACGCAAGACAAATCGTCCCCAGCTGGGATCAAACCCGGCACCCCGATATTACGAAGCACGTTCGCATTGTAATGTAATACATACATAATTATATAGGCAGCGGGATAGGGGTACCCTTTATCAAAGGAGAAATAAGGCATCTCTGTCCCTCTGCTAGCCTACAGGCCACCCTCGGTAAATGTCGAGTACCTGTTTAGCCCACTACCCCTCTCCCCCCTCCTTTTCCAGTCAGGGTCATCTGAAATTATAGGAGCAGGTGGTTGAGAGCAGTCGGCAGATGGATGTTAGTCATGTTCTCAGGTTCCCTGACGGAAGGCAGAGGATCAAACCACACTGGCTATTGTCACGATAACTCTACCAATATGGTCACTGTCAAGACTGAAATCAATGGCAAACTACCTTTTTCAAGATGCCAAGAACAGTCATGAGCGAGCAAGAGGACGTAAAGTAAGTAAAAGACCATTTTCCACGCCTTTAGGCGCATGGGGCATATGGGGCTATTTTATAGACCAATCAGCACAAGATGGGTGATGTGGTCAGCATCACGCCGGCCGCCTTTACTTCCCAGGAATGCACTCGGTACCCAATCAAGGCTCGGTTGACCTGGCAGCCGAGGTAATTGTTTTTAGCAAGAGGAAGGCAAACAAATAAATACCAGAATGGCCTGGCCAGATGGATGGATAGTGCGAAACAAACAACATTGAACTGATTTGTGAATCTGGTGATCATGTGAGACGGCTTACGCTTCCAGCACGGTACATGATGATGATGACAATATTATGTAGATGCTTATGTGGGTTTGTGAGCGAGAATGTCTCAATCTGCGGCAGTCATGGTCGAAACATTTTCACTGAGGCATGTTTTCCACACGCGCGCGCGCACACACACACACACATACATACATGCACACACGCGCATTCACGTACACACACGCATATATTGAGAGAGAAAGAGAGCGAAAGAGAGAGAGAAAAAGAGAGAGAAAGAGAGAGAGAGAAAGAGAGAGAGAGAAAGAGAGCGAGAGTGAGAAAGAGAGAGAAAGAGAGAGAAAGAGAGAGAGAGAAAGAAAGACAGAGAGAAAGAGAGAAAGAGAGAGATAGAGAGGGAGGGAGAAAAAGAGAGAGAGAGAGAAAGAGAGAAAGAGAGAAAGAGAGAGAGAGAAAGAGAGAGAGAGAGGGAGAGAGAAAGAGAGAGAGAAAGAGTGAGAGAGAGAGAGAGAGAGAGAGAGATTGAGAGAGAGAGAGAGAGAGAGAGAGAGAGAGAGAGAGAGAGAAAGAGAGATTTGCTTGTCGGGTGTAGTGAATGAACTCTTCTCCCTCCCTTCTTTTCCCAATTTGTCAAAGACATGAAAGTCAGACATCATCAAGTGTCTGAGCATAATCTAGCAGAATGCACAACCAAGACCCAGGACAGACTAATGTGGACCAAGTGCCGCCTACCTTCGCCGTTGAGGCGACACTTTCCGAGGCGAAGTGCTCAAGCCGTTTGTCTCGCTCTCTGAAGGTCGTGGGCTCCTTTCACGGCTGGGCCATTTAGTACAGGAGTGCAATTTACAAAGACCCATGGGGATCGTCGCCGAAGCTGCGTAGTTAGTGCTTTGTGCGACGCTATCAGCAAATGGAGGGATAGCAGTTTTGTGGAGAGAGACTGAGCCATGTGGGCTAAAACCATGTGCACTGAAGTAGCTCCTCTCCATTCTACGACTTTTTATGACAATCGCAGTGGTGTAACGGCGGCTACACGCACGCCTGTGGATAGAAAGAACGTGGGTTCGAGTCCTGTCAGAGCCGAACTTTTTTCAAAAATGATCTTGGCTTCCAGATCGACCCAGCCTTAAATGGGTACTAGATAAGTCCTAGGAAGTAAAAGCGGCCGGTGTGATGTTGATCATATCACCCAGAGAGCCCCAGTGGTCTAAAAAAAATATAGGTCTAGCCCTATGTGCGCAGTAGGCATAAATGCGGGGGAAAAGGTCCCCTTTACTTACTCTAATGGCGGTGAAGATAAGAGTTTCAAAAGCCTGCCAGGGAAGCGGTCAAGGGGAAAATATACAAATTAAACGGATAGTTGTAGAAATCCACGTGATCATTTCCAAATATATATTTCTATGAATCTGAATGACTATTTTGTAAAAGATATTTCCATGTCCACCGACAGTTTCTGTGTCTCCGCAATCTTTCTCAGTGACTCCAAGATCTATGCCGACAGTAGCGTAGTTACCAGCTGGTCCTTCCCAGCCAGACAAGACAAAGAGAGACACCATGATCCTCCAGGTTGAGGGTTAAAACGTGGAGCCGTTGTAAAACCTAATTTCATTACGAAACAGATCTGTACGCCTCGAACTGAGAGTCAGCAATAAACCACAAGGGATCGGAATGCTGTAGAAGAAGAAGAAGAAGAAGAAGAAGAAGAAGAAGAAGAAGAAGAAGAAGAAGAAGAAGAAGCAGCAGCAGCAGCAGCAGCAGCAGCAGCAGCAGCAGCAGCAGCAGCAATTTTTATGAATCCAAATGATTATCTTTAAAATATGAGTTCTATGAATCCAAATGATTATTGTCAAACATTTACTGAAATTGTCAATTTTCAGATATCAGTTACCCTTACTTTGATCATCAATGACATAAACGATAACCCACCTACATTCGTGGATCTTCCTTACAGATTCTCCCTACCAGAGGTTAGTATTGCCATTGCTTTCATTATACTATTCATTTACCTATCCTCTTTGTCTCTTTGTCACCAGTACGCCCTGTTTGTTTCACCATTACACAGCTAGTATTTTTTGTCTGGTTATAATTTCCTCACTTATTTAAATTTTTTTTTTAATTTTGTATTTTTGTGTTCACCTATTCCATCATGGAATCTTGGTAAAGTATTTCATCGCTTACTTATGTTTTTCTTTTCTAGTTCACTTGCTTCATTGTCTCATTCATGTATTGTTAGCCTTTTCCACTGTTTCACCATATTTCTTGCTGACATATTCAATTGTCTTATCCTATTTCTCTTTCTCCTTTTCTACTGCCGTTCATCTGGATACCAAGCATCAGGACGTCAGACTTACTGATACTCATGTGGATATACTATCCAGGAAATTAGGGAGTGCAAGGGAATGAAAGAGCGGATTTTATTTTTTGGATACCAAAGCATTAGCTACAGGAACATTAGTACATGACAAAGGAGACAGACTGAAGATCACTCAAGAACAAGAGCTGATAGGAGACACAAGATTAGGGGCAATAGCAGGCAGAACAGTCAAAGAAGCCACTAGCGCCTTCTCCATGACAACCAGCAGCATGACGATGGAGGTGATGGCAGTAACGTAAGCTTTCGCCTGGCTCGAAACACAAAACTACACTCAGGGATTCAATGAATATGATCCAGAGGGTTCAGGCAGGTTCAGTGCGAAGACAATGGCTTGAATCATTATAGAAGTGAACTAAGCGTGGAGTCACCTTTATTTTTTTTCTTCTGGGAATCGCAGGCGTCGATGGAAATGAAAGAACTGATAGGTTGACTGGATCCGCTATCAAGGCAATGAAATAGCGGACAGATTGGCCAGAAGCGGCAGTGACATGGTACAACCAAATAGTGACTTAACCGACCAAGAGACGAAAACATTAATACAATCTAGTATCCAAGAAAGGTGGCTGGATACCCACACCAGATTTTCTCCCCAAGACTCACTTCATCGCCTCTCTAGAGAGAGGACAGTGTATTATATTCAAACTAAGGACTGGGCAGAACAGATGATTTCGTCAACATATGTTCAAATTTTTCGGTGTAGGAAATAGGAGATGTGTCCCTTGCAGCGTGGCACCCGAAAATACTCATGTGCTCCACTGTATGCTGACAACAGAGACGCAATCTGGCCTGTTCCAACCACAATAAAGACAAAACTGTGTGGCACACGAGAGGATATGGATTGCACGATAGCTTTCATAAAGGCTACCGGCCTCCTGATATAACTTTTCTGACTGAAAGATTGAAGAAGAAGAAGAAGAAGAGGAAAACTACCGACCGTCAGCCGATGGATCATGCTGATATTATTAATGCCTTCAGAGAAATGTAAAGGATAGAGGACTTTGGGGGCAGTGAATCCACATCACTCGCCAGAATGGCAGACTTATGAATAAGGATCGGCATAAAAAAAAAAAAAAAACGAGACGCACGCTATACACACAAGAAGACTTGTTAATCAACACAGAACTGGTACTATTAGCCATCGGACGTTGGGGTTTATACTGAGGGGAGAATCTGAGCACCCGTGGATATGTCCGAAGTGCAATGATGATAACCCAACTAACTAACTAAACTAACTAACTAACTAACTAATTAACTAACTAACTAACTAACTAACTAACTAACTAACTAACTAACTAACTAACTAACTAACTAACTAACTAACTAACTAACTAACTAACTAACTAACTAACTAACTAACTAACTAACTAACTAACTAACTAACTAACTAACTAACTAATTAACTAACTAACTAACTAACTAACTAACTAACTAACTAACTAACTAACTAACTAACTAACTAACTAACTAACTAACTAGCTAACCAACTAACTAACTGTGACACAGTCGTCTCTGAAAATTGTCTATGCTTCACTAAAATAACCCAGGTTCGGTATTGTTTGTGTCAAGGGTGGCGGGTGATTGTTGATAGACGAGGAGAAAGATGGTCGTGTCGTAAGTGGTGAAGATGATGATGCACAATTAGTACTCGTTGCTTGCTTCTCACGAGAGTATGTTTATACAACAAAGTGTCTGGAAACAACTGTTCAGGATCACACTGTATTTATTATGATACTCTAACAAGTGTCACAAAACAAAACAAATCATATTGTTTTCTCTTAACTCTATATACTTGTAGGTTCGCGTTGTGTACTTTATTTGTAGTTACTTTGTAAACTAGTGCTATTGTCTCTAACTGCCACCGGGCTACTAGTGCAGGTTGGGCTAAAAGGTTTATTATCTAATGCCGTATATCTACTTATCTATGCTCTCTTCCCAGCTCAATTGGCCGGTGCTTGTCTCTTGTTCTCCTCACTCCGTCTCTAGCCTTTCCTTCGTCTGTTCTTTCTGCTGTCCTCTTTCTTCTGCCTCTGTCTAACTCCGTCTTCTCCTCTTGCCTGTCTCCGTCTATGTCTTGTGTCTTGTCCCTCCTCTATCTGTGTCTATCCTCTGTCTGTCCCTGACTATCCTCTGGCCTGTCTGTTTATCCTCTGGCCTGCCTCCGTCTGTGTCTGTGTCCTCTGTGTGTGTGTCCTCTGTGTGTGTGTGTGCCTTCTGTCTCTCCTCGACTATCCTCTGGCCTGTCCGTCTCGTGTGTCTGTGTGTCCTGGCTGTGTGTCAAAGGTTCCGGGCAATCGTTTATAAAGGGGTTACTAGCCTGCTCCCAGAGGCTCCTATCCCTCGCTGTTTTGCAGACTTTTGCAGCGACCTGAGCTGGCCGGGTCCGTGGAATTTTACCTAATTAAGTAAACTAATTGTTTTGTGCAGGACGGGAAGAGTCACATGATGTCTGATCAGACGACTTAAAGTACGTGGGAAACAAGAGTAGGGACCACAGGGGATATAGTTGCTTACTAAGTTACTAATTACAAGTTCTACAATAAGGGTGAAGGCCACAACTAACTAACCAACTAACTAACCAACCAACCAACTAACCAACTAACTAACTAACTAACCAACTAACCAACTAACCAACTAACTAACTAACCAACTAACTAACCAACTAACTAACTAACTAACTAACTAACTAACTAACTAACTAACTAACTAACTAACTAACTAACTAACTAACTAACTAACTAACTAACTAACTAACTAACTAACTAACTAACTAACTACTCGGTGTGAGAATGTGTGAACATGAAACTCTGAGTGGATCCGACAAGGAGGGGTGTATACTCAGTGTACCGCGGGAACAGTTAGCATCTACACCTTCAGGCATTTGCTGCGGGAGACGGAGCACCTATGGGTATGCCCGGTGTGCTATGACGTCGATTCCTAAAGCAGAAAATCAGTTTCCCTTAAAACTGACATTGGCTCCCAGATCGACCCAGCCTAAAATGTGTACCATGAGATGTCCTGAAAAGTAAAGGAGGCTGGCATGTGATGTCTATTCCTCAATCAAAAGTCAGTTAGGAGTGTTTTGTCTTGTTTTAATTCCCTTGTTCACTAATTCCATTGTTCAGTCTTCTTCACTTATTCCATTGTCTAGTTACTAGAAATCAAATCTAAAGTAAATAACGTAACAGTATTTTGCATTTTATTGAATGTAAGTTGAAATTGTTGATTCCGGTACAATATGGCGGATAGGAAATCTTACTGTATTTAGTCGTGTCATGTTTTTGCTTCTGATACGGGTTAGCTATTGCAGTTGTTTCTTATATGTGGACTGAAGTATATAGTAAGGTAGTCCAGCTACTGATCTGAGTGCATGGCGCGACACTGTGAGCTGCGGATTAAATTTGGAATGCTTTTCGACTATGCCCATGAGGTTAGCGTTGTGAATTGCAAATTCAGAAAATGGCGAGTGGCCTGTTGCCACAGAAATTGTGGTCCCTTTTGCGACGTTGCGTATGGAACTACTGACTGCATTTGTAGTGCCGGGCTGTTTGTACTAGCAGTTCTGAAGGCTGTCTTATGTACTGATTGCCTGTGTAAGCAAATCGCTTTGCGGAGGACGCAGTACTTCATTTTTTTTCACAAGCAGCAGTGATGGGTGTTCTGTCTGGTTTTCGTAAGCACAATAACAGAGCAACAGTGAGGTTACCCCTGTTGCTGTGAGGTTCGATCTGTGATAACCTGGTTACCTTGAGGCATCTTTGGGGAAGAAGATCAAGACAGAATGGGTTCGAAGTCAATGGTTGTAGTCACTGAGGAAATCTCATCTGACAGGAATCAGTTTCATCTTTGCACCAGAACACTCTGAGGTAAGAGGGAAAGGATGAGCGGACTGGCTTTCTGACAGGGCAAGCAATGGAACGGGACAATGTTCTCAGTTATCTCAAGAAGGCAGGACGAGAAAGTGATTCAGGACATGACGATGGGTCGAAAACATTTCAGCAAGAGGTAATGCCAGACGTAAACACTATACAGATAATCAAAGAAGAACAGTAAACCAACACAGAACTGGTATTATCAGTCACTACAATCTGGGCGATGTACTGAAGATGGGATCTGAGCGTTTATGGACTTGTCCGATAAGCAATGAGGATGATCTGTCGATTAACTAACTAACTAACTAACTAACTAACTAACTAACTAACTAACTAACTAACTAACTAACTAACTAAATAACTAACTAACTAACTAACTAACTAACTAACTAACTAACTAACTAACTAACTAACTAACTAACTAACTAACTAACTAACTAACTAACTAACTAACTAACTAACTAACTAACTAACTAGCTAACTAGCTAACTAACTAACTAACTAACTAGCTAACTAACTAACTAACTAACTAACTAACTAACTAACTAACTAACTAGCCAACCAACCAACCAACCAACCAACCAACCAACCAACCAACCAACCAACCAACCAACCAACTAACTAACTAACTAACTAACTAACTAACTAACTAACTAACTAACTAACTAACTAACTAACTAACTAACTAACTAACTAACTAACTAACTAAACTAACTAACTAACTAACTAACTAACTAACTAACTAACTAACTAACTAACTAACTAACTAACTAACTAACTAACTAACTAACTAACTAACTAACTAACTAACTAACTAACTAACTAACTAACTAACTAACTAACTAACTAACTAACTAACTAACTAACAATATTAACTAACTAACTATTGCTATAATTGGTTTGTCTCGCAAACAGTCACTCCGTGCAACTGTGTTATTCATTAGTTGTGATTATCACGCGTGACGTCTTGTCTTCTTGTCCTTTTTTCCCCATCTTGTCATATTTTTTTTTTTTTAAATAGATTCACGATTTGATTGTTCTATTCCTTGTTCAGTTATTTCATACTGTTGTTGGGGGGGGGGGGTGGGGGGAGGGAGGGGGGGGGGGGGGGGGGGGGGGTGGGGGGAGGGGTGGGGGGTGGTGGGGGTTGGGGGGGGGGGGGGGGGGGGGGGGGCAAGTTTGGCTAACTTGTCTCATTAATTCCTCTTGTTATGTTTGGCTAACTTGTTTCATTAATTCCTCTTGTTATGTTTGGCTAACCTGTTTCATTAGTTCATCTTGTTATGTTTGGCTAACCTGATTAATTCATCTTGTTATGTTTGGCTAACCTGTTTCATTAGTTCATCTTGTTATGTTTGGCTAACCTGTTTCATTAGTTCATCTTGTTATGTTTGGCTAACCTGTTTCATTAGTTCATCTTGTTATGTTTGGCTAACCTGATTAATTCATCTTGTTATGTTTGGCTAACCTGTTTCATTAGTTCATCTTGTTATGTTTGGCTAACCTGATTAATTCATCTTGTTATGTTTGGCTAACCTGTTTCATTAGTTCATCTTGTTATGTTTGGCTAACCTGTTTCATTAGTTCATCTTGTTATGTTTGGCTAACCTGTTTCATTAGTTCATCTTGTTATGTTTGGCTAACCTGTTTCATTAGTTCATCTTGTTATGTTTGGCTAACCTGATTAATTCATCTTGTTATGTTTGGCGAACTTGTCTCATTAATTCATCTTGTTATGTTTGGCTAACCTGTTTCATTAGTTCATCTTGTTATGTTTGGCTAACCTGATTAATTCATCTTGTTATGTTTGGCTAACCTGTCTCATTAGTTCATCTTGTTATGTTTGGCTAACCTGTTTCATTAGTTCATCTTGTTATGTTTGGCTAACCTGTTTCATTAGTTCATCTTGTTATGTTTGGCTAACCTGTTTCATTAGTTCATCTTGTTATGTTTGGCTAACCTGATTAATTCATCTTGTTATGTTTGGCTAACTTGTCTCATTAATTCATCTTGTTATGTTTGGCTAACTTGTCTCATTAATTCATCTTGTTATGTTTGGCTAACTTGTCTCATTAATTCATCTTGTTATGTTTGGCTAACTTGTCTCATTAATTCATCTTGTTATGTTTGGCTAACTTGTCACATTAATTCATCTTGTTATGTTTGGCGAACTTGTCTAATTAATTCATCTGTTATGTTTGGCTAACCTGTTTCATTAATTCCTCTTGTTATGTTTGGCGAACTTGTCTCATTAATTCATCTTGTTAAGTTTGGCTAACTTGTCTCATTAATTCATCTTGTTATGTTTGGCTAACTTGTCTCATTAATTCATCTTGTTATGTTTGGCTAACCTGTCTCATTAATTCCTCTTGTTATGTTTGGCTAACTTGTTTCAGTAATAGATCTTGTTATATTTAGCTAACCTTTTTCATTAATCCATCTTATTACGACCTCTGGACAATAGAACACAATTGTGGGAACGTCAGTATACAAAGTTACCGCTACTGACCCGGACTCCAACAGCGGACGCATTCCAAATTATTTTATAGAGGTAAGAACAACCATAACTTTTGTTGTTGTTGGCCGTCTCCACACTGGAGGTTTGCCACAGTGGGTCTGAGCTTCTTTTGTCGTCTTTAGGAGTTGTAGGCGGTCAAGGTCCTATCTCTGTCAGGTGTGTGGGGTCGGGGGAGGGGGTGGGGGGGGGGGGGGGGGAATGGGGGTGTCTTGTAATACTATCTGAAATCCATGAGATCGGCCTTTCTCTAAATAAAACTCTGGAACTTGATATTTTCATTGAATCCCTTATGTACTGTTTAGAGTCACGGTGGCCCAGCGGTTAGGCGCACATCTGCCGACATAAGGATTTTGGGTTTGAATCCGCAACGAGATTCAATTTTTTTTTTTCAAAATGGACCTTGCCACCCAGTTCGATCCAGCCTGAAATGGGTACCAAGTAATGCATGGGAAGTAAAGGCGACAGGCATGCTGTTTTTCACCCCCCCCCCCCCCCCCCCCCGCCAACTGTTGATCAGTTTATAAAAAATATGCCAGATAGGCCACTAGCGTTTACTTCAACTATACTTAATGTTTACCTAACGCACTGTTACAAGGTCTCCGATACTCAACGCTCGGAGAAAAGACAAGACGAACATATAAACATACTGCTATTGGTAATTTCAGAGAAGCTCTAAAACAGCACGACGTGTGTATACAGTATACGGCCAGAAGAGCAAGAAGCAAAGCCTTATACTGTATCTCTGTCGAGACCCGAAGTGGTAAAAGAGGTGGTGAAGAAGAGGAGAAGCGGAAGAAGTAAACGGCAATCATTCATTGCTGCAGTTTTATTCTTTAATTCTTTTGTTAGGCAGTTTTTTTCATCAAATAAAGCTAAGGCCAATTGAGCCCCCCCCCCCCTTTTTTTTTTCACCCCACCCTTTTCCGGCTTAAAGAATTTGTAAAAGGTTAACCACTCCAAAGCTTTTATTATATTTGATTTTTTTTTTTCCAGAAGTGGACGAACAGCAAAAACTTTCTGCCAGAGTTTATAGCATTATTTTACATGTAACTGTACACACACCTGCCGCTTCACACATGATAATACATACTTTTACATGTAACTGTACACACAACATTGCCTGCTGCTTCACAAATGATGATACATACTTTTACAAGTAATTGTACACACAACATAGCCTGCAGCTTCACAAATGATGATACATACTTTAACAAGCAACTGTACACACAACATAGCCTGCAGCTTCACAAATGATGATACATACTTTTACAAGTAATTGTACACACAACATAGCCTGCAGCTTCACAAATGATGATACATACTTTTACAAGTAATTGTACACACAACATAGCCTGCAGCTTCACAAATGATGATACATACTTTTACATGTAACTGTACACACAACATAGCCTGCAGCTTCACAAATGATGATACATACTTTTACAAGTAATTGTACACACAACATAGCCTGCAGCTTCACAAATGATGATACATACTTTTACAAGTAATTGTACACACAACATAGCCTGCAGCTTCACAAATGATGATACATACTTTTACAAGTAACTGTACACACAACATTGCCTGCTACTTCACAAATGAAGTTTTCAATGTCATTTCACATGTGGCTTCATACTGTTAGTCACGTTTTCAGAGGAACAGTATCGTTTTTTAAGACAGTCCGAGACCGATACCGATACTCACAATCTGGGACTTTATTAAAAAAACGAAACTATCCCGACGATGTTGTCACCCTATTCACACATTGTCGTTGTTGCTACTTTTTTTCCCCATACATTTGAGTTGAAACTTACGATTTTCAGGCAGTGAGTGGAAACTACAATCATACATTTGAAGTGAATAAACAAACAGGTCAGATTACGCTTAACAAGAGTTTGGACTACGAAAATCTCTCGTTTTATCACTACAATGTATCAGCAAAGGTAGGTAACCGTGTGACTCGTTTATCACTACAATGTATCAGCAAAGGTAGGTAACCGTGTGACTCGTTTATCACTACAATGTATCAGCAAAGGTAGGTAACTGTGTGACTCGTTTATCACTACAATGTATCAGCAAGGGTAGGTAACCGTGTGACTCGTTTATCACTACAATGTATCAGCAAGGGTAGGTAACCGTGTGACTTGTTTATCACTAGAATGTAACAGCAAGGGCATGTAACTACAGGACTCGCTTTATCACTACAATGGGACTTGAAATGAGCTCATTTTCTCTAGCTAAAGAACTACAGTGACCTGGGATCTTACTTATCCTAGCTGGTTAGTAACGACATACTAAGATGAAGACCAGTTTACACACACACACACACATATCATATTTACTGGTGATCCATCAATCTTGTCTACTTTGTTGACTTGTCTGTGAAGTACTTCTCTGCTGCTATCGCGTCCAAGTTACAGAGAGCTATCAGGTGATTAAGTCAGTTTACCTTCTTTGGAATTGTAATTGTCATTCACTCCTATCCAGTCATTGGTACACAGCAGGCATTCTCTCTGGGCTTCAATTATTAGTAAGCTTCTATCGACTGCTCGGCTATTCTTCTGCCCTATCCAGGTACTTGACTCCGCTGCCAGCTATTTAGGTTCACTCAAACATTGGTTCCGTCAGATCATCCGCATCCTCTGGCTGTTTCTCACAGAATAACGGTTGCTTCTCTCACACTTTCAGTTGTTCACATTGTCCAACGTGAGTCTTAACAATCATTCACTGACTCCCGTGGAACTCACAATCCCTGATTGGACACTCTTTTCTAACAAGTATTTCCTAACTGGCTTTCGAACTCGTGACCCGTCCCATTGGGGAAACCCGTTCTGACGTCATGTGATTTCCCACTCATTAAAGTACTTTTTGGGTTATTTTTACGATGGTCTTCCCATTTACACACCACCGGTTGTAGGTCAACTCTATTGATAAGTTGGTATGACTAGTCTACCGTGGTCAAGGTTATGGGTGTCGCAGTCTTTTTTGTCTGACATTTACGTTTTAGTTTCCGAAAAAAGAGACGGCCTGTGACATAGGTTTTGTCATTTTCTAGGGGGATTGTGTGTTAGACCCAGCATCTAAATGTTTTAGAAGTGTTAACAGCTCTGGTACAACACGCGGTATCATTGCGCGTGCGAAATATCCCCGTGACCTTGTATGAAAGTCGGATCGCTCGAGGCCGACCTATCAGATGAGGTGGTCGGTAGATCGTCCAATCAGAAGCGAGCTAGTATGTAGCAGTGTGTAAATGGGGAGACCAGCGTAAAATTTACCCTTTTTTAAAATTCGCACCAAACATAAGAAACCCCGGAAATCCGTGGAAGGGCAAATATTGTAAAGGTTGGAGTTAGGGTTAGGATCTGTGTCAGCCATGACCGCCTTAGAGACACCGACTGATCATAACCTCAAATCTAACAATAACCCTAACTCTAACCCTAACTCTAAACCCTAACCGTTACCCATAACACACCTAGCATATTGGACTCTCCCGGGAACTCCAAGATTTTCTTTGTTTAGGATGAATTAAAAACAAATTGCCCACTACAATATATCAGCTGAGGTATGTAGCTATGAGACTCTGTCACTACAATGTATCGGCCAGGTAATGTAGATAAATATTTTCTATCACTGCAAGAGACCGAGTTTCTTACAGGCAGACTGTGATGAGAGCGACGTTCTGAAAAGGACCTGCTACATGATGATGATGATAATACATCAGTTAAGATACAAGTATATAACTATAATCACTAGAATATAGTTAGTCGACAGATTATCCTCACTGTACATCGAACCATTCAGTACATATGTGCTTGGATCCCCGCCTTAGTAAATTCCGCAGCGTGAAGCGGCTGATAACACTAGTTCTGTGTTGGTTTCTTATTCTTCTCTGGCTTCCTGTATAGTACTCTTGTCTGGCCACACCCGTTTTAACATGTTGTTCTGCAGTCTGGTCATTATTGCAGATTCACAGTCATCACCTGGTTGTCGCAAAAGTCTTACTTCTCGTAGAGCATTCAGAATATCAACACAGTCCATGGTTAGAATATATCTGCAGGGATAGGCTATGCAACCAATAAACGAGAATCTATTACAACAATAAAACTGTCACACAAGACACTTTTTGTGAGTACAAAATCATAATTAACTTATATTCTTAGTCTGAGACGTCACCTTGTCCCCGCTTTTATTCTACGAGCCACTCCCTTAGTTGCCAAACCAACGAAAACAGCCCGCGCTTAAAAAAATGATTCCTCTCATATATGTGCTCTTATCCAGGATTTTCAGAATAAATTGTATATATTTATAGTCCGTTCCAAAAGTTGCACTCAACTCTACAAATCGGTAACCTAATAATCGTTTCCTTTTCATTTTTAAAATGTGGTCATGTAACCTGTTAATAATCATGTCCTTGTAGGAAAATAATTATTATGTGAAAAAATTTCTATTTTGTTTTAAATTTGCCGTATAACCATATATGTATGTATGTATGTATGCCGACAAAATTATGCAAAATACAAAACTACAACACACACACATATATATGTATGTATGTATATATATATATATATATATATATATATATATATATATATATATATATATATATATATATATGTATATATATATATATATTTATATATAATTGGGTGTGAGTGTGTGTATGTATCCGCAAATTATGCAAAATAAAAACAACAACAACAACAACACACACACACACACACACATATATATATATATTTATGTGTGTTGTAGTTTTGTATTTTGCATAATTTTGTCGGCATACATACATACATACACCAAATCTCATATATATATATATATATATATATATATATATATATATATATATATATATATATATATTCACATACACATACACACACTGTCCACACACACACAAAAGAAACGCATAGCTACTAAAAGAAACATACACACTCACGATTTCGATATTCTGCATCTTTATAATGCAGTAAGTGAAAATACTCAAATTTCAGACAAGAATACCTTAATGTTCCACAAATAAATTGAAACCTATTTTTGCATCTGGGTCATGATAAAGTGAGCGATTTGTGTAAATTAAAAATAATGTTTATTTTTTAAGAGTATCCTTATTATTTGCCCGACAAAGGTAAAAGAAATTTACTACCTTAAGAAAATAGTAACGCCTGTGCAATTGTAAATTAGAAAATCATAAGGACATGAGAGATCTAAGAGCACATGCAACAATTAGTGTTGGTCGATACATGAGGTTTCAAGATTGTGACTGAAGTTTTATGGCACTTTTTCTGGCACTGACTATAGTCTGCCTTTCCAAGTCGTTGTGACTTAACCAGATGTCTTCTGGGTAAATTTTTTTTTCTTGTGGTATGCACAAGGGGATGTGTAAACTGTATTTGTAGTTATTTTTTTTTTAAAGAAGCACTAATCTGGTAAAAACCTGGTTGGAGAAATTAGATGTGAACGGTCGGTGTTTCTCAGACGTGTCTTGGGAAGGAATAGACTCGAAAACTTCGTAACTACTAGCAAGATTGATAGACAAAGAGAGACAGGGGAAGGCACAAAGATACATCATTGAATGGACTAGCCATATGGATGGGGACAAGACAAGAATACTTATTTGATCAGCGATTCTAGTGATTGTGTGAAATGGTAAAACATCGCGCGGCACATGCTGATGATTACTAATATGTTAACAGCCATTTCATGTAAAACTTATAATCTACCACATTTTTTTAAAAACAGGATGAAGGTAACCCAACCTGTCCAGGTGTGAGCTGTGTTTGTGACAAAAACAGTAATTTCAACAACCCCACCTGTGACCCTGGACCAGTTGACCTTTTCATCACTATCATCGATGTCCAGGACACGCCCCCTGTGTTTTCCAAATTGCCATATATGGCGACAGTTGCAGAAAATGCCACTTTGGTACAGTCTGTATTTCGTCTTCTGTTTGTTAATATTGCAGTTTTATGAGTTGAGTTGATTCAAGAATTGATATCACAACACTCGAGGCACTGCCATAAGCGCCCCGTCCCATCTTCAGCAGCCAGTGAAGAGTTCCGATACTAATGGTGCCAGTAGCATTCTTATTTAAAGTCCGTCTTGTCTTTCCTCTCAGCCTCGATCATATGCCAGAACTCCTCGTCACTCCCCGCTGCATCAATCTCACCAGTCTGTGGGGATGCATCTGCTCCTATGAACTGTACTCGATCTCCCACAAGGCTCTAACCACATCTGCCTTATCGTGTATCAGTATCCCACCAATTTTTGCAGAGCCAGCCAGTCTGTCTGCCTGTTCATTTCCTAACACACTGGCGTATCCCGGTGAAAAATTCTATACAATACACCTCACCCATGTCCTCCGCAGTGAAGCATGCCACTCTGCACGAAGCATGCCTGTCCTGGCCTTTCTCAGCATGCTTTCTGAGTCAGTTACAATCACGATGTGTGTGTGTGTGTGTGAGTGTGTGGTGTCTGTGTGTGTTTGCAGTTCCTTGCGACTGTACTTTATTGTTGGAGGGGAAGAGAGTCACAAGGAGACCCTCAGAGACGACTGTAGATAGTTTGATCTCATGGCATTGAAGAGCATCTGTACTAAAAGGATTGATTTCCCCTTTGTGTTCCAAGACGCCATTTTAGATGAAAAACAATGGATCCACTGCGCCCTAACAAGTACGTCTCACTTTTTACGAACAGTAGACCATAGATCAGGAAGAGAAAAAGAATCGACATTCTGAACGAGTTGAACATCAGGGAGAAATGGCTCATAAACAGCATCTTTTCCCGAAAGTTGAAGTATTTTGGCCACATCAAATGTCATGGTGGCTTGGAAAAAGACGGTGATGGAAGGTGCAGTTTGTGGAAGGCGAGGCGGGGATCGACCACCGCGAAGATGGATCAAGACATTGAAAATGCATTGTCATTGAAGGCACATGGGGCCGGAGAGCTGGCTGGGGAAAGGGATACTTTCAAGCGTGTCGTGAAGAGAACGACGTTCTGTAAAGGACTTGCTGATTGATAAAGAAAAGATCATGTGATACTTGAAAGCAAAGGGAGGTTGGATGGCGTTAAGGATAATGGCCTCGACAAACTGTGAGCAGCAGGTGACTGACTTGTAATCCGACCAGGACAGCACAATGAGCAATTAACAAAGTGCCACCATTCGGATGAAAATAACCCAGGTCAAGTTTCAAACCCTGTTTAACCACAAGGTAATATTAGAGCTCCCGACAAAGGTTACGAAGCTGAAGCCCAGCCAGGCTAGGGCTTTAAAATAACATTTAAAAAAATGTGACCCATATTTGGACTGTGTGAGAAGCGTCGCTCATTTTTTTATAACAGGGTCGGGTGATTTCTGTAACAGAGTACGCTCTGACGATTCTGACTATTAGTCGTACACACATAGAGAGACTAGATCAGGTACAGAATGAGGCCATGCGCATCATACTTGGATGCACAAAGCATACAGCAGGCAGGGCCATGCGTTACGTGATTGACCTTGTAACCATGGAATGAGAAGAAACATCTGCCTCGCTAGTAGGTTTCTGTTGAGTTAGCCTAGACATACATCCCCTACTGCACATTATAAACATACATCCCCTACTGCAAATTGGGATTCACACGAAGAAAGTAAGCAGGTTAAAGAGAAGATGTTGGATAGGTCAGGCAGAAGACATAATTCAACAAGTTTGTTCACTTGAGAAATTAGAACCTGCAGCCTTGATTCTTGATAAATCTGCAGATAGAGGTGCATTTTTTACGCCGACGGATCCGTCGTCCCACATGTACAAAGCTCATAGGGTTTCATATTGGAGGTTCGGCAAGGAGATGTAAAGGAAGACAGCGGTACTTTTATTTTGACTAAAAGCAGTCTGACTATCGAGGTGATGGCGGTAACAAAAGCAATGTCCTGGCTAGAGGCACAGATGTTTTCCAAAGCGTGCTTTCAAACTGATTCTATGAATATGGTTGTGAAACTCAGGACAGAGTGAGTTCGACGACGAAGGTTGGAGTTTCTCACAAAGTAAAAATCAGGGTAATTTTTGTGATACGAGGGAGTAACTGACAGGGCTTCTGTAGCCACAGGAAGAGCAGCGGACCTATCAAGGAGGCAGGAAGAGTAGATCATTCAGATGACAATTAATAGGCAACATTGACAAGAATACAAAAGCCACATGTAAAAACAGGCGTTGCCAGACATGAACACTACACAGGAAGTCAAAAAAGAATAGTAATTCAACACAGAACTGACATTAGCAATCGCTACACTCTAAAGGACCTACTGAAGATAAGACCCAAGTGCTTATGAACGTGTCCCATGTGTGGTTATGATAATCGGCCGATCAACTAACTAAGCATGTTGTAAATGGCAACTATTTAGGTTTCTGAAATCAAATGAACTGGGCTGACATGTACAGGTATCAAAGTTTGGCTGTAAACAATACAATGTGACAAATGAATCTTCAGGGGTGAACGCTGAAGAGGAAGAAGAAGAAGAAGAAGAAGAAGAAGAAGAAGAAGAAGAAGAAGAAGAAGAAGAAGAAGAAGAAGAAGAAGAAGAAGAAGAAGAAGAAGAAGAAGAAGAAGAAGAAGAAGAAGAAGAAGAAGAAGAAGAAGAAGAAGAAGAAGAGGAAGAGGAAGAAGAAGAAGAAGAAGAAGAAGAAGAAGAAGAAGAAGAAGAAGAAGAAGAAGAAGAAGAAGAAGAAGAGGAAGAAGAAGAAGAAGAAGAAGAAGAAGAAGAAGAAGAAGAAGAAGAAGAAGAAGAAGAAGAAGTAGAATAATCATAATAAGAAGGTGGAGGAGAAGGACGAGGAGTATTGACAAAAATGTAATTATATCAGAATTTATTGGGTGTTCCCAGAGTGGAATAATTCTGATTCAGACTAACAATAAAATTGCTATTTCAAAAAACATGCAATTTCGTTGATTATCTACAGGGGCAGTCTATCTTCCAAGTTTCTGCTGTAGATGGTGACCGGGGCGTGAGCCAGCCAAATCATATTCAGTACACCCTCAGTGGAGGTATGCAGACTTCTTTAGCAGAAACTGCTTTTGAATCTATCACCCCCCCCCCCCCAGCCCCACCCATCTTAACTGAGATTTATCTGTGTTCACTAATAGCCCCCCCCCCCTTTTTTTTTAAATTAAACACACAACGATCTATTTATTAATAATGAATGTTCCCTTCGTGTCAAAGCTGAAAAGGTCCGTTTTTGTGTCATAGAGGTAATTGACTGTCACAAAATATTTGATACTTAACATTTACGTGTCTTCCTCCTAGCGTTCACCAGCTGTAAACTCCAGCGGACAGTTTTGGTTGTTCGTATACTGCTGGATTTTGTTTCTGATCCAGAACTTAGTTTTTCATTCACATCCATTTTACAGATTTGGCTTATTCGTATGCAGACTGTTGGTTCCTTACCTCTTAGGCAGATTCATTCCGAATTTGAAGGAAACACCCTAAGTTAGTCACCTTCTACGACATGCTTGTTATAAAAGCAGTGGGTCAATTCGTTATTCTCCAGAACGGGGACAAGGAACCCACACGGTGAATTTCCGTTCCTGTATGACCAACCTAATGGCTTGTATAAACAAAGTCAGTATAAGGTTAGTTGCGTATCCTCTACAGGATGTTGCAGAACCAACTTCAGCAGCCCTTGGCTGTTGTGTGGTTTTTCTAGACAAGTTTACGTCCAGTAGTTCGCCATTGCTTTCTGGGCGGTCGGCTATCTTGATACCACTGTCGAAACCAACGCAAGGCCCATGGCCCAGCAGCTGGGATCGAACCCGGCATCCCGGCATTACGAAGCGTTCGCATCGACCTAGCCACAGAGCCGACAAACAAAGTCAGTAAAGGACCGTATTTTTATGACAGTCGGGTAGAGAACATATGATACTAGACCAGCCGTTCTCAACCTGTGTGTCGCGACCACTGTGGGGGTTGAAAGACCCTTTCACATGGGTCGCCTAAAACCATCAAAAAAACAAACAAACATTTTCACTGAAGTTTTGAAGTAGCAAGGAAAATAATTTGATAGTTGGGGGCCACAACAGCATGAGGAACTGTATTAAAGGGTCGCGGCATTAGCAAGGTAGAGAACCACTGTGCTAGACTATTATTGATTATGAATTAATCAAGTAACAGAAAGTATTGTGAACGGCACTCATAGAAAGAAGTAGAAAGATAGAAGAACACACTAGACAACATAAAAATCGAAAGCTATAGTTACCGTGCCGGGAATTGAACCTGTCACCTCCAGACGGCGTCTGCGCCTCGCCATGAATACAAGTGCACTAAGATACATGGTCAACTCGGCACCCCCAAAAAAAAGGTTCTCATTGGTCTCATTGGCCATGTCTATCGTACAGCTTGAAATCCACGACTATGGAATACGGACAGAATTCAATTCAACCCATTGAAATGGCACCATAGGTTACAGAAATTTATATTAACGAGGCAAATGTCAAATAACAATCACAGCAACAATTTACGTACACAGTAGACCTTATTGCCTTGTCTAGAATACACAAACATTTAAGAAAGGTATTTGATTGGTAGGTTCCGGTGTGTATACGCGGCTTATAAATTTTGTTCCAAATGTTCAATTGCATTTATCGTCGCCTTTAGATTACGTCCATTGAGTTTTCTATTACATTTTACGTATAGACTATTATTGGGTCATGTGGCATATCACACTGACAGATTTTATTTCCCAGAAAACTTCCTGAAATCCATTTTAAACTGTGTCGACCAAGGACCGAAGATCGCATTTAACCTTTATCCGCCCATTGCGGAATGAAAACCGAGGTAGTTTATGATTCTATTACAATTTCCGCGGCTTATAAATTTTGTTCCAAATGTTCAATTGCATTTATCGTCGCCTTTAGATTACGTCCATTGAGTTTTCTATTACATTTTACGTTTGTTGTTATTGCTGTTGTTGTTGTTTTGAAACCGAGTTTAGTGTTCAGGAACTGTAAATAGCTATATTAACTTTGTCACCCTATCTGTCTTTTAATATTCACTTACAAATGACAATAACTCAACTGATCTCAGGCAGGTAATTTTCATCTTCCTCATTACTATCATTTTCAAGCCCCCCACCCCGCCCCCACCGACACCTACTCCTCATTTTAATCATCACTGAGTTATCGGTTATGAGGTATTTATTTATGGTCATAAGTGCCCAGATTTCCCGTTCGGCATATGCAGCATCCTACCGTAAAATATGCCAGCCACAGCCAGATAATTCATCATATTTTTATGCCATAATTAATTTTACACAGTTCGTTCGTCAGTTTATAAAATATGTTTTCTTTGTTTCAATGCAGCAGACAGCTCACAGTTTGCAATTGGTTCCTCTGACGGTATCATCAGGGTTAAGGAAGTTTTGGACGCGGACAAGGAAGAAGTCAGGAATAAAGGGGGCTTGTACTCGTTTGCTGTTATTGTAAGTTGCTTTTGTTATGTCTGTAAACATGTCTTATATGACGCAATGATGATTACATGTTATCTGCTACTTGGTAAATTAAATAACTAAAAGTATTGAACAAAGAAGACATAAACAATAGATTGAATAATCTACTGCCTTTCATATTTCGCTGTATCTCGTCAGGTGAATGCTACAGTAACAATTACATAAACGAAGAAAATAAGTGAATCCTTTATAAATGAAGTACAAATTCAAACACTCTCAAAAGCAACTGTCTGTTTTACCAGAGCAGTCGCATCGTCACATCGTCTTTCTGTTTACTAAAGTCTGGACGGAAGTAACGAATAGGAGCGACTTCAAGCAAATTTAGTGCTCCCAAAGGATGACCTGTGAAAAATTTGACATGCACTGGCTTTTTTAGGGATTTCTCGTTGGTCAAAGGGTGGCTTGATATAGAAGAGGCATGGTCTTTCTAACCGGTAACCTAGGAATAAGCAACGAACTCAGGTCCAGCTCCGCCCACCTACACACTAGGTGGCCTTTCATTGATGTTTGGTCAGGTTGGTGTACGTTAGAGGGGTGTAGAATGCACTCTCTCGTAAGACCTAGGTTCACTGTGAGAGGTATGGATTTTGGGGTTGGGGCCAGTTGTACATGCTATGGGGTCGTTAAAACCGCTCACATCCTGTTTTATAGAGCACGCTTGGTCGACGGTAAGACAGTCGAGACAATACAATGTCGCACCAACCTGCCATCGCTGTCACTTAAACTTAAGTGTCTCAAAGGTTAACGCAGTGTCCTGGCCCGCCTTCATCCCTCATAAGTGTGTAGGTGGGCGGAACTGAACTAAGCTCATTATTTGTTCCGTAACTCAGGTCGTGTGTTTGTTAAATTTTTGTTCTTGTTATTTTGGTTTTAATTTTTTTTACTTCCCCCCCTTTGTCCCCCCCCCCCCCCCCCCCCCCCCCTTTTCGGAATACGTCGTCCTATGAAAGGGTGCTAAAGTGAAAGGAAAGGTCATGGCAGATCTTTTATCTACAATGTCAAGCTTGAGAATGGAGGTGGAAGCAATCACTAAGTGGATGGCAGAATATAATTACCAGAGGAATAGTGGTGTCTGATTCTTAGTTGGTACTGCGGAAAGTTCAAAGTTGACAAATCTGGCCAGAGTGGATATCCTGTATCATCATGTCAACATGAATGAATGAATGAATTTCTACCCCACCAAGACATCACACAAGCGATAAACACCCGATGACACAAAGTGCCACCATGTGAATGAGGATCACAGTGGAGAGGTCCCAGAAACCGCGTTCAGACAATTGGCCATATTGATAGCCTGCCTATATTGCGGCTTCTGGCAAAAGCCAGAGTGGGGCTTCAAAAAAGAAAAAATTACGTCCTGAAAAGGACGTAAGTAAGGAATAATAAAATATCATGTCAACATTACAGGGACTAATGGATTTACTGTCGGGACATGCAAGAGTGCGAGGGGGTGAAAGACTGGATTTAATGGATATACTGTCGGGACATGCGGGAGTGCGAGTGCGGGAGTGCGAGTGCGAATGATGATTTTCTGACTATAAAAACGACAGATACTGAAACACTAGAAGACATGTTTGATAGAAGACATGAGGATAGATGATAAAACACGTAAGAATGTGTGAATTAGAAATCCTGTCCAGGTTCGGCAAGGAGGGACGTATGAGAGGAAGACAATGATGAATGTCTAACACTTAGCATCTAGAACTTACGATATTTGCTGCCGGAGACGGTACGGGCATGCCCCATGTGCTATGATGTCGATTCTTAAACCAGGAAGTCAGATGATGAATATAATTAAATGACAGAAGGCTAATGATAACGACAGTTGCTGATAATGACAAAAAAGTCACATGATAATGATTACAAACCGGAGGCTACTAGGTTGATGATGATAAATACAATTATAAATACAAAATAATGAAGGTAAGCTTGATATCAGCGACCTACTAGTGATGGTAATGATACAAATCATACAATTGGATGGTCAGGTTGAAACATTTTACAAATACAAATCTAGTAATTTAACACGTTCTTTCTAAATCACTACAGCATTCAACATAGTCCAAGTAGCTCACTGATCGAGGCATGATTCTGTTTTTAGCATACTTCGATGTTAAGGCTTTGTAGAATGTCACTAAGTATTTCAGTTCGCTTTTTAAAAATTTATGATTCAAAATAATATCATAGAAGCGACAGAATCAGAATGAATGGTATAAGGCAAAAAAGTCGAGAAAAAGGGGGAAAGGAGGGGGGGGGGGGGGGGTTGTGGTGGTGGTGCTAAACCTGTGATAACTACATCAACAACGTGTCAATAAGAGTACCACAGGACAATGCACTAGAAAGAGATGTGTCACTAAGACACAACAGAAGCAAATCTAGAGGTGGCCCACGTCACTCATGGATAGATGGATATAATATCAAGGGCCTCGAATACCAGCAACTACTCATCACACAGCAAGGTTCGCACCACATGCCTATTCTGTACCTGGTGCTAAAAGGCACCAGGACAAGATTGAGATATTTCAATAATTTTTTACAGATTCACAAGTATTTAAAGAACTATAGGCATATTCTTCTTCGCGTTCACATGCTGTAAACATTCGGAAAGTTCTGGTTTATTCGTCCACTTCTGGACTCTAGTCCTTTTCCAGAAACTGAGTGTTTCGTGCACACCCGTTTCACAAGTGTGAATCATTTACATGCATATAGGATTTGTTTGTCTATATTCTCTCACAGGCAACAGAGGAATCCGGGAATTCGACAGAAAACCCAAACAATAGAACAGAAACTCCGATATCAGTGACAGTCACAGACATCAACGACAACCCACCAAAGTTTAATGCAAATAATTATAGTGCCAGTGTCCAGGAAAACACACCAAAAGGAGTTCCAATCACCATTACATCAAGCATTGAAGTGGTAGATATTGATCAGGTAATTCATTACACAGCTACAAGTTTACATACTGTCCCACATTTCTTTGGTTCTAATTTCCATCCAGGTAAATTTTGTATGATGGAGCGGAAACACGATGAACAACTAAGACAATCACTAATAAACCAAAAACATTAATTAACTGGTGCCTGCGCAGAATAGAGCCAATGAAATGGGAGATATAATCACTAAAGTAGAGCTTTGGGAGTGAACTAAATAGCTATAACTTACTTACGTCCTTTTCAGGACGTAATTTTTTCTTATTTGAAGCCCCACTCTGGCTTTTGCCAGGGGCCGCAATATAGGCAGGCCATCAATATGGCCAATTGTCTGAACGCGGTTTCTGGGACCTCTCCACGGTGATCCTCATCCACGTGGTGGCACTTTGTGTCATCGGGTGTTTGTCGCTTGTGTGATGTCCTGGTGGGGTAGAAAGTCAGTCAGTCAGTCAGTGAACTAAACAAAGTCCAGTGGACCAAGAGGTGAAGAAAAGACGCTGGCGTTGGACACACGTTGACAAAACCTGAGAACTTTATAACTAGAATTTCTTTGCACTGAAACCCACAGGGGCATAAAAATAAAGGAAGACCAAAAAGTGAAGTGAAGTTAAAAAGATTAGGAGGACATTGGGAGAGCTGTATGCGATACGGCTAGAACGAATGGTCGTGAGTTGTGTGAAGGCTTATGCTCCATTGGGTGTTAGAAGGTAGAAGAAGAGAGATTTTTTAAAAGACCGTGTGTCTTGTCTTCTACATTGACCCAGTTGTCACATACCGCTCCTGTCACGTGCCTGATTTAATGATTTCTCCCTAAGAACCAACAGCACTCTGAAATAATTATGTTGAGTCGTTGGCTCGTATTGGTCTAAGGGATATCCCGTGCCCAATATACGCTCAACTTATTCCAGGAGTAGGGCAACTCAAGCTTTGGCACTACAAAATATATAATATTCCTAGGCACACTTGGCTGGACATCCCCACTACTATAAAAAGGTAGCTCCCAGGTTATGATAGTATATTATCATAGCCATATTAACAAAGATTACACTTATTATTCACACAAACATAAAAACTGGACAGTTAGAATGGTGAAACAGGGACACCCAAGTCAGCCATGAGAATTTCTACATGTAATAAGTACAATATAAATACAAAAATAAATGAATTGATAATCAAGAGTGATCAGTTAATGGAGTTCAGGAATTAATGACACAACACAGATATTGAAGCAGCCAGATATAGTTCTTTGAGTGTACATGAGTTCATCATCGAAATCACAAGGTGCTGTGGGAAGAGAGCATGTAAATGAATAAGCGATCACTTATCCCAGTTCGTAGGTCAATGCTCCCCTCAGTCCATGGTGATTCGGCTGTAGTTGACTCAATAGGTAGCTATGCTTCGATTTGAGCTGGTACAAGCTGACTGTCTCACAAGCGAGGACACAGGAACTGCACAGGAGCCCAACAAAGCTCTTGGAGATTGTGGTGCCCGCTGACTGTCTCACAGGTGAGGACACAAGAACTGCATGAGAGCCAAACAAAGCTCTTGAAGACTGGTTGTCTGGATTGATGACATAGGTGTCTGCAATTGTCTACTAGTCCTGGAACTCACAAACAAACTCTTGCCATGTTGAGGTAGTGGCACAATGGGCAGGACTTTTGGGTATGCTTGGTGCCCAGAATCGTATGGGTTGGTGGTTGTTGGCTGGACTGTGATTCGTCTGCCTAATCTCTAAGGAGGTATCATCCCAAGCTTAGGAATTCTTCCAATATAGAACTGGTACTTTGAATGCGCCAATTTTCTACATAGACTGTATACACGTCTTGGCACTTAAGAATCAGGCGAGAGAATCCCGCTCAAACCCAAACTTGGCGTCTCTAGGAAAGAAGTCCCCTATATTCATGCCTAAGGAGTAAACCGGCTTACAGGAATTTCTGAATAAAATACCAGAAATCTTCAACCTACAGTTGCAAGTTTGAAAATGAAGATTTATCAAAGCAACTAGAGGGTCTAGAAATGAATATTTTACCAGATAAAGGTATATAGCAATATAAGGGACTATAAACCCCTCCGGACGGGTTTAAGTTTGAAATGTGCCCGCTTAGGGAAGTCAGAGTCACGACTCGTCCATCCTGTAGGTTTGGCTGTTCACTTCATGACACCAGTATTAAAGATGTCTTGACTTCTAAGTTGACCCAGTCTAAAAGATGTCTTGTCTTCTAAGTTGACCCAGTCTGAAAGATGTCTTGTCTTCTACGTTGACCCAGTCTAAAAGATGTCTTGACTTCTAAGTTAACCCAGTCTAAAAGAAACATAGAATGCCCTTTAAAGTAAAGACGGTCGACGTAATGTTGACTACATCACCCATCGAGTGACGATTGTTTTATCAAAATATGAGTCTCGTAACAATATGTGTCCGACATGTTACGGGGTAAAAGAGTCCTTTACTTGACTTACCTAATTATTAAACTCGATTCTGTTATCCCCCTCATTGCTCTTTCCATCGTTGTTCTGTTTTTAATTTATTTATTTATTCCTACGTGAGTTTCAGGGCTCCATGTTTGAAAAACGGAGGGGGGGGGGGGACAGGGGGAGACGTGTTAATTTATCCACTGCCCCTTTACAAGCATGTCGTACAAGGCGACTAATTATGAAAGTTTACGTCGAAGACGATGGTGCAGAGAGGAAAGGAACTAACAGTCCTCATACACGTAAAACGGTTGTGCATACACAACTTTAGTTTTCGTACAAGACCAAAGTCCAAAAGTTTATTTTAAGACATGGTTAATCTCAATTTATTTTTATTGTGTTTAGAAATGAAAATAACATTTCTTCCGTGAGAGAAACACGTATTCACAACACCTTCATTCTCCCCTGTTCTCCCACACAGCTTTTTTGATTTTGGTTCTGTTTCTTTGTTTTTGTCAAAATAATGCATAAGATTATTAGTTTAACCACACCAGGACCGTACAACGAGCGACCATCACCCGGTGACACAAAGCGCTAACATTCGGATGAGGATCACCTGGGCACAAATCCCAGCATCCCAATTTAACCGTTACGTTATATTAGGTGCTCCTGACCCAAAAAAAGGGGGGGGGGGGGGGGTCTAAAATAACGAAAAGTGGGACTAAAGTTAATTAAATGCATGCGAGTGCATATGTTTGCTTGTGTATGTATAAGTGCATGTGTGTGTATAGAGGGAGTGGGCGTGTGTGTATATATATATATATGAGTTTAACTGTATGTATGTATAAGCATGAGTGTGGATGCTTGTACAGTTGTGCTTGTATGTGTATGTATGGCCATATAAGAGTGTATGTATACGTCTATATTGGGAGTGGGTATGATTGTGTATACATGATGTTTGTATGCATTATTTAATATTCTATATTTTTGTGTGTGCATTTTTTCATTATGTATATATTTTTTATATAAACATAAAAATGCATTATTTGTAACCTGGAATAGCAGTTGAAAAGATCAATGCTTGGAAGGACCGAATGTAAGACGGGCTGGCGTGCCCAATGTGTAACCCTTTGAAAATAAAGTTCGTTTGCTGGATTCTTTCACTCACTCACTCACTCGCTCACTCACTCGCCCACTCACTCGCTCACTTACTCACTCGCTTGCTTACTCACTAGCTCACTTACTCGCTCACTTACTCACTCGCTCACTCACTCGCTCACTTACTCACTCACTCGCTCACTTACTCACTCGCTCGCTCGCTCGATCACTCACTTACTCGCTCAGTCACTCACTCACCCTCACTCACTCACTCACTCACTCACTCACTCACTCACTCACTCACTCACTCACTTACTGAATAATTCAGACGTCGTCTCCACAATGATTTTGGGTGCAATAAATTTCAAACTGATTCCGTCTCTCATTCTGTTTGAACTCTCTGAGACTATTGTTCGTCCCTCAGAATAAAGTGTATTGTTGAACTTTTGCACTAACTACTTGTTTACACTGACATCGTACAACTTTACAACTTTACCATTTGAAACAGGATGTCAACAGTCGGTTCTGGGTATACCTGGAGAAGGACGATAACCCTTACAATGACTTTGATACCTTGCCTGCAGCTAATGTGGTCATTCAGGGGAGATCAACTATCACAATTAGAGTGTTTAATTCTTCTGTTCTTGATTATGAAACAACAAAGAATCTGACATTCCAGGTAAAGAAATGATGTATTTTTATTTTTGGTTTTATTGTGTTTGCTTGTTTGTTCAAAATAAATAATTTAGAAGAGTAATAACACTTTCCTTTTACGAAAGATGGAACAATTTGTATGTACAACCTGTTTATTTTTGCATCTGGCTTTATTACTAACAACTCATCAAAGACAATTACGTTAACAGATTCCCGTCCCATTGTGGGAGGCAATATTTATTTTTATTTTAAAGCACTATTCTGGCTGTCGTTTAGGGTCATAAACACGGGTTGAAGGAGGTTTCTGTGACTTGCGCATGTGTGATTCTCATTCAGAAGGTGCCATGGCATGTTAATCGCACGTCGTGCGATCCTGGCGAGGTTGAACTTCGCTTAGTCAATTGACACTGGGGTACCTAGTCTATCGGTTGCCGGTGTCGTAATTATATTTCTAAGTCCCCATCTGGGTTTCATGGATCCATTGGGGAGATGGGGGGGGGGGGGGGGGTAATAGACTCACTGTTCTTAAATATACATGTTGTAAAAGCCGACTATTACAAATGTATCCTTCGAAGTGGGAGTGCATCTGCCGAGAGGCAAGAAACCAAAGGTCTGCAGACAAACAAGCCAAATTTGTTATAAAGATGTGCACGCAACATTCAAGTTTATGGAACAGAACCATAGTCCAGAAGTGGGCGAACAACCAGAACTTTCTGTCTGAAGCTAGAACCGGTGAATGCTAAAAAGTAGAGGAACAAGACGATTTTTGACTGGATTGACTTTGGAGCTAAGCCCACTTGCACAAAATCTGCCCAGTCGGATTCAAACCATGGATCTGCGAGCAGGAAGGTAAGCGTTTAGCCACTGTGCTACCTCAGCTTCACCATATGTTGGGTCGAGGCCTTAAACCTACATCCAGTCCCAGTTAGACCCAGCCTAAAACGGCTACCAGGTAATGTCTGGTGTGATGCAAGCGTGATGCTGACCATCCAGCTAGAGCTGATTGGTATATAATAATATATGCATCATACGCCTGTGGTTTCACTGTCGTCAGCGGGACCATATACTATTTTTACTTATGAGGCAACTGATATCAGAGTTTTCTGTGACATTCTCGGATTCTGCCGTTGTCTTTTTCACAATAAGTAGAAATTCATTTAAATCATACACTGAGTGTGTGTACTGTACATACATAGATACACACATAATCGTTGATCTGTTAATGTCGTGGAGATGTATCGATGAAAGCGCTAACACACTAAATCTGCCATCTTTCTCTGTCTTCCGTTTTCTGAACAAGTGTCTAATAATTTATCCTTGTCCATTTCTTGATGTTGTTGCCATTTCACCCCCCCCCCTTTTCCCCCGTTTGTGTGTGTGTGGCCCTTTCGACTAACCCCTGTGTTCTTTGAAATATATATTGTCTATGCAATCAAATCATGACTCATGACGTGCCGGAACCAAACTATCGTGAAACTTTTACCACTGCCAAGCTCTTGATGCCTTCAATTTCTTTTTTTTTTTTTTTTGGTCTCTGACATATTTGTTAGTTGTATGATCTAAACAGCAAATTCGTAAAATTTATCTAGAGCATTTGTGGTCGAAAGCCTGAATTCTCCTTTTAACTTCCACTTTGAGAGTTCAGCTCTCACATCCGCGTAAGAAAATAAACAATAGTAATAATTTGTATATATTGACCTTTACTGCTGTGTTGATTTTGCTCTTCCACATCGTATTCAGCGGGGACATCACGGCTGTTGCCATATCAAGTCTTGTCTTGATTTCTTTGGTACAGCTGCCATCGTTACATATGTGGGAGCCGTTGCATCTATGGGTTTCAACTTCTTGCAGTTTGTTCCCCTTTTATTTTATGAATTATTCGAGTAAGATTAAGTGTATTGATCGGCACTCATAGAAAGAAGTAGAAAGATAAAAAAAAACAAAAAAAAAAAAAAAAACACACTAGACAACATAAAAATCGAAAGCTATAGTTACCGTGACGGGAATTGAACCTGTCACTTCCAGACGGCGTCTGCGCCTCGCCATGAGTACAAGTGCACTAAAAAACATGGTCAACTAGGCACCCCCCACCCCTCTCCCAAAAAAAAAAAAGGTGTCTTATTGGCCATGTCTATCGTACAGCTTGAAATCCACAACTTTTTTTTGTATGTTTGGTAGGTACTTAGTTGTTGTGACTATTTACCAGTATCTTGCTTTTCTCAGCGTTCACTTCTGTGCCATATTTACCACGACCTGCCTCTAATTTTCTAGTAAATTCTTTGAGTTCTTTTCGGAACCAGTCATGAGATAAGTGTCATCCGCGAAACGTCAATTACAGTCTTCTGCTTATCTGTTGTCAGATCTTCTTCTGCCTTCTATCCCCAGTGAAGCATAGGCCCTCAACCAACTCACACCAAGTCGTTCTATCCTTCTCTAGTGCATGCAGCCCACCCTATATCCCCCCCCCTCTTTTTATGTTCACTCCCTGGTTTCCTTCTAGTTATTGATATCTTGCGACATTTAAGTTATGTCTTGTTGTTTATAACTGCATCAGTGTCCATTTGCATTCTTAAGTAACAACGGCTTTTTAGTCGCAGTATTCAATTTGTTATTCGTGAATGTTGCATTGTGAAGCACACTAGTTCTAGCTCACGTCTGGATTGGTATTTGCTCATCTACATTCAGCAATGTGTGATTAACGCCCAATGCCTTTGTTTTGCTTTAATCTCAGCTTTTGTATCCTGGTCTTTTCAAGCTCATAGCCAAAGAAAACAATTCCAACCCCAACATAACAAGTTCATCAGTGGCAACAGTAACCCTAACCATCTTGGACGTCAACGACAACAGTCCCCAGTTCCCCGACCAGCCCAGAGCATTCAACGTTTCCGAAGACGCTCCTCTTGGTCACGTGATAGCAACCATCACCGCCACGGACGCCGATTCTGGGGATTTCGGGCAGATTGTGTTTAGTCTCGAGGACAACGGGCTTGATGGAACCTTCAACATCAGTGAGCAGGTAAGAGATGTAAAGGACCCTTCTCCACGCCCGAAAATAGAATTAGATCTATATTTTAAAGACTGATCAGCGCTTGGTGGGTGCTATGGTCACCATCCCATCGATTGCCTTCACTTCAAGGTCGATCTGGGAGTAGAGGTCATTTCTGAAAAAAATATGGACACCGTCAGAACACAATAGTGTATAAATAAGCCAGATCCGTAAAACGAAAGTGCATGCAAGAATCAACTAGAGCAAAGTCTAAATGTGGACAAACTATCATAACTTTCTTTCAGAGTATAGAGCTAGCGAACGCTAAGAAAATGACTCTTCCATTGACTATGTCGACGATAATCGGCAACTAAACTAGACGTCAGTTTGTTTCGGCACGTATACCCTCTGCCAAATGCATTTATTGCGCGCGCGCGCGCGCGCGCGCGCGTGTGTGTGTGTGTGTGTGTGTGTGTGTTATCAAGACAGCCTACTATTTATCCCCACCCCTCTCCCTCCTCCATAAGTGACAACAATGAACGTTCTGCTCGGTTGAGGCTGGTATATGAATGAAGCAACTATGGGATAATTCGTTTGCCGTTAAGTTGTAGTTCTGATTAATTGTTTAACTGAGAGTCATAATCTTTATCTTCCTCTACACCCAAAACGGTAAAATGGGACACACACACACACACAAAAAGGATAAGAAGAATGCTCGGTCGGTCGGTCAGTCGGTCGGTCGGTCGGTCGGTCGGTCGGTCGGTCGGTCGGTCGGTCAGTCGGTCGATCGGTCGGTCGGTCGGTCGGTCGGTCATTCGGTCTGTCTGTCTGTCTCTGTCTCTCTTTCTCTCTTTCTCTCTTTCTCTCTCTCTATCTATCCACCTCTCTCGCTTTCCTTCTAAATATATTACTCGTCCAAAACTTGAGATAAACCTATATAAAACATGTTTGGCGTACTATCTTCCACAACAAATCAAAGAGACAATTAGTCATTGTACAGGCGATCGGAAACTGTTCGAATATTACCTGAGCACAGATTACATGCCATTAATCATCATCATCAGTTCTCGTTGTGCCTAGTGGCTCATGAGGCTTCAGAGAAGACTTTCCATGCTTTCCTGTCCTGTGCAATCTTCAGTGCAGTTTTCCATGTCAAAGAAGCCGCACTCAGGTCACTTTCCATCGTTCGTCTTCATGTTGTTTTTGGGCGCCCCTGTTTTCTCTTTCCTTCTGGTGTCCATGTGTTTTGGCAGGTATATCAGGATTCATTCTCATAACGTGGCCAAGCCATTTCCATCTTCTCTTGGTTATCATATTTTTCCATCTTCTCTTGGTTATCATATTGTCTAAAGTTTCTTGGTTTGTGACTTAAAGTAGTTTAGTGTTTGAGATTGTATCCGGCCAGACAATTTTGATAATTCTATGTAAACATGTGTGGTAGAAGACGGACAGCTTGTGTGCATCCTTTTTGGTCATTCTCCAGCATTCCGCTCCATAAAGAAGAACTGGCCAAATAATGCTCTTGTGGAGTCGGAGCTTTGTTCCTCTGCAGTAATTGTTGGATTTCTAGATTTCATCCTTCCAAAAGCAGCTCTAGCTTTGTTCAGACGTGACGGTATGTCCTCTTCGGTCCCTCCCGGCAGGGACACCAAACTGCCAAGATATGTGAAATGTTCTACATTTTCAAGAGTTTGGTTACTTATGGTCACTGGTTGTTGGTTTGGACTACTTGTCATGATCTTAGTTTTCTTTGTATTTATTCTCAGTCCCACCATTTCTGCTGTGCTGTGTAGTCTGTTACTTTTTTCTTGTATATGTTCATGTTTATGTGATAGGAGTGCTAAATCATCGGCAAAATCAAGGCCTCAAACATGGTGAATGGAGTCCATCGTGTGCATCTCAATGTTCTGTCTACTGTGTTCTGTAGTATCCAATCAATCACAAGGTTGAAGAGGAGAGATGACATAACACATCCCTGTCTTACACCTGTCTTTACTGGGAAAGATGTATTGTAATTTTTTATACTGCAGGAAAAGTCTTTATAGAAGAGAGCAATTATGTTGACTATTTTTTTCTGGAATTCCATAATGTTGTAAAATTTTCCATAGACTGTCTCTAGGGACGCTGTCAAAAACTTTCTCAAAGTCCACCAAATTAATATATATACTTCTCTGCCATTGATTGCATTGCATTACATGCCATTACAGAAGATTAAAAAAAAACTTTTGTAGCAATAGCGCACATTTTCCCCAGATTCACTACAACCACTACGGTTTACTGAAGTTAGAAATGTGCACATTCCAGTGCTTGTATTGAATAGTGTTCTTTCACACACGGAGAACCGGTTACATGTGATGTTTTATGGTATTGCTTGTGCAGGGCGTGATCACATTGGCTCAACCCCTGGACTGGGAGGAGCGTAAGTCCTACACCCTTGCTGTCATCTCATCGGACAGTCCTCAGAACCAAGACCAACACAGACAGTCGACTTTCCGCATTCAAGTCAATGTCCTGGACGTCAATGACAATGCACCCAACTGGGCACAGTATGTGGAGTATGTTACTGTCCTGGAGAGAAGCGCTGTTGGCACAAAACTGACCGTTCTGAAAGCTACTGACCTCGACGGTGGATTGAATGGTCAGGTAAGACATCGAATATTCAGAATTAGCATAGTCATTGCCATCATCATGTGCCATGCTGGTAAGCCAAAGCCATCAAATCTCGCATTTCCATTTCTCCACAATCTTGGAACATATCTAAGTTATCTATCCATTATTGTTGTTTAGCCGCCAAGCCATGTATGTGTTTGTCTCATTGCTGTCTGCTTGTTATCGGGAGGGGGGGGGGGGTGGGCAGTGGAGTTATATATATATATATATATATATATATATATATATATATATATATATATATATATATATATATATATATATATATATAACATTTAATGGATCCAGTCAATATAAAAAAGTTAGATCAACTTTCGCACTCACTGAAGCTTCTGGGCAGTATGGCGGATAGACAGGCTGACTGTTTTAGTCATGGTAAGTGTTTACAGCTGTGTGTGTCAAAAATATGTTTTGTCTCCCCACAAAGAACAGTGATGAGATTAACACTCTGTGTGGTTTTTGTTGGCGTAGGAACGAGCAATCATGGGTGACCCGTTGGCTGTGAGGTTTAAACTGTGGTTACCTAAAGTTGACAAATGGACACCGCGATAGCGCACTGGCCGGCATTCCGGTGCGATGCATATTCGGAGATGTGTTCAAATCTTCTTTAATTCGACAGTTTTGTTTTCATATACCTGAATTCCAAAGTCGATTCAGTGCATCACAGGACCAGACAACAAACAAGAAATAACATCACACGGTTTGATTCACCGAGTTATGATTGATCTAAAATTATACGGATACGATTATACGGATACGATTTGTTCAATTAGGGTTATATCCAGTTTCGTCCTTTTCAGGACGAAATTTTTTGTCATTTGAAGCCCTACTCTGGCTTTTGCCAGGGGCCGCAATATAGGCAGGCCATAAATATGGCCAAATGTCTGAACGCGGTTTCTGGGACCTCTCCACGGTGATCCTCATCCACATGGTGGCACTTTGTGTCATCGGGTGTTTATCGCTTGTGTGATGTCCTGGTGGGGTAGAAATTCATTCATACGATTTGTTGACACCTTTTCGTCTTTGCAACTTTAGTTTTATACGGGCCACATGAAGAAGAGGGAATCATAGCTTATTGTAGAACCGACTCCGAGCCCAGCAGAGGTCGTGTTTAGAAAGGGACCAGCAGGTACCCATGCTGCTTGTGTCCTAAGACAAATCCTCGGAAAGGCAGAAGGTAGGTAGGTAGGTAATTGTACCCCACCAGGACATCACACAAGCGATAAACACCCTGTGACACAAAGTGGCACTATGCGGATGAGGATCACCCGTTGAGTGGTGCCTGAAACCACTTTCAGCGATTAGGCCATATCGATGGCTAGGCCATATCTAAGCCCCAGCTTTATTCAGGGAGTTCGACAGAAGCCAGGGTGGGGCTTTAAATAATTTAACAAAAATGTATCCAACATGGGGACGACATATGTTGTAACTATAAAGGCAGAAGAATAAAGAATGAAAAGGATACTCTTAATATCGCGAGAAAGGGCTCTGTTCACAAATGTTGACTAATCTCTGTGCCTTTTCTCTTCAGATCAAGTACTCCATTGTTGCTGGCACTAATGGTTCCATGCTCTTTGATGTGAATACAACAAAAGAGGAGTTCGCAGAGATCTACATCCAACAATCACTGATTGATAACGTTGGTCTCCATATCCTGACAGTCATGGCTGAAGATCAGGGGACACCACCGTTAAATTCTACTCTGAATCTATCAATATTTGTGATTGATGAGAATCAACATTATCCAATATTTGTTGACCCAGACCAGACCAAGTTCAACACGAGTGCTGGGCAGTGGCCCGAAATAAGAATACCCGAAGTAAGAGTTTTATCAAACGTTTTAGCACCATCAGGGTGTGCATAACATCCTGAGCTGAAAACAGGGCACACCACTAACATCTTGAGCCGAAAACGGGACATCCCACTAACATCTTGAGCTAGAAACGGGACACCCCACACACATCTTGAGCTAGAAACGGGACATGCAAATAATATGTTGAGCTGTAACAGGAAATCCCAAGCAATTCAGTAAACCCCCACCCCTCCGCCTCCCTCATGTATTCTATAATTTTTTATTAATATTAGTAGTAATAATAATAGTAATGATAGTAGTAATGATAGTAGTAATGATAGTATTAATATTAGTTGTAGCAGAAGTAGTAGGGTAGTAGTAGCAGCAGCAGTAGTAGGGCAACAGCAGCAGCAGCAGTAGTAGTGTAGCAGCAGCAGCAGTAGTAGTGTAGTAGTAGCAGCAGTAGTACTAGGGTAGTAGCAGCATCAGTAGTAGTATGGTAGTAGTAGCATCAGTAGTAGTAGGGTAGTAGCAGCAGCAGCAGTAGTAGGGCAACAGCAGTAGCTGCAGCAGTAGGGCAACAGCAGCAGTAGTAGTGTAGCAGCAGCAGCAGTAGTAGTAGTGCAGTAGCAGCAGCAGTAGTAGTAGGGTAGTAGCAGCAGTAGTAGTAGGAGGGTAGTAGTAGCAGCAGTAGTAGTAGTAGTAGGGTAGTAGTAGCAGCAGTAGTAGTAGTAGGGTAGCAGCAGTAGTAGTATGGTAGTAGCAGCAGCAGTAGTAGTGACAGTAGTAAAAGTCTCTACAATTTTGATAATTAATCAAGTCTCCATCTATAATTATCTGTTCTATTCTCGAGCTTTTTCCCAGATTTTGATAAAAATAGAACAATTGGCGTTTTTTGTTTTTGATTTGTTTGTTCTGGGAATCACGAAGGGACCACGGAAGACAACTAAAAAAAAAAAAACCGAACTGCTCCAGTGAAAGTTGGACGTAGGGTGAACCTAAACACCAGTGTTTTGGTTTAAAAAAACACACACACAACCACATAATTCACACACAGATGCGGCCTGGAGATTAAAAATTAATCATAAAAATATGTAATGGGTCAGATTTACCTTCACCAGAACATTTGCAAGGTATCCACCGCTGTGTAGTGGCTTGACTCTCGCCTGTGGATCGGAAGGTGATAGGTTCGGGTCCTGTCAGGTGCCAGACTTTGTTTTGTTTTTCAAAAATGGCCTTGGCTCACAGGTCGACCCAACCTTGAGTGGGTATGAGGTAGAGTCATGGGATGTTTAGGTGGCGAGCGTAATACTTAGCACATCACCCACCTAGTGCTGTTTGGTCTATAAAATATAGGTCTAGTCTTATTTACCAAATACGCCTGGAGGCGTAGAAAAGAGTCCTAGAACATTTGTACGTACGTATGTATGTATGTATGTATGTATGTATGTATGTATGTATGTATGTATGTATGTATGTATGTATGTATGTATGTATGTATGTATGTATGTATGTATGTATGTATGTATGTATGTATGTATGTATGTATGTATGTATGTATGTATGTATGTATGTATGTATGTATGTATGTATGTATGTATGTATGTATGTATGTATGTATGTATGTATGTATGTATGTATGTATGTATGTATGTATGTATGTATGTATGTATGTATGTATGTATGTATGTATGTATGTATGTATGTATGTATGTATGTATGTATGTATGTATGTATGTATGTATGTATGTATGTATGTATGTATGTATGTATGTATGTATGTATGTATGTATGTATGTATGTATGTATGTATGTATGTATGTATGTATGTATGTATGTATGTATGTATGTATGTATGTATGTATGTATGTATGTATGTATGTATGTATGTATGTATGTATGTATGTATGTATGTATGTATGTATGTATGTATGTATGTATGTATGTATGTATGTATGTATGTATGTATGTATGTATGTATGTATGTATGTATGTATGTATGTATGTATGTATGTATGTATGTATGTATGTATGTATGTATGTATGTATGTATGTATGTATGTATGTATGTATGTATGTATGTATGTATGTATGTATGTATGTATGTATGTATGTATGTATGTATGTATGTATGTATGTATGTATGTATGTATGTATGTATGTATGTATGTATGTATGTATGTATGTATGTATGTATGTATGTATGTATGTATGTATGTATGTATGTATGTATGTATGTATGTATGTATGTATGTATGTATGTATGTATGTATGTATGTAGGTAGGTAGGTACGTACGTATGTATGTATGTATGTATGTATGTACATACATACGTATGTACGTACGTACGTACGTATGCATGTATGTATGTACGTATGTATGTATGTATGTATGTATGTATGTATGTATGTATGTATGTATGTATGTATGTATGTATGTATGTATGTATGTATGTATGTATGTATGTATGTATGTATGTATGTATGTATGTATGTATGTATGTATGTATGTATGTATGTATGTATGTATGTATGTATGTATGTATGTATGTATGTATGTATGTATGTATGTATGTATGTATGTATGTATGTATGTATGTATGTATGTATGTATGTATGTATGTATGTATGTATGTATGTATGTATGTATGTATGTATGTATGTATGTATGTATGTATGTATGTATGTATGTATGTATGTATGTATGTATGTATGTATGTATGTATGTATGTATGTATGTATGTATGTATGTATGTATGTATGTATGTATGTATGTATGTATGTATGTATGTATGTATGTATGTATGTATGTATGTATGTATGTATGTATGTATGTATGTATGTATGTATGTATGTATGTATGTATGTATGTATGTATGTATGTATGTATGTATGTATGTATGTATGTATGTATGTATGTATGTATGTATGTATGTATGTATGTATGTATGTATGTATGTATGTATGTATGTATGTATGTATGTATGTATGTATGTATGTATGTATGTATGTATGTATGTATGTATGTATGTATGTATGTATGTATGTATGTATGTATGTATGTATGTATGTATGTATGTATGTATGTATGTATGTATGTATGTATGTATGTATGTATGTATGTATGTATGTATGTATGTATGTATGTATGTATGTATGTATGTATGTATGTATGTATGTATGTATGTATGTATGTATGTATGTATGTATGTATGTATGTATGTATGTATGTATGTATGTATGTATGTATGTATGTATGTATGTATGTATGTATGTATGTATGTATGTATGTATGTATGTATGTATGTATGTATGTGTATGTATGTATGTATGTATGTATGTATGTATGTATGTATGTATGTATGTATGTATGTATGTATGTATGTATGTATGTATGTATGTATGTATGTATGTATGTATGTATTTATGTATGTATGTATGTATGTATGTATGTATGTATGTATGTATGTATGTATGTATGTATGTATGTATGTATGTATGTATGTATGTATGTATGTATGTATGTATGTATGTATGTATGTATGTATGTATGTATGTATGTATGTATGTATGTATGTATGTATGTATGTATGTATGTATGTATGTATGTATGTATGTATGTATGTATGTATGTATGTATGTATGTATGTATGTATGTATGTATGTATGTATGTATGTATGTATGTATGTATGTATGTATGTATGTATGTATGTATGTATGTATGTATGTATGTATGTATGTATGTATGTATGTATGTATGTATGTATGTATGTATGTATGTATGTATGTATGTATGTATGTATGTATGTATGTATGTATGTATGTATGTATGTATGTATGTATGTATGTATGTATGTATGTATGTATGTATGTATGTATGTATGTATGTATGTATGTATGTATGTATGTATGTATGTATGTATGTATGTATGTATGTATGTATGTATGTATGTATGTATGTATGTATGTATGTATGTATGTATGTATGTATGTATGTATGTATGTATGTATGTATGTATGTATGTATGTATGTATGTATGTATGTATGTATGTATGTATGTATGTATGTATGTATGTATGTATGTATGTATGTATGTATGTATGTATGTATGTATGTATGTATGTATGTATGTATGTATGTATGTATGTATGTATGTATGTATGTATGTATGTATGTATGTATGTATGTATGTATGTATGTATGTATGCATGTATGTATGTATGTATGTATGTATGTATGTATGTATGTATGTATGTATGTATGTATGTATGTATGTATGTATGTATGTATGTATGTATGTATGTATGTATGTATGTATGTATGTATGTATGTATGTATGTATGTATGTATGTATGTATGTATGTATGTATGTATGTATGTATGTATGTATGTATGTATGTATGTATGTATGTATGTATGTATGTATGTATGTATGTATGTATGTATGTATGTATGTATGTATGTATGTATGTATGTATGTATGTATGTATGTATGTATGTATGTATGTATGTATGTATGTATGTATGTATGTATGTATGTATGTGTGTGTATGTGTGTATGTGTGTATGTGTGTATGTGTGTATGTGTGTATGTGTGTATGTGTGTATGTGTGTATGTGTGTATGTGTGTATGTGTGTATGTGTGTATGTGTGTATGTGTGTATGTGTGTATGTGTGTATGTGTGTATGTGTGTGTATGTGTGTATGTGTGTATGTGTGTATGTATGTATGTGTGTATGTGTGTATGTGTGTATGTGTGTATGTGTGTATGTGTGTATGTGTGTATGTGTGTATGTGTGTATGTGTGTATGTGTGTATGTGTGTATGTGTGTATGTGTGTATGTGTGTATGTGTGTATGTGTGTATGTGTGTATGTGTGTATGTGTGTATGTGTGTATGTGTGTATGTGTGTATGTGTGTATGTGTGTATGTGTGTATGTGTGTATGTGTGTATGTGTGTATGTGTGTATGTGTGTATGTGTGTATGTGTGTATGTGTGTATGTGTGTATGTGTGTATGTGTGTATGTGTGTATGTGTGTATGTGTGTATGTGTGTATGTGTGTATGTGTGTATGTGTGTATGTGTGTATGTGTGTATGTGTGTATGTGTGTATGTGTGTATGTGTGTATGTGTGTATGTATGTATGTATGTATGTATGTATGTATGTATGTATGTATGTATGTATGTATGTATGTATGTATGTATGTATGTATGTATGTATGTATGTATGTATGTATGTATGTATGTATGTATGTATGTATGTATGTATGTATGTATGTATGTATGTATGTATGTATGTATGTATGTATGTATGTATGTATGTATGTATGTATGTATGTATGTATGTATGTATGTATGTATGTATGTATGTATGTATGTATGTATGTATGTATGTATGTATGTATGTATGTATGTATGTATGTATGTATGTATGTATGTATGTATGTATGTATGTATGTATGTATGTATGTATGTATGTATGTATGTATGTATGTATGTATGTATGTATGTATGTATGTATGTATGTATGTATGTATGTATGTATGTATGTATGTATGTATGTATGTATGTATGTATGTATGTATGTATGTATGTATGTATGTATGTATGTATGTATGTATGTATGTATGTATGTATGTATGTATGTATGTATGTATGTATGTATGTATGTATGTATGTATGTATGTATGTATGTATGTATGTATGTATGTATGTATGTATGTATGTATGTATGTATGTATGTATGTATGTATGTATGTATGTATGTATGTATGTATGTATGTATGTATGTATGTATGTATGTATGTATGTATGTATGTATGTATGTATGTATGTATGTATGTATGTATGTATGTATGTATGTATGTATGTATGTATGTATGTATGTATGTATGTATGTATGTATGTATGTATGTATGTATGTATGTATGTATGTATGTATGTATGTATGTATGTATGTATGTATGTATGTATGTATGTATGTAGGTAGGTAGGTAGGTAGGTAGGTAGGTACGTACGTACGTATGTATGTATGTATGTATGTATGTATGTATGTATGTACATACATACGTATGTACGTACGTACGTACGTATGTATGTATGTATGTACGTATGTATGTATGTATGTACATACATACGTATGTACGTACGTACGTACGTACGTACGTACGTATGTACGTATGTACATTTACTATCCTTGCATTTTTTTCTACACGAATATATCTTGCTTTGTAGATAAAACTGCAACTGATGTGTGACAGCTGAGTATCAGTAAAAGCCGAATGTAAGACCCCTTTTAAAATAAAGTTCGTTGAATCGTTCCATCTCTCTGTGTCCAACTCATGATATGCATACGTGTTGTTTCATATCCAGGAACAACCGTTTGGGTCAGCCTTGTATACGCTGAATGCTACAGACAGGGACACAGGGGAGAACGGAAAGGTTGAATACCTTCTCAACCCCTCGAGTAACAAGGATGACGAGTACTTCACCGTGGACAGGTCCAGTGGGACACTGAGATCTGTGCGTCGGCTGGACAGAGACACCAAGGATACATATGAGGTATGGCACTGGTCAGAGAAATAGCTTGTTTGTCAGTGTTGTTGTTTAGTCAGTATTGTTGCTTACTGGGTGTTAGTGGAAGTGTATCGGTGGAAGCACTAACTCACAAAACCAGCCATATTTCTCTATTTTCCTCTTGTTAACAAATGTCTAGTAATTCATCCTGTCCATTTCTTAATGTTGTCACTTTAGGTTCATCTTTGCTCCCTTCTTCTTCTACTAACCCCAGTGTTCTTTGAAGTATGATCTTTGCAATCGAATCAGTATGTTCAATCTGTTGCCTAATCAAATATGAACCAAATGTAAAAACTGCTGAAAGATTAGTTTTGAATGAATTTATAATATGTATGTTACCATATTCAGCTATTAACTAATATGTCCTATATGTTGAAAAGCTGGACCAAAATGTGACTTATTTTGTCACTTTAAAGTGTCAACCGAGACAGATATATGTTACTACATTTCATCTGAGCTTATATGTCATACATTTCGGCAGATTCAAGTGTGAACTGACGTATCATATATTGTGCTACGATTAAAGTAACACCCAGTAGGTTGATCTGATTTGGTTCAGGAACCGACATCACAGCATTCAGGGCATTCCAAAAAGCGCTCCGTCTCCATCTTCAGCAGCCAGCGAAGAGTTCCGATACTATTTGTGCTAGTAGCTTTCTGATTAAACGTCTATCTCGCCTTTCCTCTTAGCTTCAAGCATCTGCCAGAACCTCTCGTAGCTTCCAACTGCATCAATCTCACCACACTGTGGTGATAAATCTGCTCCTCCGAACTGTACAAGCTCTACCACAAGGCACTAACCACGTCTGCCTAATCGTGCATCAGTATTCCACCAAGTTGTGCAGAGCCAGACAGTCTGTCCGCCTGTTCATTTCCCAACACACCAGCGTACCTAGTGAAACAAATCCAGACAATACTCCTCAACCATGTCCTCCGCAGCGAAGCATGCCACTCTGCACGAAGCATACCTGTCCTGATCTTCCTTAGCATGCTTTCTGTGTCAGTTACAATCACGATGTGTTTGTGTGTCGTGTTCCCTAGCCATCGGAAAGCTGCAGTGACCGCCTCCACTTCCATTCTTAAGCTGGATGTTGTGGTATCATATGCTAGGCTCTCCTGTACCAAACTTTGACCATTAACTTCTGCTAATAAACCCCAAGCACTTCTTTTGCCTCTTGACACTGAAATTACTGTGTAGATGATCAAATCTTCTGAGCGCGCATCATCTTGAATTAATTGCTGAATTTCCACCTCTGTGGCATCTGTTGGCCAGTCTCTGCATTCCCGGCTCAGTGTGATTATGACTCTACACAAGTCTGACTGTTCAGGTGGCAATTTGACCCACTCTTCTCCTCGTCTAATGTTCTCAAGGATGCAAACCTGTCTGATTGTGTCTTCTACCTGAGCCATCCATGACTTTTCTCTCATTAGCAGCTGACCCTTAACCTGACCCAGTAGGTTGACATGTTTTATATATTTTGCTAGATGAAAATATGAAACAGCATGTAATATATTTTATTAAATTCAAATGCAAACCAAAATTTAATATATTTTGCCTCATTCAAATGTAAACCAACACATGCTACAAATTCTGTGCGAACACATGTGATACATTTTGCCTGATTCCAAGGTAAACCGACAAATGCTATAGATTCATGCGTGAGCCAATCTGTGATACATTTTGCTTGATTCAAAGGCAAAGCGACAAATGCTATAGATTCATGCGTGAACATCTGACACATGTTGCTAGATTAAACTGTGAATCAACTTGTGATATATATTTGCAGATCCAAGTGACAGCAAAAGACAATGGCCAGCCTGTTGCACTGATGACACAGTTATCAGTAAGAATCATCCTACTAGACATCAATGACAACCAGCCCACCTACAAGAGAAGCGATATGCCACAAAAGCTTCAGGTTGTTGAGGAAAGCAATAATGCTGTTATTGGCCAGTTGGTTGAAGCTACAGATATAGATGAGGCTCCAAACAACATAAACTGTTATTATTTGTATGGTGCGTTTTTTTTTTTTAAATTACTTTTTTTTTTTAAATGTCTATAACTATGTCTGGTAACTGCCTTGTCATTTTTAGTGCCCGTCAGTCAGTCATTACCAGGGTCCTTAGGAAAGAGAAGATTGGTAACACTGTACCCTACCAAGCATGTCGTAAGATGCGACTCTAATTATGAGAAATTCCAGGGGGTTCCAAGTAGGACGTGTGTAAGGTCACAAGGCCAGATAACTGAGGGAAGTATTGAGCAAGAGACCAGCATTAGCACAGATGGGGCCTCACTCATTACAGCGTTTCATACAATTAGATCATACAGTTTCAAAATATATGAATTCATGTAATTGATTTAGTTGAGAAATGTGAATGTGTTTAAAGTATTGTATTTCATCTAGATGATATTTGTGGACATACAAAAAGGTTTCCAAAAGCATCTTGAGACACTGCATAAAGAATTTGAAAATGGCGGAATCTATTAAATTTAGAATCTTGTTACACAATTTTGGAGTCATAGTGTTTTCTGACACTTTATTACCAGTCCATTACTTATCACAGAAACTGACATCTACACAACAAAAATACAATATATTTTAAAAAGGAGCATTAGCTTTAATTGACAACCACCTGCCAGATGTAATGTCTAGACTGTAAAAGTGTTTAACAAAAAACAGTATGATTGACTGACTGACTTTCTACCCCACCAGGACATCACACAAGCGATAAACACCCGATGTCACAATGTGCCACCATGTGGGTGAGGATCACCGTGGCGAGGTCCCAGAAACCACTTTCAGCCTTTAGGCCATATGCGGTCCATGGCAAAGCCAGAGTAGGGCTTCAAATAACGAAACATTTCATCCTAAAAGGGATTGGAAATATAAACTTGACCCCCCCCCCCCCCCCCCCCCCAAAAAAAAAACAGTAAACTGGAAGGAACGGTTATATTTTTTTCTGCCCTAGAAAATTCGACATGAACAAACTGACATAAATGCTATAAATGTATGGGATCTGTTAATGAATATGATACAGAAACAAAGAAAAGTAGGCACAGAAGGACAGAGATACAGAGAACTAAGGTGATGCAGGAGAAGAGCGGAGCAAGAAAGATACAAAGCAGGAGAGAATGAGAAGAGAGAATAAGAAACAAACAGAAGGGCACAAAGCAGAACGAGAGAGAAAGATATATATATATATATATATATATATATATATATATATATATATATATATATATATATATATATATATATATATATATATATATATATATATATATATATATATATATATATATATATGCATATATATATATATATGCATATATGTTGTGAGATAGCGAGACAGAAACATAGGGACTGAGGACACGGAGAGATAGAAAAATAAAGATCATAGACACAGCAATAGAGAATAAGAGGAAAGAACTTAAGATTCATGAAACGAGAGACAGACAGAGGATGAGAGAGGTACAAATATACATAAAAGCAAGAAAGGCAGAGGAAAAGAGCGAGGCATAGAGAAACAGAAACATATAGAAAGAGAACGAGAAAGAACTAACGAATGAACGAACGAACGAACAAACAAACTTTATTTTCAAAGGGTTAAGAATTGGGTACGCAGGTCCGTCTAACATTCTGCCCTTCCACACAGCTCCTTGCATACAATTATTCATTTGTACCTCATTTGATAGTTAATAATAATAATAGGAAGAAGAAGAATTAAAAAGAAAAGAGTATAGTAATAACCCCTAAAAATGATATAAGTCTTACAGATGCATAATATAAACATCATCACCATCAATAAGATATTAGTTACAAACACTGGAATGCGTTCGACTGGCATCTTCATTTTTTAAACAATAATAATGTTCAGTTTTTAAACAAAAACAAAAAAATTAATAAATAAATCAATAAGACATTGCAGACAGAGAGACAGACAGCTAGATAAACAGATAGATACACAGACATACGACACACAGACATACATACAGACAGACAGACAGATTGACGGACGGTTAAATGGATGGATGAATAAATCATCATCATCATCATGTAGCAGGTCTTTTGCAGAAAGTTGCTCTTATCAGAGTCTGCCTGAAATAAACACGGTCTCTCGCCAGCTCTCCCGCCTCATGTACTTTCATACTCAAGGAGTCACTTATATCCTGTGCCCATCTTCGTGTCGGTCGGCCCCTGTCTCTCCTTCTTGGTACCATGCCTTCTGCCATAATTTTTTTCCAATCCGTCGTGGCGCTTGATATGACAAAAATATTTCAGCTTCCGAGACAGGATGCTGTTTATTAGTCAATCTTCTTTGGTGTTCAAGAAAAAAAAAAGTTTACAACATCTGTGTCTTAATTACAAATGCTGGAATGTGTTCCAATTATACTGACATTACTGAACGTTTTAAAGAGTATAGGATGGATAAATAGGGACACTTTACAGTGGCTTGAAATAATATAGAGCTTTGACGTTCATCCACAGGAGGAGATCATTTGTCAGGTCTACAGCTGGATAAAAAGACCAGAAGCCTGTCACTGACAACAAAAGTGGACAGAGAAATCACATCTGAATTAAACATCGTCATTAAAGCATCAGAGAACTGCAATCTTACAAGTGACTTTTTCATCTCGAACCCCAGCAAAGCTAATGCAACATTCACTGCTGCTCTAGCTGATGATCCACCACCAGAGTATAACTCCTCCGATGACTCTTTGCTGTGGGTCAAGGTGGCAGTAATTGACATTAATGACAACCCTCCAAAGTTTACCAGCCCAGAATTGGCAGCAAGTGTCATTTACGATGTTGAAATTGGAACTAAGGTTATGTCTTTGGCTGTGAGTTGGATTACTGATGTTTAATTCTTTGATTATTTGTATAATTATCTGCTCATTGTAAGTCATGTTAGGCAGTCTAATCATCTTAGACAGTATTTGCAAAGATAAAAGGAAGAATTTAAAGGTAATAAATAATGAATAATACAACTACCAGTAATGCTAGCCCTGGTGAAAATTATGAAGACATTGAAAGAAGAGTGTACGAGAGGAGAATCTACAAGAATACTTGGTTATACAGATGACATTGACATCGTTGGAGACAATGAAATAGAGACTGTTAAAACTGACTCTCTTAAAAAAAATCAGCTCAGAAAATGGGACTAGATATCAATCAAGATAAGACAGAATACATGATAACAACGAGACAGGGAAAGAACATAAACTCCGACCACATACAAGTTGATAATATGAAAATCAAACGAACGGAAACATATAAGTACCTGGATGCTAACTTAAACTGCTCCAACATGCTGAGAGAAGAAATACAATCTAGAATACAATTAGGAAATAAAGTATGCTATGCCCTTTAACATTTGCTAAAGCCAAAGTGTCTGTCTCGCAACATCAAGATAAAAAAATATAAAACGTTGATAAGACCAGTCGTTTTATATGGCTCTGAAACTTAGAGCACAACAAAAAGAGATGAAGCCCTTTTACAGGTTTTCGAAAACAGTCTTACGACAAATCTTTGACCCATCAAAGATGCAAACAGCTGGGAATGGAGTGTGAGAAGCAACAAAAATCATAATCTGTTTAAATCGCCATTAATCACTGACATCAGGAAAGCGTACAGACTGAAATGGTTGGGGCATATTGAGAGAATGTCAAATGACAGAGAAATAAAAACTGCATACACAAGGGAAAGGAATGGTCATAGACCCCGAGGCAGACCAAGAAGATGATGAACAGATAATGTCCAGACAGAAATGCAAACACTTGGTGTCACCAATTGGAAATAGAAGTCCAACCAGAGAGATGAGTGGAGGCAGGTGAAGTCTGCAGCAATGAACCTCAAGGGCTCGGAATGCCGAAGAAGAAGAAGAAGAAGAAGAAGATCAGAAATGCTAGGGTGGTTTGAAAATTAATGCCTCCAACAACATAACTTTGTTAATATATGAAATTGACACGCAAAATACACACTTTCTGAAAGCTTCGGATGTCCTTTGAATAACATATCATTATTTTTCAATGTAGTCACTACCACGTTCCACACACATACACTGACGCGCGCGCGCCAGCGTGCTTCCTGTTTTCAAAACTCGTCCAGAAAATGAACTAAATTTTTTTCCCCCATAAATCCAGGAACTCACAACTGCTTTTACATCTTCATCACAAGCGTTTCTGTTTTCCTTGAGATGTTCTTCGGGCTTTGGGAACAGGAAGCAGTCACAAGGTGCCAAACCCGGATTATATGCTGGATGCACCAAAATGCCGTCAGAGTTGAGACGCTGCCCTTGTTTGCCTATTCGTGTGTGGGCGAGCATCTCTGTGTAGAAGAACTGCGTATTTTCCAGCGAGTAATCCACACACAATTTTTAAACCAGGCAACACTATCAACTCTGAGATCGCTATGTAGAAACGTTGCAGAATCTACGAGCAAGATTGCTGTGTGTTCTTCCTGGCAAACATGCAGTTCTTCAACATGATAATGCGTGCCTAAACACAAACAGATTAACAACAGCAGCATTTAAACCTCTCAACTCTGACGACATTTTGGTGCATCCAGTTTATAGATATGATTTGACGCCTTGTGCTGGTGTGCATTCCTGGCAAACACGCAGTTCTTCAACATGATAATGCCTACCTATACACAAATAGATAAAGAAGAAAGAAGAAAAAGAAAGAAGAGGAGGCGAAGAAGGAAAAGAAGCAACAGCAGCAGCAGTGCAGCAAAATTAAAAAAAAAATTTTTTTTTTATAATAAAATGATAACTTGATAACTAGATATTTGCTGCAAAATTATGTAATGAATGCGTAGCAGAAAAACTTATCTTGCCCTATACCAGCATCATCAGAAGACAAACTCCATGAGGATATCAGCAGGATCGCTCAGATAACTGTGTTCTGTGAATATAGTCAAGTTGACTTGAAGTAAAGGGTCATTTTCCCCGCCTGTTGAAATATTGTACATCTAGTGCTAGGACGTATATTTTATAGACCAATCGTCACTCGCTGGATGATGTGGTCAACAACACTTGGTTCCCATTCAAGGTTAGGTCAACACTGGAGCCAAGGTCATTAGAAAATACATTTATTACCCCGTTCAAATTTTAAACCTCCACCCTTCAGCTCTGTAGACGAGAGTCTAGCAGCGACTCCACATCCCTAACTGATATTATTCAAACACTATAACTGTTTAATCCCTAGGACAATATAACAGACAAGGACACACCAGACAACAGAAAGAACAAGTTCAGACTTCTTAACTTCACCTCCGTTCTGCAAGCTGGGGACGCCATTGACACATCAAAACCGCCATTTGTTGTCTCTAACAACGGCAGTGTCAACACCAACATGTTGTTTCAGAAAGAAATCCTCGGTCATTTCCTTTTGTACGTGCTGACGTATGATGATGATGGTTTGAATGACACGGCTAGTATCAAAGTAAGCCTGGTATTCGTGTATTTGTATTGATCATCATATGTATTTTGTTTATTTATAAATACTACCACCATATCTGATAGCAGTGACAATTGGCGATTATTGGTCGCTTTCTTAACCGGTCGATCTACCGAGCGAGCGATCTACTAACTAAACAACCAACTAGCTAATCAGTTAGTCAAACAGTTAATCAAACAACTATAATAAAACAATCTGGTGCTGTCTCCAAAACAAGAACTGTTGGCAGTAAATCTCATCTTTCTACTTTCTCTGCACCTCTCTGTCTCTCTCTCTCTCTCTCTCTCTCTCTCTCTCTCTCTCTGTCTCTCTCTCTCTCTATCTCTCTCTCTCTCTTCTGCTATATTGTTGAATCTGCAAGATGCATTTTTAATATTATCCTCTCACTTATTATGTGTTTATGTTATGGTGAATCTTTAGACCGTTCAAAGATGCAAACAGCGGGAAGAAATAACAACGAACTTCCTATTGTGTGTAAATCACATACGGAGTGAATGGCATATGACAGAGAAGAAACAACTGTACACAAGGGAGTTAAATGGTCGTAGACCACGAGGCAGACCAAGAAGACAGTGGAGAGATAGTTTACAGGCACATCTACAAACATTTGAGTCACCAACTCTAAAGAATAGGTCAATCACAAAAATGTTCCTAGGCGAGTGATAACTGCAGCAACGAATCTCGGGAAGAATACATTATCTGACTCCATAATTTGTTAATTTGCAACTGGAAAGCATTGTAATAAATTTTACTTATCATTAATTTCTCTGCTACTGCTACTTATTTTTTCTAATTTATGAAATGTTATTTATAGGTGACCCTAATTTCGTCCAGTGATCGCTTGCTGTTAGTATTTAACAAACAAGTCAACGAAGTGGAACAGCTGAAGGCTAACATTGTCAAGTAAGTCATTATAAAGTTTTTTGTCTACTGGTGTGATCGATCACTTCTCGGGGCATCTCTGGATCTCCACTATAATATATCATTTCGTGGACCCACACCTTCCGTGTCACTACAAAAGTCCTACTATGCTACAACCACGACCACAACCCTTCGTCACACCATCTCATGGCTAATAATGGCAGCCTCCATGTTGGTTTGCGAGACCTCTGATACGTCTGGTACACTGCTCGTTAGTGGATATGCAGATCTTCACTCATACATCTTACATTCTTAATATCGACGCTAACCTATTACCCCTTAAAATTCTGAATTTGCTTCCTCTCCGTATGTCCACATCCTCTCTCTCTCTCTCTCTCTCTCTCTCCCCCCCCCCCCCAACTTTCTCTCTAATGACATTAACAGTTTAACGGTAATTGTCAATGTTTGCACCACGTTGTCGACAGGCAGCTCTCAGACATACTCAACATTAACATAATGATGGACAAGATTCAAGGCCACGTCAGCCTGGGCGGAACCAGCGACCCTAGCAAGTAATTACATTGTTTTTCTTATCTTATTACTACCAATGCCATCACCATCCCCATCACGATTGCTACTACTGCTACAACAACAATATCAACGACGATGACAACAAAAACAACAAATACTACTACTACTGCTGCTGCAACAACAGCAACAACTGCTGCTGTTGCTGCTGCTACTACTACTGCTGCTGCTACTATTACTACTAATATCACTACGACTACCACCACCACAACCACCACCACCATTACTACTAATACCATTTCTTCTTCTTCTTCTTTTTCTTCTTTTTCTTCTTTTAGTCCATGCGATGTGGTATTCGAGGCCATGTACATCGACAACCTTCTGTCGCTATACTTTCAATATATTTGTCCTTGCCATAAGGTCAAAGTGTCCAATATCTTCTCTCTCTCTCTCTCTCTCTCTCTCTCTCTCTCTCTCTCTCTCTCTCTCCCTCTCTCTCACTTGGTTTTACCCTGCTGCCCCTTCCCCCTGCTAATTGTGCCACCGTCACAATATACTCCAGTTTTCACCTTTTCATAAAGAATGTATGGTGTCAGTTTCTTGTGTGGGTAATCAATTTCCTTTGCGAATTTCAAGACATCTTCATTGAACTTTTTATCTGTCCTTAGTGTTCTTATTATTTGTCTACAAAACCACATCTTAACCACTTAACGTAATTGCTCACATATTAATTAACAGACAGTCAACTCGTGTGATTCAATTGTGTAAACTAACCTGGAATTTAATTGGCTGAAGTTGTATGTGTTGGGTTAAAAGGTGTAGAAATCGTGACGTAGCTGCAAAACCACAACACAAGAAACCCAGAAGAAGAAGAAGTTAAAGTCAAATATTTGATTGATACTAGTTTAAAAGCAGAATTTAATTAACAAAGGTTCAGTATTCTGGATACTTTACTTTTTCAATGTCAGTCTGTATTTAGTTTGACTCTGTTTGTCCTGGACTTAGAAAATCTATCGAGCCCTAACATGTTACACAAGAAACATGCAACAAAACGAGGCTAAAGGAACAATTTTGATAGAAAAACTGGATGAAAACAATATCTGAGACAGATGAGAGCCTGCACATCGTACTATCATTGCATTAGCCAGTGAACTATGGTGAGTTTCACGGTACAGAAAAGGATAATTAAATTAAAAAAAAAAAGATTGTTGATTTTCCCTGTGTGGATTTCGGGTTCCCGTTGTAACGAAATCAAGAACAATCCCTGGGCATCCACAGCAGGCATGTTTTCCAGTCCGCCGTGGCGCTTGAAATGACCAAAATATTTCAGCTTCCGAGACAGGATGCTGTTTATTAGCCAATCTTCCTTGATGTTCAGATCTTTCAAGATGTCAGTATTTCTCCTCTTCTTTGTCCAAGATATTCTGAGAATCTTTCTACAGCATTTCAGCTCAAACGCCCCTATCTCTTTCTTAAGGACTGAGAGATAGTCCACGATTCACATCCGTCTGTAGCCACAGGGAAAATGCATGCTCTCAAAATTTTAATTTTGATCTCCTTGCTGGTACTTAACCATAGACTTTAAAGGCTGTTCAATCTTTTTATTGCTATGGCCATCCTCCTTTTAATTTCTGTCAGTGTCCATTGCTGTTTATTATAGAGTCTAGATATAAGTAAAACTACTACTACAGTTAAATTTTTCAATTCAAATTTCAAATCAGTACTTTTCCATGGAGCGGAAACATGGAAAACAACTAAATGAGTTACCAAATAAACTACAAACACTCGCTAACTGGTGCCTGCACATAATAGAAGGAATTAAATGACACAGTAGAATCACTAATGTAGAGCTTTGTGAGAGAACTAGACAGGTATCAGTGGACCAGGAGGTGAAGGAAAGACGCTGGCGTTGGACAGGACACACATTGCGAAAACCTGAGAACAATATAGCTAGAATTTCTTTGCACGGGCACGCACAAATACATAGAAATAAAAGCGGACCTAATGAAGAAGGTGAGCTAGAGAGTCAGGTTTAAAAGATGAAAAGACACGGGGAGGGTTGCATGCGATAAGTGAGGATAAAACGACCAGGCCGGAGTTGGCTGAGCACCTATGCTCCACTGGGAGATGGAAGGCAGAAGAAGTGTTAAATTAATTCACGTATTGATTTTAAAGTGAGTTTACTTAATGAAAATGACATGAGTTTAACCGTGTATGTTTATATTTTCAGAACCGATGCTTACATACACGGACGATACCGCAGTAATGGAAAGATAGTTCCAGCCACAGAGCTGAGACGGTTAGTACCTTGTTATGTGTGTGGTTTCCGGGTAAGGACACCCCGGTCAATAAATGCCTGCAGAAGTCAGATGTGTCGGCCGAAAGGTGCAGATATCGCAGCCATGCTGTTAACAAGTACAACACAATTACATCTTCGAATGAACGCAGAAGAAAAAGTAATGTGGATTAATTGACCCCAAAGTCCTCCACCCTTCCCATTTCTCAGGTGCATCAATAATATCTGCATGATCCATAGGCTGACTGTCGATAGTGATAGCGGATCCAGCCAACCTATCAGCTCTTTCATTTCCATCGACGCCCGCCTATCCCGGAACGAAAATAAAGGTGGCTCCAGCGGACTTCTATAATAATTCCAAGCCTTCGCACCAAACCTTCTTGATCCTTCCGGATCATACTCACTGAAATACTGAGTACATGCGCGGGTGTAGTTTTGTGTTTTGAGTCACGCGAACGCTTGCGTTACTGCAATCACCTCTATCGTCAAGCTGCTGATTGTCATGGAGGCGCAGTTGGCTTCTTTGTTCTACCTGCTGCGCGTGCTGTGAACGCATGTGTGCTTCTTTGTTGGGTTTTTTCGACGGCGGTGAGCATTTTAGAAAAAGACCGTTTGCTCGATTTTTAGATAATGTTAAGAGAGGTGTCCCGTGGAAGAGAAAGGGGCATCCTCTCGTAACTGTCTCATAGTTACCAGTAATAAGATCAGTGCGGTGCAAAGCGCTATTGACGATAGCATAAGTACTGACAGGACAGCATGGAATCTTAAAAGTTCTTCAAAAATATATAATATAATAATCAAAAACCGACAATGTATTGATCGGCTTTCATAGAAAGAAATAAGGCATATTGGACAACTTAAAAATCGAAAGCTATAGTTACCGTGCCGGGTAGCGAACATGTCACCCCCCTAATGACGTGTACGCGTCGCTAAAAGAAACAAACGCACTAAGATACATGACCAGCTATGTACCCCTGAAAAGTAGGCTGTCTTTATTGGCCTTGTCTAAAGTAAGCTTGAAATCCACAACTATCGAATACGAACAGAATTCATTTCAGACCATTGAGATGACACTGTAGGTTACAGGTATTGATATTAATCAAGCATAGGTCGAATTACATACATAACAATTATAAACGTATCGGACCGTAACGCTGTGCCACTTCGATGTTTTGAGACAAATTCCGGCTAGTTGGTCATGCCTTGGCACATGAAGCTAACACGTTATTTGGAGATGACAGGTTCGATTCCCGGCACAGTAACTATAGATTTCGATTGTTACGTTGTCTAACGTTGTCTTTCTTTCTACTTCTTTCACTGAATGCCGATCTATACATTTTCTATTTATTTCACATCACAGCCTTGGTCGTGAACTGAACTAACTTTTTATAAACGAAAGTTAGTTTGTGTAACCGGTCCACCAGTTTGCTCCTATTTTAAGAGAGTTAAAGCCAACATGCATGTGGCCTGCAACCCTCAGGTGCAAGATCCTCCTCCGCTACACTGCGATAAAAAAAGGTGCTGTATCTAGACAGAAACTCTATTTTAAAAAATTAAAAAAATTAAAGCTAGAATTACAAGTAGATTGGGAGCAGCCGTGATGTAGCGGTTAGGTACTCGCCTGTGGATCTTAAGGTTGTGGGGTCAAATCCGAAAGTCGCTAGACTTTCTTTTCAGAAATTACCTTGGCTTCCAGGGCGACCTAGCTTTAAATGTCTATAAGGTAAAGTCCTGGGAAGTAAAGGCGGTTGGCGTGATGTTGACCGCATCATTCACCTAGTGCTGACTGGTCTACAGGTATGGTTCTACTACTATATGCTTATTACGTAGAAAGGGGTCCTTTACATTCAAGCACATACTCGTACTTTCATTGCAAGTTATGTCCCTTTCACAGGCTAATTGACTTGAGCTTGGACGCTACCGGCTTGTTGAATTCAAATGGTGTCATTGAAACGCAGGTTTGTAATTTGTGTTTTTGTTGTGGTTTTTGTTGTACATACTTTTGATTGCCAACGAATGAATGAACGAGCGAACGAATTAATGAATGATGCATGACTAAATCATTGACTGAATTCCTCATTTGTGTTTCTGTGACCTGTTTTGGGGAAAAATAATTGTTTTTCAATCTCTCAGCAAGAACACGACGCTGCCGACTTGACAGAATGAAGGCTGCACACTCCCATCAGCGCCGCTGTCAAACTGGACTACAAACACCCGAGCCCATACTGCAGAATTACCCCTGACAACAAAATCTGCAAAACACACACACACACACACACACGCACACACACACACACACACACACACACACACACACACATGGTCAGAGGGAAGAGACACACAGGACAAACTTTGGGGGTAACCCTTAGAGGTTTGCTGCTGACGTGCAGTTTCATGGATGCAACACAACTGATAACCTGCGCATATGAAACAGATTGCAAAAAAATAAAATAATAATAATAAGAAGAATATCTTAGCACTATTGTAGGTACAGCTGTTGAAAATTATGGGATTGAATAGTACCTTAAGAAGCTAGTTTGAAAATTTAAATATCTAGAAAGCATATTCTCCGAGTACACGAGAATAGATCAGGAAAAATAAGCCGGTACACTTACATACCAACAGACGCCGTTATTAAGACATTCAAACACAAATCTGACCTCTAAGAAACAGATTATAGTCAGCATATTTCATTCTGTGCTACCAGTGCAAAACTTGGACATTATCAAAGGCTAACCTACGCGAAATTAACACGTGTAAAATGAGATGCCCGACTAAATCATCTAACTTATCCATCCCAGACGAGATGAGAAATTATATCAGCAGTCAGACTATGGAAACAACACCATGCGCCAATCTCATTGAGAAACAGATAGTCAAATGATTTGGTAATCTCGCTAGAATGCAACCACAACAACACCATGCGCCAATCTCATTGAGAAACAGGTAGTCAAATGATTTGGTCATCTCGCTAGAATGCAACCACAACAACCAGGAACGCGGACGTTACAGGTGAGAAGATCTGATATTTAAGGCAGAGGTCGCCCTAGGAAAATATGGAATAAAAATATAAAAGAACTTCTATATCGACACATCGTGACAAGAGCCTTTGCTGCCCGTCAAGCAGTGGCTCGCAAACTGTTCCTCCCCTTGACGCTTAATTGCAAAATGGAACTTGATGAAGACAATGACACATCCTAATCTGGGACATTTGACCTTGGGGCATGTTCCGTTCCCGTCGCCTTTATTTTGTAGGCAGTTGCCAGGAAATTATCTGGCATTTAACTTTATTGGTTAGGTCCAGGAAATTATCTGGCATTTAACTTTATTGGTTAGGTCCAGGAAATTATCTGGCATTTAACTTTATTGGTTAGGTCCAGGAAATTATCTGGCATTTAACTTTATTGGTTAGGTCCAGGAAATTATCTGGCATTTAACTTTATTAGTTAGGTCCAGGAAATTATCTGGCATTTAACTTTATTGGTTAGGTCCAGGAAATTATCTGGCATTTAACTTTATTGGTTAGGTCCAGGAAATTATCTGGCATTTAACTTTATTAGTTAGGTCCAGGAAATTATCTGGCATTTAACTTTATTGGTTAGGTCCAGGAAATTATCTGGCATTTAACTTTATTGGTTAGGTCCACCCCAGAGATGCACTTCAGCTGCCATCTATCTCCTAATGGAGAATAGGCTGTTACCTAACTCATTCCATGGCCTCTTTTTCTTTGCCTTCTTATGCAGGTAACCCAATGTCCTCTTTATCTTCTTAATTTTACTCTCTAGTTGCCTTCTTCATGCACTTTTAGTTTGCCTTTATTCTTTTGACATCGTGGATTCCATTGCAAAGACATGTGTGGGTTCCAGTGCAATGACATTCTAATTATATTGTAATTATTTTTTTTTTTTTCTTAACATGCGTTTTATTTAACGTCAGCGTCTGTTGCTCGCCTTTCCTCTTGTTTAGTTTTGATCTGAAGCTCTACATTAGTGATTCGCTATAACATACTACTCAATTCTCTATTCTACAACGGGACCAGTTATGAAATGTTTGAAGCTTATTAGTAAATCTTTACTTGTTCACCATGTTTCAGCCCCAAAGACGTACTGTTTAAAAAAAAATCCTGCTACTTCTGGGGATTGAACCAGGACCTTTGCCTTGACAGGCCAATGAACTAGCCGATGCCACCGCTGATTAAACAGTGTAAAAACTGTATAAAATAGACAACCTCCTTTATACCCACAAGGATATTGGATACTAATGCTTTCATCGATATTGTTAGACCAACTGGCATTAATTAGATATTGGTGAACTGGGAGGGGGGGGGGGGGGGGGGGGGGGTTTATGTTCACTTCTACTGTTTTTTTTTTTCAGTTTCAGCATATGTCAGTAAAGATCGCAGAACCACTAAAGGACTGGAACGAAAGTTAAATGTATTGGAAACCAAATGCCTGGGAAAATGTTGAACATAAAATGGAATAAATTTAAGAGGGGCGAAGCAGTAAGAGAAATGGCCGGGAAACCTCGAGTATCAACAGTTATAAGACAGAGAAGATGGTACTGTATTTAACGTATTCTGAGAAGAGACGTCAAGAGTCGCCAATCAGGCACTGAAATGGGAAATAGATGGATAGAAAAAAAGAGGACGTCCAAGAGAAACCCATAGGCGATGGGAGAAAGTTGTTAAGAGATAGTTGATGAGAGATAGTTGATACGAGATAGCTGATGAGAGACAGTTGATGATCGATAGTTCATGAGGGTTAGTTGATGAGAGATAGTTGATGAGAGATAGTTGATGTGAGATTGTTGATGAGATATAGTTGATGAGATATAGTTGATGAGAGATAGTTGATGAGGGATAGTTGATGAGAGATTGTTGATGAGGGATAGTTGATGAGAGATAGTTGATGTGAGATTGTTGATGAGATATAGTTGATGAGATATAGTTGATGAGAGATAGTTGATGAGAGATAGTTGATGAGAGATAGTTGATGAGAGATTGTTGATGAGAGATTGTTGATGAGGGATAGTTGATGAGGGATAGTTGATGAGAGATAGTTGATGAGAGATAGTTGATGAGAGATAGTTTATGAGGGATAGTTGGGGAGATATAGTTGACGAGAGATAGTTTATGAGAGATAGTGAGCTATAGTTGATGAGAGATAGTTGATGAGAGATAGGTGATGAGGGATAGTTGATGAGGGATAGTTAATGAGGGATAGTTGATGAGAGATAGTTGATGAGAGATAGTTGATGAGGGATAGTTAATGAGGGATAGCTAATGAGAGATAGTTGATGAGGAATAGTTGATGAGAGATAGTTGATGAGAGATAGTTGATGAGAGATAGTTGATGAGAGATAGCTAATGAGAGATAGTTGATGAGGAATAGTTGATGAGAGATAGTTGGTGAGAGATAGTTGATGAGAGATAGTTGATGAGAGATAGTTGGTGATGGATAGTTAATGAGGGATAGTTGATGAGAGATAGTTGATCAGAGATAGTTAGTGAGGGATAGTTGATGAGAGATAGTTGTTGAGGGATAGTTGATGAGAGATAGTTGATGAGGGATAGATGATGAGAGATAGTTGATGAGAGATAGTTGATGAGAGGTAGTTGATGAGGAATATTTGATGAGAGATAGTTGATGAGAGATAGTTGATGAGAGATAGTTGATGAGGGATAGTTAATGAGGGATAGTTGATGAGAGATAGATGATCAGAGATAGTTAGTGAGGGATAGTGTATGAGAGATAGTTGTTGAGGGATAGTTGATGAGAGATAGTTGATGAGGGATAGATGATGAGAGATAGTTGATGAGAGATAGTTGATGAGAGGTAGTTGATGAGAGATAGTTGTTGAGGGATAGTTGATGAGATATAGTTGATGAGGGATAGATGATGAGAGATAGTTGATGAGAGATAGTTGATGAGAGGTAGTTGATGAGAGATAGTTGATGAGGGATAGTTGATGAGAGATAGTTGATGAGGAATGGTTGATGAGAGAAGCCAGTGGTACTGAACTAGATCCGATCCATGATATCCAAGTGAATGCACAGGATAGAACTAATAAACAAACAGACTGCCAGCCCTCTGTGACACTTAATGGCAAAGCAGGACAGTGAATGAATGAATGAATGAATGAATGAATGAATGAATGAATGAATGAATGAATGAATGAATGAATGAATGAATGAATGAATAATTGAATGAATGAATGAATGAATGAATGAATGAATGAATGAATGAATGAATGAATGAATGAATGAATGAATGAATGAATGAATGAATGAATGAATGACGTGGGTGATACCACTCTGACCACCTTAAAAATAAAATTAGTTTATACTTTACAGCCCGTTGAAGAACCAACCCAGCATTGTTCCGCTGGTGTAGTTTTTCTAGCAAATTTTACGTTCAATGGTTTGCCATTGCTGACTGAACGGTCAGCTCTCGGTCCTTCTGTCGAAACAAACCGTCTGCAGCTGAGATCGAAGCTGGCACCCCGGCATTACGAAGCGCGTTCACAACGCCTAAGCCACAGACACCGACGACCTAATGAAGCACACAAACTGAAAGCGACTGGCAATAGATTGTGCAATGTATTGTTTGTGCCCGCATCATTTAATTGATTACGGGCAAACATTGTTTTGGATATATTCTTAGTTAATTCGCGTCAGTATGGTAACATTGTCTTGTTTTTCTATTATTTGTTGCAGACAATGGTGGGAGATAAGCCAGGAGATCCAAAGGAAGAGTTACAGAAGGTCTTTATTATTGTAGCAGTGATACTGGCGGTGATTGTGGTGTCACTGTTCTTGGTCCTCTTGTATATGATCAATTTGTGAGTAGTTTCTAAAATTCTGTTCTCCACTGTGTGGGTTTGGGGAACTTTGGTTGTGAGGGGATTGGGGGGGGGGGGGGGGGATGGATCTACTTCCCCTTAACAAGCAAGTCGTAAAGACTGACGAATTAGGGACTTGCTGAAACAGGATGTTTTGAATCAAAAGATATGGATATCACAGGGTAGCTGTAAAGCACAACACAATGTGCTAGCTGCTTTTTTTAAGGTCGAACGAAAAAGAAAAAGAAGATGAAGAAGAAGATGAAGAAGAAGAAGCTTTAATGCAGGTTCATAAAATTACGTTTTCTTTTAAAACTCAAATAAGTTTTGTCTTATCTACATTTTTCTTTTACCTCTTTAAGTTCTAATCAATGTATGTGAAATTGTATCAGTGACTAAAATTTTTACTAGAAAAAAATAATAATGAAAAAAACAATATATATACAAAAAAAAAAAAAAAAAAAAGACATTACAGAAAATACTGTGAAGATGAAAATAAAATAATAATATTGATACACTTTAATGCACAGAAAAAAAAATGCTACTTCTGCTTTTGTTTTTATTTATTCTATTCAGTAGTCTTCTTTGACTTTGAATAAAATATATTACTAACAATATGTGTATAAACTGGGTACACAGAACACTGATCGGTATCTGTGCAAGCCATAAGGAACATGTTATAACCTTGAAAACTAACTGACAAATTAGGTAACTGGCAAATTTGATAACTGGCTTATTTGATAACTGGCAAATTTGATAAGTGGCAAATTTGATAAGTGGCAAATTTGATAATGGAAGAGCAAGCAAAAGATAGAGAGTCAAACATGATGTAATCACAAACAAGAACCCTGCCTAGATTTTCGTGGCCATTTGGAACTGTGAACTTATTGCTAAATATGACAACAAGCGCATGTTTTTGTTGATGAGCTAGTGGGAAGCGAAAAAGGGAGTAACAAGAGTAGGAGACGAAATAATAATTGTGGTTAGGACAATAAGTAGTTTCCCGCTGGACTGCAAAAACAGGAAAGGTAAAGACAAGACAAAGGTTCCTGTGCAGGAACCATTAAATATTACTCATGGCTCAGGCGACGAATTACACAACAACAACTACAACATTAAACTACATAAGCAGCGCCTAGACAGACAAGGTGCAAGAACTACAAGTCCTATTCTGAATCAAACAAATGGAATATTTCATCATTTCAACATTTTTTTTTTTTTTTTTTTTGAATACAAAGCTAGCGTGCTTCACAGATAACAGTTACATTAATAATCAACAAGTTGTTCGAACAGACCATGTGCTATACACTCTAGCCAACAAAGATGAGAGTTTGCCTCTATCGACCTCCAGTCAAAAATCGTCGAGCGAGGATGCACATTGAAATCTAGATCTAAAGCAATCTCACTACTGAACGTACCGCCACAACACGAAACCAGTGAGCCAATCTATCTTTCGACTCAGTTCTCCCTGAACCTACTCAGGACTACATGTTTTTTGTCTCACCGCCACATACCCAAGAAACCGTTTTCTTCCGTTCCGTTTGGGAAAAAAAAAAAAAAAACTTAACCACGTAGCCCGTTTTCTGCTGCGCTGGGCCTTATATAAATTGTTTGACTCCTGGCCACTTCCAGTGAGTTCCGATATGCAAACCTGTCAGTTTGAATTCGCAAGTGTAGCTAAACCAAAGTTGTCAAAACAGGCTAAAATCCTATACATACTTGCCTGTTACATCTATTAGAAAAAAAAAAAAAAAAAAGGGAAAAAATTTGCAGAAGCTATAAAGAGACTGTTTTCTTGTCCAAATCTTCCAATAAAATTTTACGGATCATCCGTCTGTTGGTTATTCACATCAAATTTAGTGCACACAGATACATTTATTCGTTTTACAATTTTGACAATAAGTTCCTAATTATGAAATTAAAAGTCCCAGTCTAGCTTTATCTCCATTGGTTTCCACGCCAGTTTTTACTTTGTGAATACCACTTGACTATCTGTGCATAAGATAAAAATAATTACGATAAACTTGTCTCATAAATTAAACTGTCTTAGTAGCACGTTTCCGAGTGTAAAATTTTTTTTAACCTTGTGTTCCATGTCACATAAGTTTTCCTAAAAAAGCAGGTTACTTGTCTGTTGACCGGGCAGCCAGATCATTGATAAGTAGTACTTGTATGGATGGCATGCTTTGCGTCAAGGTTGGCACTTTTTTTTGGGTGAAAATAAAATGTGTCTCAGTATTCAAATGTCAGTCAGTGATACATTTACAAACAAAGCTACTTAATCGACGAAGCGTTCTCAGTGCACACGGAGCCAGTCAGTCCATTCGTGCTCAGATCCCAGGCTCGGTATATCTCTCAGCGTGATTGGGCTGCAAATATTACCACATATTTGTTCTGCACCATTTGGTGTTCAGTAGATGCATGACAAGATAGATGTTTTAAGGATCCTTTGGGATCGAGTAAACGGTGCAGCGACACAAAGAGATCATCAGGATCTGAAGAGAATGGAGCAGCGGGGAACGACCAGGGGATCTGGTCGACGCTCAACACTCAGGTGAGGGTCCAGACAAACATTTAGTCAGACTGTTACTCATACCACCGGAACTGGAACTCTGTGCTTGCTGCTTAAGTTAGGGATGGAGCGCTTGTGAAAATGTCGGGAAGGTAGACGTAACGTTAGTATTCCCACGCCCCTCTCATATACACACTAGCTCCTATTTGATTGGTAGTTCCTGAATCTGTCACCCTGGCACAAGGTTACGTGTGTGTTTCGCAATTATGTTGATATTGCGTGTTGTAAATGTCAGCACCCTAGCACTTTAAACACTCCAATAACATGGAGAAACTGGCCCTAACAACAGAGTGGGACATACCCGTAACCTTCAGTAAAGTCGCGACCAACCCAACATACTTGTGAATGATAAGTGGCCTACTCTATTTGGGGAGATTAACGTTACTTTAACCGTTGGGAGTTATATGATGCCAGTTCTTAACCCATAGCTTATTCAGAGACACAGACAGAGACGATCGTAAACACATTACTACTAACACGCATACGCACACATACACACGCACACGACATACTATCGGTAATACGCTCACACACTGACATCTAGACAGACATACACAGTCAAATAACATACACACCGTCTTACACATATGCCCTGATACACGTAGTCAATACTTTGCATACAGACACAGGTGTGTATAAAATGTTTATATGGTGAGTGAATTAATTATTTTTATCACTTTCCCTCATGATCAGATACCGCAGACGACTTTCAGCTGCAACTACATCGGCATATGGTAAGTTTACATTTAGTTTAGTAATTTTATATCTACCTATGGTAAGTTTACAGTTAGATATGGTAGGTTTATCAATTTAATTTAGTAAGTTTACATGGCAGAATTGTGTTGCGCGGAGAGGGGGTGGGGGGGGGGGGGGGGGGCGAAGCACCATAGCGCTTGATTGTCAGTCTGGCGTAGAAATTCTCCCCCGTATGGACATCTTAAAGTTTTTGCTGCGTATTTTTTTACAAGAAGTTGCAGGACCAACCCCAGCTAATGTTTTTGTGTGTGGCTGTTGCGGTTTTGTGTAGCAAAATTTACCTTGAGTAGTTTGCAATTGGTTCTAAAGGTTCGACTCATGAAACCACTGCAAGACATTCTGCTGACAAATGGCACGCACCTGGGATCGAGCCCGGCACCCTGGCATTACTCAGCGCGGACCTAATGCCTTAGCCACAGGCGGCGACGTGCACACTACTTTTACAGTGGTCAACAGTCACTGGGTAGCTGTTGTAGTTGTTGGTTACTGTTGTTGATCCAACTGTAGCAGGTTTTCTGCCTCTTTGACTCCGTTACCCATTGTCAGCCATCGTCACATTCTAACACAACACATTGCTGGGATGTCAAATCTGGGTCAGTCGGAAAGAGAGGGCGGGGGGGTGGGGGGGGGGGGGAATGGAGTGAGGGGTCCGGGAGCCTCAGCCTTTTGTGTGCATAAGAATAATTATATTATTAATAATGATGATAATAATAATATTAATAATAATAATAATAATAATAATAATATGCTGAAAAAAAAATTAATATATTGCAAAAATTTGACATTATTTAAAAAAAAAAAAAAAGATACACAACTCTAAAGGAAAAGGGTTAGTTTTACCTTAGTCTCCGCAGACAAAGTAGGTCACATTTCATTGACAAGTTTGTTGGGCTAGTCTACTTTCCTCAAGATTACGGATGTGCCGCTCTGTTGTTTGCTTTACGGGCTGTCTTGCATTTACGTTTTTCTTCCGAGAAACAAATGCCTGTGACATAATCGCAGCTCCCTTGTCTGCCAAGCAAAGCGGTTCTGGTTAAATCTGCAGCAGAGGCTTTTTTTTTTTTTTCTTTTTTACCAGTACGACTTTAGGGCCTACATCTTTGTAAAGGTGCATTCCGACAATTTTCGAATTATTTTAAATTCCACAGGATGCAAAGTCAGACAGAATGACAAAGAACCACTACAATTTTTATGCATTAACACCCCCCCCCCCCCCCCCCCCCCCCCCCCCCCCCAAAAAAAAAAAAAAGGAACTGGGTATCCCCTATTATTTTTAGAGGTATTCCATGGACCCTATACGTTGTTACACTAATATTGGGCTGATATATTGGTTGGACGGTGAGCTGCTTTATAATAAAGCAAAAGGTATGAAGGCTCTCTCAGATCAGACAGACATTGCAAAAGAACTGACAAAGAATCTATCTACTGGATTCCTAATTCAACCAAGGGATGAGTACAGGTTCTGGAAAATATTCAACACAGAGGTAAACGTAGCTATACTTTCGATCAGGCTGTAACTGGTAATGTTAGTATGACGACTCTTCGATGGCTACAAAGGAAACAGACGGGGCACGTGTGCGAATGTCCCGACTGCAGTAATGTAAATTCTTGATTCATTAATTAATTCAATAGTCATTTTTTACACATACACAAACACACACAAATGCGCGCGCGTGCGCGCACACACGCTCACAGTTACACACTAGCACATACATACAGTGATACATCGAGATCTATTTTAGAATGGCAAGCAAAAAAAAAATCCACGACAACCTTGAAGTCTGTCCCGCGGACCCCGGGTGTTCTGCCGTCCACTGGCCTAGACTAGGTGAAGACCTTTGACATTGTGCCTCAGCAGCATCTTTTATGCTACCTTCTCTATTTACTAGCCTTACAATTTATCCATGAGACTGGGTAACAATTGAAAGGGACCATTTTGAAAACTTTTACTTTTAGAGAATAAATGCAGCGGGGAATGTCTACGGACCTTGAGTCCACCACTTGAGAGACTCGTTAGGGGATTTCAGGGTAGGGAGGGGTATAAGAGGAGTAGCTAACCAGATGACACAGGCAGGATCAGAGTGAGGACTCTGCTGAACAATAGGGAGGCAAACGGAGTTAATTTTGGCTTGCTATGAATGCTGTCTTGCTATGAATGCTGTCTTGCTATAAATGCTGTCTTGCCATGAATGCTATCATGCCATGAATGCTGTCTTGCCATGAATGCTGTCATGCCATGAATGCTATCATTCCATGAATGCTGTCTTGCTATGAATGCTATCATGCCATGAATGCTATCATGCCATGAATGCTGCCTTGCCATTAATGCTGTCATGCCATGAATGCTATCATGCCATTAATGCTGTCATGCCATGAATGCTATCATGCCATTAATGCTATCATGCCATGAATGCTATCATGCCATGAATGCTGTCTTGCCATTAATGCTGTCTTGCCATGAATGCTGTCTTGCCATGAATGTTGTCTTGCCATGAATGCTGTCTTGTCGAATCTTTACCCAGACGACCCCCAGCAGTACATTAACAAATTGCTTCTTAGAATTATATCAACCAACTCCCCCTCCCCCCCCCCCTCCTTTGCCCATTTCTGAAGTATCAATCAAATGTAATTCACATTTGTGTATTTTTAATCAGCCCCACCACAGGAGAAAGACACTATTGAGCACCCAGGGACCAACAAATATTTTGCTTCGTAAGTATCGCTTCAGTGTTCTGTTAAAATCGATTACATTTATGTCGGGGAAGCATACGATCCGGACACTTATCTGGCACTCAATTTACGAAAGTAGGTGGATCAAAAAATTATTCTCCGTGCAAAAAAACTGAAACCCAGGACCGGTATATTGGCAGATGAGTGAATTAATTGTTGTATTGGCATAATCTGTAACGGTGTGAACATTTATACACAGTATAATGTAATAGTAGATGATAGGGCACCACAGCACTGAGCCTATTTAGTTAGACAAAAGGTAAGAAGCAGAACTAGAGGTAGACCATGCAAGACATGTATAGAGGGAATATCCACGGTTGTAAATATCAGCATCTACGTCATGCAAAGAGCATGGTATAAATTACTCGCTATGCAACTCCAGAAATTATCTCTTTTGTTCTGCGGGAACAAAAATGCTCCCGTGAAGAGAAAGATAAAGTCTATATCGAACCGACGACCTTCAGAGCATCAGCAAACGGTGTAACCACTGAGCCACAGATACCCCTATATTTAATATTTATAAAAAACATTCTAGCAAAACACTTTCTACTGTTTACTAGGCAAAGATTGATGATCAGGTCTTTCTTATATAGGATTGTGCTATCGTATAACAGTAGTCGAGCTGTTGGCACGCCTATGCCATCTTAGAAGTAAAGACAGGAGATAGTATAACCAGCTTCTCGTGGGAACAATCAACAGAGGTACATTGGAGTGGCTGCTGCATTGGAGGATTGAGCACGTATGGGGATGTCCAGTGTGCAAAGACGTCCATTGTGATAACATAACATAACAGTAGTTGGTACTACCTGTTTTATGTTAAAATCAAATGTTGGGAAATCTTTTAAACCCAAACCTGGACTAAAAAACAGTAACCCTGCATACCTGTCCTATTGACCGGAATGTCAGTGGATGGTTTGTTTGCATTCGGTTCTAACATTGATATATCCACAGGGAAAATCCACTGTTTGGTAGAGAAATTAAAGCTTTTGATCACCCGGATGTTGATGATAATGATGATGGTGATGTTTCAAGGTAAGCTGTTTTTTTTTTTTCTTTTTCAAGTTGAATAATTTGTTATAGACATTGTTTGTTCAAAGAAATTCTTTTACAAATGCAACTACATAACATAGGGAGAAACAAACTCAGTCTTTGAACATTCCAGATTTAATGACAAAGCACGTAATAATTTGGTGAAAGATAAAGACTTTATAATATTACCAGCAGTACCCACCACGAAATTGGGGGGGGGGGGGGGGGGGGGAGAACATATTCACCGGTTTTAGATAAGAAAATCCCCTATCTGAAAGGATAAGTAAAGTAAAGTAAAGTTCCCTTTACACGCCCTTAGGCGCATCGGGCTATGGAAAGAGCACCCATATTTTTGCAGACCAATCGGCACTCGGTGGGTAATGTGGTCAGCATTACGGCGGCCGTCTTTACTTTCCCAGGACAGCCCATCCTGGTACCCAATTGAGGCTGGGTCGACCTGCGACGTCCAATGCCACAATACAAAAACACGCAGCCCGCAGTGGGTTTCGATCGCGGTACGTTGGATTATGAGTCAGACTCACAACGCCTTAGCCACGGGCGCCGCTATCTGAAAGGATAACTTAGGTTAATTAATCAAAGAAGAAATTGTTCCAGGAAATCATTAATTCAGTGTAAAAAAAAAAAAAAAAGGTCACTGACATCATAAAGAGGCAGAATTAAATGATGACTAATGCTAACATTAAAAAATCAGACCCAACAATCTACCTCCTCCTCCTTCTTCTTCTTCACTTTTTCTTCTTCTCATGCTCCTCCTTTTTCATTATTTAAACATAACATACTTTACTGATATAATACAACTGCTGTGTGAATAATGGGTGTTTGGAAGGGCCGAATGTAAGACGGACCTGCCTGCCCAATTTGTGACCTTTTGAAAATAAAGTTTGTTCGTTCGTTTTACTTCCCGAATGCCCACTTAAGTGTCCATAGAAGCAGCGGCGAGTGGCCCATTTAACGGTTGTAATGACGCTTACACTTTTCATTGAATGAAGAATGCCTTATTGTACTACTTGTTATACTATTTACTACAGGTTTTCCAACATGGCCACATGTTGTTGTGTTTATGCTTATGAGCCATGATTTCGCTTTTTATCCGGCGTATTTCACTTGCACCATACTGAAATTTCGACTCAAAAGCAGCTCAGAAATGTTTGACAGTGCAAGATATTTGATTCAATGTGTTTTCGATGTGTATGCTGCCGATCGACGTCATGGCGGCCTTAGCAACAACATTGACGACCTCTGCGGCAAGCCGCATGTGAAAACGTCGGTCCAGGATTTTAACTTACGCAACGGAGTGCGTGCGTTTGAGCTGACATCTTCTTCAATTGCTCCACAGATAAATAATAATGATGTACACATTAAAAGGAGGAAGCGCGGAAAACACCCATCGCGCCGCAAAAATAAACAGAAAGTAAAGCGTTCTAGGGCCAAAAAATCACTACTCAAATAGGAAAGGATAGGTCGAAAGAATGTTCGAATTATTTACTGGAATTGTGCCAGTGTCAAACAAATATGACATTTCCGGGACAAATTAGTATATGGTGCTGACGTCGTTGCTCTGCAAGAAACACTCCTAGGTGACAATAGACTGAAACTCACAGGATTTCATACGTTTCAGAACAAGCTACACCGGGGACAGGCTTTTCTAGTCGGAGATAATCTCGAAACCCATGAAGTTGACATGTCTAAATGGCAAGATACCAGCCTCTAGTTACAAGCTGATGCAATTCGTGAGACGCGGTCTTTCACGCTGGTGAATGTCTCTGCGTTAAGTAAGCAGAGAAAAGTGGATGTGCCTTCAAGAAATAATGCAAACAGAAGAGAATGTAGTTTTCTGCGGCGATTTCAACGCTAAAGTTTACCTTTGGGACAATAGTTCAACAAACAGACAAGGAGAGGATTTGGAGGATGCCATGGTGGAAATGGACCTATTCTGTTTAAACAAAGGAAGAATCACCAGGATGGCATATCAATCAGAAGAAGAAGTGTGCTTGACTTGGCTTTAGTTTCACCTAGTCCACACTGTAGTTGGTATGTACTAGGTAATCATGGCAGCGACCACTGTCCCTGTGTTATTCTCTTAAAAAAGGGTGTCAGCACACATCATAGGATCAATTCAAACCCTTTTAAATACACTCAGAAAAAAGATGTCGTAAGCAAGCTTAGGAAAATCAAAAGCCAACACCATGTAGGCCGAAGAAAAAGCTGCAACAACCATTGTGGTTCAATGATAGGGTTAAGTCAGCGTGGGTACTTAAAAGACATGCTATAAAGATCTGGCAGAAAGCAATTAAATCCACTGACTCTACTCCAGACCTACTGCGGGAATGTAAGCACACCATGCAGACCACAACAGCAGCCTTCAAAGCAGTTGCCCAGCAAGCTAAGGACACAACCTGTGAAATATTTTGCCATGAAGTGTGCAAGGAAAGATATCCTGCAAAATTCTGGTCAGTACACTAGGCTATAGCAGGTGCTCCCGGACGCCGAGGCATCAGAGACTTCTGTAATGAAGACCAGACATGGAACAGGTCTGATAAAGAGAAAGGAAGAGCACTCCTTGACAGATACCTCAAGCAAATCTGCACACAAGACACTGCCACCCGTCAGACGACCATGGATATGCTCGTTACAACATGTGCCGGTACAGGCATTAAAGATGATCAGTTAATTACGGTGGCTGAAATTAGGAACATCATCAAAACATCAAAGAAGTCTTCTCCTGGCCCTAATGGCATTCATTATGAAGACATTGCCAAGCTGCTCACAATGTCCATGGAGGTCCTATCTAAAGCCTACAATGACAGCATCTGTAATGGTACCATCTCAGAAATCTGGCTGCATAGCTATTTGATTCCGCTAGAAAAACCGAGAAAAGACGCCACACAAATAAATGGCTATACAATCATTACGATGCAGAACACATTAGGCACAACATTGGAAAAGATAATAGCGAGAAGACTGGCAAGCCATGTTGAAATACATCAGCTGCTACCCCCCACACTTGGAGGATGTAGACAAAATACGGAGACATGGCGTAATGCTGCCGTCTTTGCACATGAAACATTTGAAGGTTTTCAAGCTAGATTTGAAACATGTGCAGTCGCCATAGATCTGGAGGATGTATACAACAAAGTTCCCTTCCACCAACTAATGTGTCAGTTAACTGAACTCAACATCACCCCCCCCCCCCCCCACCACCACATCTCATTCGATGGGTATCTGCCGCACTTTTCCAGAGGAAGGTCGTGCTTCGATGTGGCAGTTGGTCTTCTGAGCCGATAACAATGCACCCTGGTTTACCACAGGGTTCTCCATTGTCTCCTATCCTCTTCAACATTCACACAGTCAAGATCACAGGAGAATAACTGAGTGGCAGAGGAAAAACTCTATCATTTGCAGATTATATCCTCGTGCACCGACAGGGCAGGAACAGAGATGACATTGTTTCGGAAATACAACAGGATCTAGATCGCATATCATCCTGGTGCAACACCTCAGGGGCAACAATTAATCTATCAAAAGCGACAGTCACCTGGTTCTCATTAAATAATCACCTTTCTAAAACACCAATGCCGATAGTAAAACTCTGTGGTGCTAACTTGGAGCAATTTGATTACATGAAATACCTGGGTACAACATTTGACAAATGCTTAGCATTTAAAAAACACGTAGAGCACATTATAACCAAAGCCAAGAAAGGTCTCTCGGCAATAAAAGTTAGGGGAGCTGCAAAATTTGAGCAACGGCTACTTGTAATGTTGTATCGTGCATTAGTTCTCTCAACCATTAAATATGCCTTGGCAATCATGACACTCAGGACCACACAGATGAACAGACAGGACAAAAATTGAAAACGAGGCAATGCTCATTATTCTTGGATGCACTAGACACCTCCTGTAAATCCATGCGATACCTCTTGGATTTCCCCACAATGGAAAACAGAATCAAGCTATCCAGGGCTGTTGCTTTTCTCAAAGTAAAATCAGACCATGGACACCCACTTTGTGAGGAATTATTCAATCAAAAAAAAAAAAAAAATAAATAAAAAAGAGTAGACTCAAACAAGGCGAATCCTGGATGGGTCGGGCTGAGGATGCCATGGAACATGTTTGCCGCCTCACTGACATTAATTTTGGAAGTGAATGGATAATTATGCCTTCCTCCCCAAACATTAATATTACAGTCCATATCACACTTGATGAAAGCTGTAGAGAGCAGATTTCTGGCATTGTTGACACTTTAGTCAGAACACTGATTGACGAAAACACAGATGAAGGTGATGATATAGTTTACACAGATAGGCCAGTAATAAGGGGCAAGCGAAGTGCATGGGCCTTCACAGTAAGCTCAAGGGGGAAAACCATTAAGGAGAGGAATGGCGCCTTTGCTGTTACAGCTAGTAGCCTTACAATGGAAACTATGGCTGTAACAAAGGTTTTAGCATTTAGCATGGCTTGGTACTCAAAAGTTCACACACGTCTGCTTTCTTGGTGACTCGATGAATATGCTTAAAAAAATCCAAACTTGATTAATCAGGCAAGAATGGATTGAAACACTAAGCACTTCACAAATATCTGCCCTAACCTTCATCTTTGTGCCAGGTCATGCGGGTGTTCAAGGGAACGAGCGTGCAGACTATCTTGCTGACACTGCAGTTGCTATGACTGGCCCAGTACTGGAGAGAAGTGATGTTACCAATGCTATGCGCTGCACTTACCGTACCGAGGAGCACGTCAAAGGACATGACTCCATATCCCTGTCTAGACTGATGGACATGGGGGTGCAGCCTGGAGCTGCAAGAAATGAACTTTTCACTAAGAGGACAAGACGTCTCATTACCCAACCCAGATCAGGCATCAGAGGTTTTACACTTGTGGAGCTTTTGAGGAGGAGATCGGAGCACCTATGAATCTGTCTGGAGTGTTGTGATGATAATCCTTTCTAATCACTAATCACTATTTAACAAACACGCCACTCATTGCGAAACGAACGCTGGTTTTATGCTTACACCACTCACACAGAAACTGTAGCGTGTGAAATCTACCTGCTACTATTTCTACAATGGTAGCTGCACACGTTTACTCAGCCAACAGCGAAGGAAAATATTAAGTGATACCTCAACAGTGTAACCGTGAGGTGCTGACATTTACACAAGCGAATCTATCATGCCTTGCCAATGCAAATAAGTTATACGGGGGACACCAGTAACGAGTGCACCAGCTTGGTGTAAGTATAGGACACCTTTTACTACTTGAGGCGTATTGGGCATATAGGGCTAGGCTTATATTTTATACACCTTTCGGCACTCGAGGGGCTATGTGATCAACATCACACCGGTCGTCTTTACTTCCCAGGACGTTACATGCTACCCATTTAAGGATGGGTCGACCTGGAAGCCAAGGTCATTTAACAAAAACAAAAACAAAAAGTTCATCGCCGTCCCAGTATGTTGAAATCGTCATATAATGATGATGGTGTCTGTACTAATCAAAGTATTTTATTTCCAATCAGCCATAACTCTCTGGACCTGAATGGAGTAGACCCAGCTGTTCCATACAAAAGTTCACAGCCTGCAGAAGCTGACGAAGAACAAGAGATGTCCATGCAGATTGGAGACGGTGTTCTTCCTGTAGCTCCCTTTAATCGTAGCTCTAACCTCGACAACGTGTTGCAAGCCTACACCAATCAAGCATACACACATGATAATGATGATATTGATGGTCATTACAGTCATCTAGACACGAAGAACATGGCGCCAATTTCTAAGGGAGAGGACTCAAAGCAAGGGCAACAATTCAGTGATAACGACCTCTACGATGAGATTTACAAGTCTCGTGTATCTGACTTTCATTTAGAATATTCAGAGATCTAAGTGAGCATATAACGCGTCTCTGCTGGTTCACCGTTAAAATACCTTAAAACATAAGCTTAACTCTCTTAGTCCCAAGCATTCGTTACCATCCATCTCAAGGGGTTAATCTTTAAACTAATAAATATTTAGATCTGATAGCGTTTAATAGTGACTGTTTAACTAGTACTACATTAAAAAAAAAATTAAAAGAATTCCTGTCCTTAATAGGATGGAATTTTTCGTTATTTGAAGCCCTAAACTGGCTCTTGCCAGTGGCCGCAATATAGCCTAAAGGCTGAGCGCGGTTTCTGGGACCTCTCGACGGTGATCCTCACCCACATGGTAGCACTTGTGTCATCGGGTGATTATCGCTTGTGTGATGTCCTGGTGGGGTAGAAAGTCAGTCAGTTCCATTAAAAATATCAATTTTGGACTGCGAAATACATTGCTAGTATCGTTTTGTTGTTGTCGCCCCAAGCGCACCATGATTGGCAGCTCATGTATGCCTCGCTGACCTTTCAAGCAAGCAAATATACGCTAAATATTTCAGCCATTTTAAAAGACATAACACTATATATATATATATATATATATATATATATATATATATATATATATATATATATATATATATATATATATATATATATATATATATATATATATAAAACCATACTGAAGTTGTAAGCTGGCAGCAAAAAGCAGGCAGCGATACAAGTGGACAGCTAAAATCAGAAAGTCTAAGATAATGTACATAGAAGGAGACGACCGACTTTATTAAAGCTCTATTGTAGCCAGCTTTTATTGTAACAAAGATTAAACGCCAAACTGGTTTAGGCAACAGTTGAAGTCGAGAGGATCGATTTCATTGCACAATGTGTTTTTCCATATGGCTCGGTCTCTCTCCTGTCGATTTGCCAAGAGCTTCGCACAAAGCACGAGCTCAGTAGCCCAAGCGACGATCCCAATAGAATCTCCCTAAATATTGAAGCCGTGAAACGAACCGGTAACTTCCAAAGCGCGAGGCAAACGGCTTGACCACTTGGCCACGAAGAACCCTAAAATAGAAAACAAAGGATAGTCAATGCTGCTCAGATCTTCTCTCATAATATAATCCTGAAATATTGATTGTCATGATCTGATTTAGGTGGTCGTGTGATTTTTTTTTTCTCAATTATTTTACTTTTTGTTGTTGTTGTTTGTTTTCGTTTTTAAATGTTGAACCATAAAAGAAGACAGAAAGAGTTCAGAAATATGTTCCATGCACCGAAAAATCGATGAAATCATAGTGCATTGATTGGCACTAAATGAATTAATCTTGCTCAAAGACGACAACAGCAAATACCTCTGCTGATTACTTACTTGTGATTTTATTACTTCACTCTTCTAAGTAATTTTTGTTCTTTTGTTTGATGATAAAGAAACATGTTGAAAGATTCACATAATGTATGTGTCTTGCGTCTCAACGGGCTTTCATTTTCGTTCGTTTTGCTTATTTTCAGTATGTGCTTTCAGTGATTGCTTGTATACTGTTTAAAATCAAAATGCAGCGACTAAGCGAAGATTAAATACTTGCTACTGACGATTGTCTTATGACTTTTACACCAACCAAAAAATTACATTTTGAGCAGTGATAAATGTTACTATACTCCACTCATTGGCTGAGGACTCAGATCATTTCTATCCCACACAATGTGCCACACATTGTCCAATGACTCAAATTTTCCCATCCCACACAACACACCACTCACTGACCAGTGACTCAAATTCTTCCCATCCCACACAACATGCTACATACTGACAAGTGACTTAAATTCTTTCCATCCCACACAACATGCTACATACTGACAAGTGACTTAAATTCTTCCCATCCCACACAACATGCTACATACTGACAAGTGACTTAAATTCTTCCCAACCCACACAACATGCTACATACTGACAAGTGACTTAAATTCTTCCCATCCCACACAACATGCTACATACTGACAAGTGACTTAAATTCTTTCCATCCCACACAACATGACACACCTTAACCAATGACTCAAATCTTCCCATCCCACACAACATCCATACAATGACGAATGTCTCGGATTCTTTATATCCCACACATGTCCCAAACTGACTAAGGTCTGAGATTCTTTCTATCCCACACAACACACCACACACTATTCAATGTTTCGGATTCTTTATATCCCACACAACACACCACATATTGACAAATGACTCATATTCTTGCTATCTCACACAGCTGCCCACAAACAAAACATCTCTTCACTGACTAATGAGTCAAATTCTCACTATCTCCAACGACTTACCAAAAGTTGACCAATGACTCATTTTGTTTTACTATTCTACACCACTCACCCCGTAATTTCTAAAGCTAATTCCCTACCACACATGTAACCACACATGATCTCTTTTTCTTCCAGCATTTCCATTTGATGTTCTCGCCATGCGAGGCCACACAGCTTCCAGCATAATATCGCCTAGTTAATTCCTCTACCGCTGAATTTTCCACCCGGCACGATAATTCAGCCAATGCCCAAATTCTCATTAAATGAATCAAAAATGGGTGGGAAAAGGGAAAGGGGGTGGGATGAGAAAGCGGAAAGAAAAGAAATGTGTACATGTATTCCTTGGCCGTTCAGATCGGCTGGACAAGACCACAAACCTGATCCATGTTTGCCCTAATCGGGTGAGATGGCCAGTTTTGACTGCCCTCTGATGGACACAGCACATGGTGCTCACTAAATAACACTGACTGTTCACCTGCACTTTCTTCGTGGAGCGTGTGCTGGCTGTGTTGCTTTCAGGTTACTGAATGCGTTTCACAATTTCACTAGCCTCCACTACTAGGCTTCCATTTTCGCGGCTGATGATTTATTAAACAGAAACAAAACCTGCTCGCGTCATTATCAGACAGTAGTCACACCTTCGCACAGTATTATATATTAGCCATGTTGGGAAAATGTATATTGGAAAAATGTTTGCAAAAATATTGGAATTTAGAGCTCGGCCAATACTAGAGCACCAGTTAAATAAGAGACAGTTCGGTTTCAGCAAGGGAATGAGCTGTACAGATGAAAAATTTTCTTAAATAGCAGTCTATTGAATATGATTAAAGTCAACATTTTATGTTTATAGATCAAGAGAAGGCACTTGATTGAGTCAGTAGATGGAAACTATGGGGAATTCTAGAAGATTATGGTATTCAAGATCAGCAATTGGGTAAAATCATTTCTCTTTACCAAGATAGTCAGTGCACAGGAAGAACAATAATAACAATAAAAAAAATGACAAACTGGTTTTCCATCTCATCAGGTGTCAGACAGGGATAAGACCTATCACCATTGCTATTCATTACTTAGATAAATAGAATTGAACATGAATCAAATAAAGACACCGAGGAAATCGTTGAGCTTATGTTTAATTTTTTTTAAAGACGATCAGTCTCTAATACACCACCAAGAACAGAATTTACAACACAATGTTGACTCCTTACATCAAACCTGCACAAAGTAGGACATGAGAATAAACATCGCAAAACTGGGGTAATGAGAATAGGCAGAAAACATAATATCATGAACGTTCATGTTAACGATACTACAGTCAAACAAGTACGAGAATTCAAATATATATGAAGCATATGTACAGAGGATGGCAGAAACGATAGAGAGATGGAAGCCAGAGTACAGAAGACAAATGCTTTCACCTACCCCACTGCTTAGACACCCAAATGTCTCCCTTTCAGCAAAACAGCAAATGATTAATAGCACCTTTATCCCTACTTTATGTTGTCAGTGCCAAACATGGACAACGAATAGGGCACTAGAATAGAAAATAACAACATATAAAATGCATTTTTCCGCAAGGGCACTAACAACACAAGAAGAGACAGGGTTATGAATACCAGCATTAGAGTGAAAGTTGAAATGTGTCCATGTCTGGATTATGTTGCCAGACAAATAGTGACACGATTAGGCTATCTAGTGAGAACAAAGCCAGGCCAAACTGCATATTAGACTTGACAGCAGAACATCTCGGAACAAGACTTAGAAAGATATGGATAAATAGTGTAGCCGAAGCCTGCAAAAAAAAAAAAAAACAAAAAAAAAAAAAAAACAGTTGAACAAATACAACTCAAAACACCAGAGTAGCGCAAGACAAATACAGAAAACCACGGCACTGGGCTAGCATCTAGAAACCATGAGCTGTTAACCCTTTGGCTCGGTACTAAGGATATCGCAACCTTTCGGCTTTGATTCCATGATACATACCGTGAATCTGGGAGAAATGTGGCTTTTCTGCTTACCCACGGGCCACAAGGAGTTCGTCACCCGGTCGCCGCGTGACAAAAGAAGAAGAAGTCGCACAATATTAGGCCTCGTCAGATAATATTCTCAAAATCACCAGCAGGATCACGGTAGCCAACCTTCATGGTAGAGACTGAACACTTTTTTTTTCCAGAGCCTTTTCCAGGCAATCGTTGACACTGATTCTGAGTGTACCTGGGCAGATTACTAAACACGGATTATGAAAGTTCATTTTAGTTCTAGTGTTGCTTGTCCATCACGAATGATGAAGACTACTTTCATCTAAAGTAGTAATGATCAATGATTATGAGTACGAAGGTAGCTGATTATTCCAATATGAGCCTGGAAAGCACTTAAGCAGTTCGGTCAACAAATGGAACCCAAAGTAAGTGTGGGATTAGCAGTACGATTCTTTCTAATCTGCCTCCGTTTCTCTGTCTGTGCAACCTCCGCTACCTGGCAGGCCGATGCACCATGCCTGAGGGACGTACCCCATCCAGAACGGTCTTGCGCAGCAGCCTCCCACGTCGCTGTGTTGATGCCCAAAGCATTGAGAGCAGTCCCTTATAGTGCTTTTTTTGTGTGTCCTTCCTGTGACCTCTTCCCTTGCTCGAGCTCCCCACAAAATACTCTCTTTTGGAGGCAATAGTCTGGCATGCAGGTTAGATGACCAGCCCAACGCAGCGGATAATCCTTCAGTATCGTGTGGACGCTAGGCAGGTTTGCCCTATCAAGAACCACAGTATTTGCAATCTTATCTTGCCATTAGAATGTGAGCAGCTTTCTGAGACAGGTTATATGAAACTGATTCAACGTTTTAGCATGGCGCTGATACACAGTCCACGTTTCGCAAGCGTAGAGCAGTACAGTAAGAATTAGAGCTGTGTAAACTTTGGTTCGAGTATCTGGTAGATTTCACACGTTGCAGCCTCTGCACGAGTGGCACAAACATGCCGCAAGCGTTTTTTCCCCTCTATGTTCAAGATTTAAACCAAGTGGCGTATTTGTAATAAATAGCAAACACTTATAATACATAGTTGAATTACTGTTTTTATTTTTGAGGCAGTGCAAATTGTCAGCGGCCGTTACATGTGATACATTCACGCCTCGCTACTGGTGGGTGTATTTCGGAATCAAGACATTGGATTCCTCACTTCTATGTGCTCTGTGAAGTGAATTGGGAAAGAGTGGGAATCTCATACAGATCTATGGCTCAGCGAAGATTTCCTGGACAGTGCACTCAATCAAACAGTCAGTTATTCAATAAATCATGCGATGACCTATTTACTTTTATAATATTTTAATCAATTAAATTTAAACAACGATTCAATAAATAATTTAATAAAATCTGTTATCCAGTCACTTAAATAAACATTTATTCAATTAAAAACTTCAAACAGTCATTAATTAAATGAATCGATTATTTTTATAGTATTCAAACAAACCAACACTCATTACATCAAACAATCATTCAACAGTCCAATTAATGAAGTGATTAATCAGTCATTTATTATATCAATGATACCATCAGTCAAAAATATGTCACTGGTCTACTCGCATTTTGTGCCTTACCTTGTAGAAATGTTCTTGTGTAATTTTCGGTTGTTGATTTAAAAAAAAAATGTAAGCATATTGTTTTCTATCAACTCTGATTTTTAAGATAACTAATCATGGCCTTCTTACTAGAACAATTATTATGTGTAAGTCTAGATTCCGGTGCTATCAACGGCATTTTGACTTCAATCTGCATTCATATTATTTGTAATTACTGTGTATTTACTACCTTCCCATAAAACACCAAACACAATATTCAGCAGGTGTATTCACTTAAGGACATAGAACATGGTGGGGAATGGGTGCAAGTACCAACAGAGTGAAGCACTACTTTTTCTGTCTGCATCCTTCTAGACGGAAAATCCAGACAAGAAAGACCAACCGCTGTTGAAGCAGAAGTGCAGGCTTTGATTTACGGGCATTCTCTACAGGGGAACGCTATCATTTATACTGATGGGTCAGTGGTTAACCATGTGAGAAGTTCTTGGGCTTTGACGGTTCAGGCTGGAGTTAGTTTTGTGAAGCAAGATTCTTATCCTGTTGCCTTGACCACAAGTAGCCTGACTATGGAGGTCATGGCAGTGACCAAAGCAAAAAACTGGGTGGAGACACATACCTTTTCCCGCGCATGCTTTCTCACTGACTCAATGAATATGCTTAAAAAGATAAAGCCTGGAATCGAAATCAGTGGGTGTAGTCTCTAAATTGGTCTGGGCTGACACATATTAGTTTCATATTTGTGCCAGGGTATGCAGGCATGCAAGGAAATGAGCAAGCGGATCGGCATGCCGGTGAAGCTACTGTGGAGGGTGTATAAGCCATGGACCATGCTGATATTCTGAAAACACTACGAGAAGTAAGACTTTTGGGAGAACCAGTTGATAACTGTGAATCTGCAACAATGACCAGACTTCTTCTTCTTCTTCACTTCTCTTCATCACTAAAGACCGTTGATTCTTACCCCCAAGAATGGATACATGTCTATACTGACGGATCAGCATTTAAAGCTACCATTAAAGCAGGTTACGGAATCTACATAGGTTATCCTGATGGATCTGTTGAGATTTTTGATGCATGCGGGGAATTCTGTTCAAATTATGAAGCTGAAATAATTGCACTGGAAACAGCAGTATACCACCTAAAGACTGTAATGGATGTTTACCCTTCAAAGGTCCAAAATATTGTCATCTTCACAGATTCAATGTCTGCCCTTCAAGCTCTGGAGGGCAGTGAACGCTGCAGAACTGACATAGCCAAGATAATCCTGGATGCTGATCAGCTTATTACCTCATACAACATCAGAATAGTGATGCAGTGGATTCCAGGTCACTCCGGCACACCAGGTAATGACAGAGCTGACAGATTGGCAAAGAAAGGAGCAACACAAGAACAACCACCTACAGCGATAACCCTCCAGACAGCAAAAACACTTATAAGAGCTATAAACAAAGAGACTTGGTTGAACAGATGGGCCATGGGAGACACTGGAAGAGAGGTTTATAGACATATGTCTGGCCCTGATCCTAATGACAGCATTAACCATCTAACAAGAAGGGACCAGGCCACCATCTTCAGACTTAGAACGCAACATACTCCACTCAACGGACATTTAAACAGAATACAGCCACAACACTCCCCAGAGTGCCAGCTATGTAACTACCCCTAAGAAACTGTTGAACACCATCTCTTTGAGGGCCCAAAACTCAGTGAGACAAGAAGAACGCTACTCCCTCCGAGACCAGACAAGTGGAACATCTTGTACGGAGGAAAAGAACAGCTTGTGAAAACATGCAAATTCCACTACATGGCATTGGACCAAAGGGCGAAAGCTCATGCGCCGCTGGATGGATAACAACAACAACAACAACTTTTCTTCACTTCCTCTTTTACCGCTGTGGGTGTCGAGGAAGATATAAGGTTCTGTTTCTAGCTCTTCTGGCCGCCTCGACCATAGGCACATCGTGCTGTTGTAGAGTTTCTCTGATGTTATCCTTCCATATTGTTCTTGGTCTACCTCGTGCTCTACGTCCTTCTTCTCTTTCTATGTATGCTTTGTATGGTATGGTGTCACAAGGCATTCTCTCTAAGTGGGCAAACCATTTCACTTGCTGTCTTTCTATGTAATTTAGAATTGGTTCTGTGCCGACTTTTTCTCTTATGATCTCATTCCTGATCTTATCTCTTATGGTCACTCCTACAGCCCTTCTCGGACATCTCATTTCCATGGTTACTAATTTTCTTTTATGGTTTGTTGTGAGTGACCATTACTGGCACTGGTAGCACAGTGTTGAAATAAATATGCTTTGAATAAGATGTCTTTTTGTGCTGATTGGGATTGTCTTATGCTTTAAGAGTGGGGGCTAGCTGTCCCAATACTTGGTTTGCTTTACTGCATCTAATGTTAATTTCTTTATCCAATTTCCCATCTTCGGTAATGACCAGAACTGCAAGAACAAAATGTTTAAAGAGTATGGTCAGAAATGAGCACCATGCAGAAGCCAGAGAAGAATAAGAAACAACAGAGAACTGGTGTCGTGAGTCGATACCCGCTGCGGGATTTACTAAGCCGGGGAGCCGAGCACTTATGAACTGAATGATTCGATGTGCAATGAAGATAATCTGTCCACTAACTAACCAACTGAAACACCAAACATGTATTAAAATTGTATTACTAGCCTTTTTTTTTTTAATTAAAAAAAAAAAAAAAAAGTTCCTTTTTGAGGACTTTCAGGTACATGATTTGACCGGAAGTCACGCTTAAAGAACCAACAGTAATCTCTCATAATATGGCTGTCTCAAAGTTCCTTGATCTCTCTTCCATTGTTTGTATATCTTGGTGAAATCTTTCATCCTGCTCCTCACTAAGTCGCCAACAATCAGACAGTTACTAGTACCATCGAAATTATAACTCTGTGCTTGCTGCTGAAGATGGGGATGGGGCGCTTATGGGAATGTTCCGAGTGCTATGATGTCGATTTTTAACTGAACATTCACCTATAGTGGCCAAGATTCTCGGGAAAGAAATCCTAATGGTTATGGAGGTAGTAAACTTTTAGGCTCAAGTTGCAAACAAGCTTACAAACACTTGAAAGCGTATTTCAGACTAATTCAGAATAACTGACTACTTTTAAGTTACCTAGAAAGTTTCGCACAACTTAAACAAATGATTACCAGGTTGTGGACTCGAATCAATAAAATTTAGATCGCTTATTAAGTTTTCAATTGGTATTTCACCAATAATTTCAGCTTTAGGTTTGTTTATGCTCAATTCCCTAAACTTGCTGTATTAAGTAATTAAAACCGCTGCCATTTTTGTCCAGTGCTTACAAACTGCTTGGATTGGATTGGCTTTTTACCCCACCAGGACATCACACAAGCGATAAACACCCGATGACACAAAGTGCCACCATGCGGATGAGGATCACCGTGGAGAGGTCCCAGAAACCGCGTTCAGACATTTGGCCATAATGATGACCTGCCTATATTGCGGCCCCTGGCAAAAGCCAGAGTGGGGCTTCAAATAAAAAATAACGTCCTAAAAAGGACGTAAGCTTTACCAAGCCACACTTTTATACTGGCAGCAGTATAACTTTTTTTTCGATAAATGAGAGGCTTGTTGTCAATATTTCGTTTCTAAAACTTCAAATTAACCCCTTATTGGCTACTGTTTCTTTGTTCAGTGAGTATCTTTGCCCTGCTATCAAACAAACATTTAAAACAAGGGTATTTGGTAAATCCCCTTTGCCGGCCAAGTAAGAAGTTCATCCTTTAACGAACTATGTCTGTACAAACAATCGCGTTTAATTCTAAATACTTTCCCCAGAACTTTGCTTGTTGTCGCATACTCTTCCTTGGTAGTAGAGGAATGACCAATTGGAACTGAGTCATATTGTACTGTTGTCTAAAAGAACACATTTCAAACGTCTTGTAGAGGTGTCAATGACTCATCTGGTGTATGACTTACACCCGCTTCGTTTACAATACCCCCCTACATTAGTAACACAACACAAGACTGTTTTCTGTATACAAGAATGGAAGAAAATCTTGCTTTAATTTAGCAGTGAGTTTTCTTTATAAACTGGATTATCTTCACAGCTCTCCGGACACATCCATTGGGGCTCAGATTCTCCCTTCAACATATCCATCAACGACGCACGGTTAATAGTACAGTCCTATGCTGGTTGACAAGACTTTTTATGCGTCCAGTGTGCCTCTCATGCTTGGCTGTGACGATCTTTACTCCGAATTCTCGTATTCTTAGCAGCGATGTAGACACCTGGCTTCCAAAAGTCTGCGTGATCATTACGCCGGTCAACTGCAAGTATTGCGGAAACTGCTAGTCTAAGACCTCTTTCATTGCCAACAACACCTGCATGCCCTGGGACATAAATAGGCAGGAGAGTAACTGCATAGACAGGAGATTTTTGCAATGACTCGATCTACGGTCTAGGCATGAAGTCTGCATCGACCGCCGAATTATGCTCATATCAGCACACACTTGAAGTACGCTTGAATGCGCGATTGTACGCCAAGGAAATTCCTCCATCCCATGTCCTCCCATTTGTGGACGTCGAAATGTTTGTCTTTGAACAGGACAATGCTAGACTATTTATTAACGGATGCAGACAGAAAACACAACATTAAATTAAATAACGTGTAAGTATATGTGAACGTGGAATGAGCAGAAGACCCGGTGGTCATGTACGCATGAAAAAAAAAAAAAAACCACGTGTGTATGTATAGTCAGTGTGCTATAAGAATAGATACACCTTGAGACCTGCGGCAGGAAGCGCAGTATCTATTGGTAAGAACGATGTGTTATGGTGTGTCCATTCTCGATTCCCCCGAGATAATACCATCTTTCTTGATCCTCTGAGTGTCAACTTTTCTAATCCAGTCAATATTTCTGCTTTGGTTGGAGGACAACATTTATCGGTCATGAGATGTATAGTCTTCTTTAATGTGCCTGCCATAACGGCGTCAGTCTTTCTATACGAAAACAAACTAGTCTCAATTTATATTTTTCTCCTAAAGCAGCGGTTCTCAACCTGCGGGTGGCGACCCTTTGGGGGGTCGAACGAACCTTTCGCATGGATCGCCTAAGACCATCGGAAAATACATATTCATTGAAGTTAAAAAGGAAAATAATTGATTGTTGGTCGCCAAAACACGAGGGAACTTTATTAAGTGGTAACGGCATTAGGAAGGTTGCGAGTCACTATCCTATAGGATGTAATTTATCTTTGATCCTTTCAGCTTTTCTTATTTTTTTTTATTTTTTTTTTTTATAATTGGACTTTGGTTGGCCTCAAAAAATCTTCAGCATACTCGTTTGCCATCAACATGCTTCGACATCTTCGGTTGCCGCCATTTCTCAATATCTTCTATCGAATTCAGTATTCCCCAACAGGTTTGGTTGCTATCAACATTCCTATTGTTTTCAGCTCCCGTCTACATTCGTCTATGTCTTCTGCTGCCACCAACATTGCAGGGTCTCCGGTTGGGTGTCAACAATTCTCGCCCCCCCCCCCCCCTCCAATACTATTGACAAGCTATTTTTTGACCTCGTGTGACTGGCATCGATTTTTCTCGGCTCTGATGAGGGTGACAAGCAGGATTGTTTGGTAACTGAGCCAACATACTATCATCGAAAGGTAATAAACCCATCTCAAGCACACTTTTCCATCTCTCAAACTTCACTGACGTTGGTATCACTCTCGCTGAATCCTGGTATCTGGTGACTAAATGTGCCGCCATTTGTTCTAGTCAAGTAGGTCTCAAGCGGAAGTGCGTGATGTACATTTGTGTTACTACTGCGCATGTACGTGTTGTAATTCCCGTTGTTATGGCGGCGGCCGTAGCCTGTTGCATGCTGGGAGTTGTTAAGGAAGCTGTGAGAGGTACGGGAGACGCTGCCACAGGCAGGTCTGGCGTAGGTGTTGTGTCGACATCGAATGGCGTCCATGAAACGTCGTCTAAAACTGGACATACTGTAAATAAAATGAAAGCAAAACACATTAGGAAGTCATAAATTGCCATGGTTTAAATTATAGAACTGCAAAAGACGTGTACATTGCATACGTTAAGAAAGTGTTCGGATACTGACAAAAAACGCTAATGGTCCCAGGAATATTTTTTGAATAAATAATTTTCCCGTTTGGGTTCCGGGGCTCAATTTTGGAGAACAATTATTAGATTCGCTGTCCATCTAACAAACATTTTGTACGAGGCGACTCATTGTTGGCGTTTTCCTTTAAGTGGGAGTTCATTTGTTGGAGAGAAAAGGAACCCACAGTCTGAATACAAATAAGCCAGACTGAGAAGAAGATAAAATCAGTTTGATTATTTAATGACCAGATTGAAGCCACCTTCTTGGAATATGTGTGTAGTACACCTGCAAAGATGGAAACAGGTCATAATAAGACCCAGATTCATCAACCACACAGCAGGAAACAACAACAACAACAACACAGCAACAACTACAACACAGTCAGCATCAGCAGTAACACAATCATTAGGATAACAATAGCCCCGGCAGCTGTACCAAAACACCTGCATCAGCAGCAGTAGCAGCAGTCTCACCAACAGAAAAAACAACAACAGCTGATTCATATAAACAGAAGCAGTAATAACCGCGTCCGTGGCTGAGGCGTTGCGAATACAAATGTTGGTTTCGACAGTGGTATCGAGAAGCCGACAGTCCAGAAAGCAATGGCAAACTAATGGACGTAAATTTGAGTAGAAAAACCATCACAGCCAAAACATGCTGGGATTGGTTCTGCAATGATCAGTAAAGGATACACAACTTTTACCTAGTAATAACAATACACGGAGAAAACAGCAGCAAACGTCAACAGTAGTAGCAGCACATAAAAATAAACTTCAACAGACATACAACAATCATTACCTGAGAAAATATAGATAAAAATTGACAGCATGATTAGCGTCAGCCAATACATGAATGAACCGGGTG
>CAJHNH020005490.1:112500-305000 GCA_905116865.2 Candidula unifasciata
TGTGTACATAACTTTTTTCTAAAGCTTTCTGTAAAATAAAATAAAATTCATTGAGAGTTATCGGTAACGTTTATTTATGTACTATCATCATCATCAGATGCATTGCCGACATGCGCAGGCGATCATGCCTCTCCACAATCCGCTATCTCTGGCAACATGTATGAGTTCGTGTGCTGACACACCTCCATGCCAATCAACAAGACTGTCACGAATAGTCTCTCGTTTTCCTCCTCTATCCCTCCTTCCACAGATCTTTCCAGTGGTCAAAACATGTTCTATTTTCCCTCTTCTCATAACATGACCAACATATGATGACTGTCTTCTTCTGATGTCTGTGATAAATTGTCTTCGTGCTCCCGATTCTTTCAAAACCTCTTGATTGCTCTTTTTATCAGTCCAAGGTATTTTAAGCCTGCCTACCGATTGTCCAGATGACCTGTAGGCAAGTAATATTGAACAGCATTAAAACACTATGGTTAAACCAAAGAAGAAAATCAAAATTAAAATTTTGAGAGTCTGCATCTTCCCCATAGCAACATACGGATGTGAGTCGTAGACTTTCTGGTAGTCATTACGAAAGAAACAGGGGCTTTGGAGCTAAAATTCTATAGAAAATTCTCAGATTAACCAAGGGCAAAGAAGAGGCGAAATATTTACGTAATAAAACATCTGAACATTTAGGAAGACTGGCTAATACACAGCATCCTGTCTCGAAAGCTGAAATATTTTGGTCATATCAAGCGCCACGACGGATTGGAAAAATAACAGCAAAAAGTATGTTACCAGGAAAGAGGGGCAGCGGCCGATAAAGACGAAGATAAAAACTACAAATTAGTGTTAACTACACTTGAATATGAAAGTACACGAGAAGGGAGAGCTCTCCAGAGACCGAGTTTCTTTCAGGCAGATCGTGATGAGAGCGTTCTGCAACGGACCTGCTATATGATGATGATGATGATGATGTAAATATACAAAACATACAATACATATTTTACCGAAGGTTTTGGGTTCAAATCTGAACCGGGCAGATTTAAAAACAAAAATCTAGCCTTTAGCTTCCGGTCGACCCAGACTAAGACAGGTACCATAAAATAGCGTGGAAAGTAAAAACCTGTGGCGTGACTTTGACACTCGATTGTTCAATGAAAATATAAGTATAGTATAATATGTCAGATACTTCACTGGTGTAAACTGGTTATTTTAAGTGTTAGTACTATTCACTGCAATGGCAAACTACTGAAAGAAGCATTAGAAAAACCACAACTAGAAAGAAAAAAAAAACATCTATGAAAACCACAACAGCCAACAAAATACTGGTGTTGGTTCTGCAACGTCTGGTAAAAGATACACAACTATTCACTTATCAACGTCTGTGGCTTAGACGTTGTGATCGTGCTTCGTAGTGCCAAAGGGCCGGGTTCAATACTAGCTGCAGACGGATCCTGCGTTGGTTTCGATAGTTGTATCTATTTTCTGACTACTTTCTGAAAAAAAATGCTTTCAATAATTTCAGTTAACTCTTAAATGTGCATTTACACTGTGATGCACTGTTCCTATTAAAGTCACAACAACCAAAAATTTTTCTGGAATTGGTTCTGCACCGTCCTGTGAAAGATACGTGACTAACTGTAACTATTCACTTATTCAACAGCAAACATACTTTTTGTCTTGCAGCTTCATTTGTGAAGTGATAGAAGTAATAAAATATGTCTAGTCTGAACGTCAGGAACCAATAGTTTCTGAGACTTTTGGAGACCTGTTTTGTCAATAACAAACCCCACTTCCGCCAATTTATATTGTCCTTATTCTTGAGTACCTTCTGAAGAAATGCTTTAAGTAATTTTCAGTGAACTGTTAAATGTGCATTTACACTGTGAGGCACTGTGCCTATTGTAGTTTTAAATGAATGTCGAGTGAGTTCAAGAAGAAATAATAAACGTGAACAAGAAAAAAAAAACAAGAAAAAAAAAAAAAAAAACGCACCATAACTTACATTACAGCACATGAAAAATAACATAAAAATCACCAGTAAATTTTTGTATTGCCTAAAACATATGATATTGCCTTATCTGTGTCTACAAAACGACTCTTTATTTTACTGATGATTAAAAACAAGCTGACGTATGTTTCCTACAGCTATTTCCAGGCACATAAGCTAGCATGAACAGACTAGAAAATCCCTTGAAATCCCATCGCACTTTTATCAAATCGTCACTTTTGATAGCTGCTGATTGTTTCAGCGTGTAAGTGCATTGTTTGCGTGCATTGCTCATTGCTCAAACCTGATGGTTCTACATTGACGAGGATTAGGAATACACCGGGATATACTGTAAAGTTAAGTAGACAAGACACGGTGATTCTCAAAATTCAAGGAGCATTTACTAAAATATTTGGATTCCGCTGTCTCTACGCTTAGAACGAACGAAAGAACGAACGAACAAACTTTATTTCCAAAGGGTTACAAATTGGGCACGCAGGCCCGTCTAACATTCGGCCCTTCTAAGCACTAATTTTTCAGAGTACCAATGATTAGAGGAAAAGCAAGATGAATATATTTTGAATCTGTTACTGGTATCATCAGTTTTGGAAACTTTCAGTGGCCGCAAAAGATGACGAACATGGAGATTTCCAGAGTGATTTTGGTTTTCAACTGAACGGATTCTGTCAAACAAATTTAGGCAGGCCTTAACAGATGCATCTATGAATGGTTTCCTTAACAATTGGAATGAATTAATGTAGTAATGTCTAGTGCTGGTATGCTAATCTCTCAAAATGACTTCCAGCCAAAATGGAGGATTAGGCATCACAGAATATTTAGCTTGGAAGTTATTTTTTGCTTCTGACAGCGCTTTGCTGGTGTAGTTTCTAAATACGGACGGAAATCTACGGTTAGGATGCCTGAGCTACTGAGTTTAGTTCTTGTGCAGCCCGTGAGCTGCGTTTTACATGCGGAATGCCTTTCATTTGTACAACAATTGAGTCCCGGTACTCAATATGGCCGGTAGCCGGTTTACGTGTGAGCTGGTGAAAAGTCCTTAGATAATCATTCTACTTGTGTATAGCCGAGTACTTCCATCAATGACAAAATGCATTTCTAGTGGCGAGTGTTGGCTTTGGCGCCTCTAGAAAATGCCATATGCATTTACTGCATGTGCATATTTCTGGTTTGTACCGGGACTAATTGTTTGTCCACGAGTTTGGGGAAACCCGATTGCAGTGAAGTTGAAATCTGGACTATGACCAAGACTAAGTCACATAATGTGAAGAACGAACTCATTTTGTTTCTTGAAAATAAAAACTTTGAGAATCATTGCGGTAAAAAATAATAACACATATGAAAGTGTGTTATAATCCCTTTACGTCAAGTGCCAGAGCTGGGTCAGGAATTTACTTCCATCTCTCCCCGTTATCTTTTACCAACTTGCGTTGTTATGCATGTTACGTTTCTGAAATTCGTCTTTGTTGCAAAACAGCTTAAAACAGAAGACAAGGGGAGTTTTCACAGCACTCGGAAATGTGTGGAGGTGGAAGGAAATTAAAACTAACACTTAACTAAGATTTTTCAAACTCTAATATCAAATCAGTATTGCTATATGGACCAAAAAAGTGGAGAACAACTAAAACATTTACTAATAAACTACCTTCATTAACTACTCCCTTGGCGGAATAGAGAGAATTAAAATCCATAGCCGCAACGTTCACGTTTAATTTGTATTTGTTAAATTGTGAAGCTTGCTAATATACTTTTCGTTCGGTTTTATATCTTTTCTTGAGAGAATTAAATAGCATAACAGTCAGAATGAGCTTTGTAAGAGAACCAAACATATTCCAGGGATTCAAAAGGTGAACAAAAGATAATAGTTTTGGATAGGAAACACTTTGAGAAAAACCCTTAGAAAAATGCAGACAAGAAGAGCTTTACAATAGATCCCACAGGGGCATAAGAATACAAGGGAAAAACATGAAGGGAACTGGAGAGTGAGGCTGACAAGATGGAGAAGATACACTACGATATAAAAGGATGTGAATTGGCTGAGGGCCGATGCTCCATTGGAAACGAGAAAGGGCAGGTGGCGGGAGAGAAGGGAGTCTAGCATTATTGGAAAAAACAGTAAGGAGAAGAAACACTGTCTGTACCGCCTTCATAACGTAGGTTGCTTAGTTGCTTGCTGCTGTCTTTATTAATATTACTTGGTGAGACACCAAACTCTTCCGTGGTGCAATTCTCGTACAGTCGTCCCAACACACGGAGAATGTTCTATTTAAAATGAACCACCCGTGGAGACTTTCGAGGGCTGGCACTCAAGGATCAAGACATTGTTGAACTAGTTGACTGACCTAAACGCCACTGAGCAGCACACCAAGGAGAAGTACAAGAAAATAAAGGCACCCTTCCCACGCCCCTAGGCGTATAGGGCATTGCGTGCTAAACCTATATTTAACGGTGAGTGATGTGGTTAACATTACGATGACCGCCTTTACATCTCAGGTCGTTTCCTGGTACCTATTTTAGGCTGTGTCGACATGGCAGCACCGGTGATTATTTGAAAAAAGAAACAAAATGTTGGCTTGATGAGAAATTGAACCGACAACCTTGGAGCCTGAGAGGAGCGGCAGACAGCTTCACCAAGGTGGCAAGGAGAAGGCAAAATGATCAATAGCTGGATTACTGGATTAAAGTCGAAAAAATGGAATGAAAATGTAGGCAATATCAGACTCTAATGTGACAGAGTCGTGATCGCCTTAACCGCATGACCCACACGACATCAACAGGCCCGGGAAGACTAACCCGGTCAAAAAATCCCGCAGAAGTCAGATGTATTGGCCGAAAAGCACAAATATCGCAGCCATGCTGTAAACGGACACAGCGCAATTACATCTTTGGAAGGATGCAGAAAAAGATATCAACAGGCTTTCAATAAGGACTATCCTGGCAAAGTTAAAAAATGCTTTACCCCACACAGGCAGGGCCGGATTAACCATTAAGCATACTAAGCAAGTGCTAAGGGCATCACGAAAAGAAGAGGCACCGCAGACATTTTCAGTAGCCACGAAGTTTAACGTTTATTTTCTCAGCTGAAGTTTTTTTTTTTATCTAAATCCTATCAGAACTACAATATAACAAGGCAGGTTGAACGCCTTACCTGGATTGAAGATAGAAATATGTCTGTTACATAGGATTCGTTTTGAGGATCCGATCAAAGACTTTGGAATTAAAGAAAAGTAGGAGAAAACTTTTTAAAATATAAATAAAGTGGAAGTATACAAGAATAGACATTATTTCTAATCTTACTGTAAGTTTGGTTTAATTTCAATAAATAAAATATAATATTATGATTTATTATTGTTTATATTTTGAATTACACACATACACACATACACACACATATATATATATATATGGGGGACGCCAGTGCCATAATATATGGGATATGTCAGTGCCGTCTTAACATGCGTGCCCGCTGCGACCATTTATGTTTGGTTTATGTGAGTGGTAGTCGTGGTGCCCCTGGAGCACGTACTGGTCCAAGGGCTCATAGTGGTATTACGACGACTCAGTGACGGGGCGGGCGAAAAGCACCACAATCTGTTAAGTCCTTAGAATGTTGAAAGTAGAATTAGGAATCGACATCATAGTACTCGGGACACTCCTATAACAGCTCTGTCCCCATCTTCAGCCGCAAGCGAACAGTTCCGATTCCGATGTTCCCAGAAACTGTCTGACTGCACTTTCGTCTCACTTTTCCATTGAGTGGTGTGTGTCTACACTGTTCATGTTCCCTGGTAAGATCGAGCTTGTCATACATTATTTCGTTACTAAGTGGTGCAGAACCGACCAGTCTATCTGTCAGCTCGTTTCCCAACACACCCCTATCACCTAGACAAAATATCTAAAGCAAGCTAACTACCCGTGACCTCTCTAGCAATGCTTGCCACCCGACACCTTTCTCAAAATACACTTTGAGTCAGTTACAATTACGACATGTGTCTACAGCTGATTCTCAAGCCAGCCTAGGGGCTTATGCCATCACAGGGTTTTGATCCGGCTTCTGACCCAAGGGTAGGGAAACTCTGGCCTGCAGGCTGAATAAAGAAATCATTTGGTTGGGCCTTGCCAAGGCAACCAGGATCAAATATTTGAACTAAATACTGATTTCCACCGGACTATCTCCCCTGACGATAGTGTTGTTTTGCGCTATAGAGAGACCTGAGAATCCCAGCCTATTTCGATGGCATGACTATAGTCCGCTCCAGAAGTCCTGTCATATTTTAAGAAATCTGTAACCCGATCAGCAACTCAAAACAGGTTTTTCCTTGTAAATTTGAACAAAGAACATAATAACAATAATTGCCAGGCAATAAATTGTGCAATCTATTATTTGTGTTTTCTTTGTTTAAACTAATTAAATGTTGGGCGTAAGTTATTGAGATTTGGCATGCAGTTTGTTAACCAACATATCCTTGTAAGGATTTGTTTTCAATGTTAAAAAATATTTTAAAAAATTTTGTTTTTTCGTATAAAAAAAAAAAAAAAAAAAAAAAAAATAGGCACGCCGATTCCAAGAAAACATTTAGCATCCTCACAATCAACTGTACCAGTCTTCGTTTTTCATAACATCAGATTGCTTGCGTTTCTTAGAATTTTGACTCTCTATTGGTCATCTCCAACATTAGCCACCCGTGACAAAAAATGTTTCGGTGTATGCAGGATAGGCTTTCAAAACATTCGTCACGCATGGCTGCACGTGTCAGCTGATCTCCAAACAATCTCCATGTCTGTGTCAGTCAGTGTGCATTCAAGTGTTTTTTTTACAAGTACGCACATTATTAGTCAAACAAAGATCAAAGACATTTGCTGCTTTAAGTAAAAAACGGCACCTGACTAATTGTAAACGATACAATCTTATGGAAATGGGAAATTTAACGTCACATGCACAAATTCCTGCTGATCTATACAGGAGTTTTATTAAAGTGTCAGGGTATGACTTTTGAAACGTACTATAGCAGAAGCCACTTGTAACAGTTAAGGTCATTGCTAATGTTACTCCTTCCCAAGCCACAAACCCTGGACAGTATTATAGAGACCGTGCACTGTCCATGCAGCCTGTTCTCTATCTTGCCATGACTTGCTTGCTGCAAAATTACATAAAGTAAAATCGTATTTCACGCCTTAGGCGCATTGGGCATATGGGAGGAGCGCCCATATTTTTACAGACCAATCGGCACTAGGTGAGTATTGTAGTCTGCATTACGCCGGCCGTCTTTACTTCCCCAGGACATACATCCTGGTACCCATTTTAGGCTGGGTCGACTAGCGACCCTATACCAGATACAAATCCACGCAGCCAGCAGTGGGTTTCGATCGCGGTACGTTGGAATTACGAGTCGGACTCGCAACGCCTAAGCCACGGACGCCGCTCAAAACTACTAAATATAGCAGGCTCATTTTTTCAAGTTTATGATTTTGCGTGACCGTAAAACAATATTATCATACATTTTGACGAAGAAAGTTCTGTACATTTTGATCTAACAAGATAGAATAACCAGACGTTGTCAGTGAGATTCTGAATTTAAAAAAAAATAATACTAACATTCACCGTGCTCAGAGATTTCTTTCCTCCAATCAGGGACATTGTTATAACTGTTTTCTTGCCTTGTCTGTTTACATTGGTTGAAATAATCCCCATCTTGGGTCTTTGAATCTCATTGGATGGACCCACATCATTGCTGCAGGGGCGTATTTTGGGGATCTGTGGTGGGTCCACAGCACTGGCTCTGTGTCGCAACACATAGGTGTTCACCTTAGTGGGAGAGAGGTAGGAAAGGAGAACTCAACATTCTTGAATTTGACAACATATTTAGCTTTATTTGAATTTGACATAATCAGTTTTATTGAAACTGGGCAAAATAATGTAAACATAGTTAGCTTAAGGTTAATCTGACAAATGCCTAATTTGAATTTGCATGTTAAGCTCTTTTTTAAAATTTGATAACATATTTAAGTTTGCTTGAATTTTATGGAATATTTAGCATTTAGCTTAACGTAAATTTGAAATTTTTAGTATAATTTGAATTTGATATACTAAGCTAAATTAACATTTTATAGAATATTTACCTTGAATAGATATTCTACAATGCTTAGTGTCACCAAACTGAAATAGGCCAGTTTATGAGAGATGAATGGAGGCGGGCAAAAACTGCAGCAAGAAACCTCAAAGGAATTGAAATACTGAAGAAGAAAAGGAAGAAGAAGAATATCTTACAATGATAAACCAAAAAGTCTCTGCTTACATTCATTCTTTGTTTAACTAGATGATCACCTCTGCAGAATAAAGATGGTATGCAATAATTTAATAGGATGTAAAATTCGAAAAGAACATATTGTATCCTAAACAGAGTCACATACTATATTAGGTCTTGGCAAACATATACATAAAATATATATAACAGGGGGGAAACACAGAAATATTGACAGTAAAAAAGAAGAGTAGTTGAAAATCATCATTGTAGAAGAAGAGACATTAAAAAACACTAAGGAGATTAAGTACGTAAGCAATATATTCACTGAGGATGGAGCTTTGAACACAGAAATCGAAAACGTAGTACAAAAGGCCAACAACATGAGTCACCAAACAGCGCCACTTTGGAGACATTACAAAATCAATAGGGGAAAAAAATTAGCTTTTCGTAAAAGCTTTGTGCTTTTAATGCCAGACACAGACAGTCTTAGAATAACATAAACGCAGAATGACAGTATAAGTACAAGAATAAGAAATGCGGCGGGGAGAAAAACAAGAAGAGTCAAGAGTCACACACCACTGGTAGGCACAGTACAAGTGTATGATGTCATACAATATCAACAATCAAATAGTTTTGTCATCAGGTCATAATGGAACAAAACAAGCCAGCAGCTAGAATGTACTAAGTAAGAACAGCAAGCTACAAGTCAAAAGGCCGACCAAGACAACCTGGATGGAGGGAGTAAAAGAGAAAATACAGAAACGCAGTTTGACATTAATACGAGCTAAAGACAGAAAAATACAAATATCTCATCTCTACGATGCATTACGGCGTAAGAAGCAGGGGAAAAAAAATGCAATACAAATTACAAATAATGAAAACCGCTACCTTAAATAAGTATAAAGACAATTTTGCAGAGGAAGCTGAAAAGTCCGTAAGCAAGTAACAATGAGACATTGATATAGGGCTTCCTCTGGTGCACTATCTGATGGTAATGTTGACACATGTCCAAACCTTTTCATCCGTTTCCTCTTTATAAAGTTTATTACTAAACATATCCCAACTTCTTTCCTGATATCGTGTAATAAACCTTGGCTTGACTTGGACTGCGCTTTGGCTTACTACTTATTGGCTTTCGCCACGGCTCACTCTCTGGATGTTAACTGCTACACAACTTGCACTGCTTTAACGTCTAGGGTTGACAACACAAACCCCGCTCAGCTTCTTGGTACATTCTGTCAGTTTATTCTGGTCCATTTATTTCACATGTTCAAACATTATTCACACTTTATCACTCGCGACATATTCGAACATTAAACATTTGCGCAACATAAAGACGACATCTTCAAATACTACAACCGTCTTCTCTGACTTCTGATGATCGACTGACCACGAGTCTAGCTCGGGCTTTCCCTTGCTTCCTCGACTAGGCACAAGTATCTCGTGCTGTCCCTTGTTGCACGGACTTTCTGCTTGCCACTATGTAATCGTGAGGACCATGCAAAGCAGGGTCATTACATCCTCCCGCCTTTTAACAAAATGATACTTTATGGAACATCAAGTATCATTTTCCATTCAACTTTTAAATGAATCAGTGGCACTAAAAAACTTCGCTATTCGGGATTAGTGTTCCTAATTACCCTAAATTACTGCCTTTATTTTAATTTTCTACTGTATGCTTTTTCTAGTACTAAACTGGTGAAGGGTATCTTTATCTTTGCACGTATTGCATCTGTAGTATAGCTTCGTCCCTATCTCTATTCTATCAGGTCCAAGTGAAATGATCATTGTGATAATAATGATGATAATTGTCAGTTTTGAGATATTTACTACAGGAATAATAAATCAATTTAAATGTATTACTGCTACGAATTATAGTTCCTGACTATCCTTAATTACTGCCCTTTAAAACTGCTTTCAGTATTTACTGCATGCTTTCCCTGTACTGAGCTGGTGAAGAGTTTAAACCATCTTTACACCTATTGCATCTGTAGTATTGTTTAGTCACTATATCTACTCTATCAGGTTCAAAGTGAAATAATGATAGTGGTGATGATTTGTCAGCCCTGAGATGTTTACTACCTAGAAAATTGGATTGAACCAATATTTCTACATCACCTTTCACAGGGTGTTAAACCCCAAGGACTCTTAGCCGATATGATAGTGGTGAGATATATTTATCATAGTGCTTCCGGTTTCCCAAAAGCCTCTATAACACCTTTTACAGGGTAATTGCCCAACCCCAAGGAATCTACCACAGAAAAAAAATGCATGTTGAGATATATTTTCATAGACCAAAGTCTCACCTTTTACAGGGTAATTACCCAACCCCAAGGAATCCAACATGAAAACAATGATAGTTGATGATGATCAGCTTTGAGATATTTAATACATAGAAAATTGGATTTAACCAATAAACGAAGTGTGGTGGCAGGCAGGACGTTGATGACACACAACTATGTTGGCGTGTGTTCCATGGTACGCTGTTTTTCATTGGTCAGTAGCTGACCTGTCGCAGCTTGCTGTGTTTATAAACTCTGCTCGGATGAAAGACGATGTATCGTACACTGCATGTTAGTCTTACCTTGGAAGAAACAAAAATGTTTTCCTAATGATTGTGGTCCGTGTGGTTCTCAAATTTTCTTCGGACGAGCTTGACTTGGACTGCGCTTTGGCTTACTACTTATTGGCTTTCGCCACGGCTCACTCTCTGGATGTTTACTGCTACACAACTTGCACTGCTTTAACGTCTAGGGTTGACAACACAAACCCCGCTCAGCTTCTTGGTACATTCTGTCAGTTTATTCTGGTCCATTTATTTCACATGTTCAAACATTATTCACACTTTATCACTCGCGACATATTCGAACATTAAACATTTGCGCAACATAAAGACGACATCTTCAAATACTACAACCGTCTTCTCTGACTTCTGATGATCGACTGACCACGAGTCTAGCTCGGGCTTTCCCTTGCTTCCTCGACTAGGCACAAGTATCTCGTGCTGTCCCTTGTTGCACGGACTTTCTGCTTGCCACTATGTAATCGTGAGGACCATGCAAAGCAGGGTCATTACATATCGTCATTTCTGATCCCGTCACTTCAAGATTCCCTTTAGACATTTAATTTCTGTTGTTTCGATTATCTTTGTTTTTTGTGTGTTGTTGTTGTTGATATCCACGTTTGGCACTGCTAAAATAATTCTAGTAAAAATTGTATCGATTAATGCTCTTTGATATCAGTTGTTACATGTTTAATCCGCAAACTTAGAAACATTTGTCTAGTGATTTGATTAGCTTTGTTACACCTGTGTTATTTTTTGTTTTGTTTCCTTTATATCATCGTAAAATATTCACAGACAACCTGACCTTACAAATACACTTCGACATGTTAGGGAAATAATGAGTCACGTGCTGAAGCACCCGACTGTGACAGTGATATCTAAGATTTGTCAGAACTGTACAAGTGAACAAAGGAACTTCATTTTAAAACGGTTCAGTATTTTTTAAACGTAGGTAAGTCCAAAATATTGCCCTTCTGCCCTCATCTCAGTCTTACATTATCATTGTCTTCCGTTACAGCCATGCTTACGAACGAACAAAGAAATTGTATTTTAAAAGAGCTAAGAATTGGGCACATAAGCCGGTCGAACATAGTCCCTTCTCATCTCAATACAATGCAGTACCACAACTACAGTTACTGCGTAACCGTGTTCTTGCCCTCCAGTACAAGAATGCCATCTGACTAAACGGTTAAACTGGGTTTAACCCGGCTCTCTAGCGTAGTTGGCTAAACCGGATTGCGCGGTGAGCGGGTGACGAACTCCTTGTGGTCCGGGTTCACTCCCGGGGGTAGGCAGAAAAGCCACACTTTCTCCCAGATTTACGGTATTTACAATGGAATCAATGCCGAAAGGTTGCGATATCAATAATACCGAGCCTAAGGGTTAACAACTCATGGCTTCTGGATACTAAAACAAACAAACAAAACAAACGGGGTTTAAGGTACTGGGGGTTGAGTGGTCTTGGAGCATGGCGTCCGCAGCGAGTGCTGAAGGCCCCGGGTTCACGTGAAGGCTTTTAATTTTTTTCATATGGATTTATAGTATTTTCCCCCTGGTCTCTGTATGGTAAGATCGGACGCACTTGTGTATTGCTGCGCACGTTAACAGAAAAAAGAAAAAAATCCCTCTTCAGTTGCAAATAGAAAAGAGTAGCCTGATGGCGCTGCCCGGGGCACAATTTGGAGTTAAAAATCTACCCAAAGTACTTCCAGGATCCTCGCCGGTGCTACAGAAATCCTGCAATGCGCTGAGATTTTTGGGAATCAGGCTTGAGTTAAAAGTAAAACGGAACAGATATGGGTTACTACCCTTGTGCCATGACGTTGATCCGTTGTTTAAACCAAACGGGGTTTACGGACTAATCTTTAGCTCAGTTTCACACTATCATTGACGGCCCTGCCCTGTCTGAACTGCAGGTGACTTTGTAACCGTTGGGGAAAAAGGGGGGGGGGGGGGTGGAGCAATGTAACTTGGACTAGGTTTCTAGGATTTGTGCTTGGGATATTCTCATCCGATTAGTGACACTTTGCACGTCATCATCATCATGATGTAGCAGGTCCTTTGCAGAACGTCGTTCTCATCACTGGCTACCTGAAAGAAACTCGGTCTCTCGCCAGTTCTCCCGCCTCATGTATTTTCATACTCAAGGAGTCACTTATATCCTGTGCCTATCTTCGTGTCGGTCGGCCACTGTCCCTCATTCTTGGAACCATGCCTTCTGCTATAATTTTTTCAAATCCGTCGTGGCGCTTGATATGACCAAAATATTTCAGTTTCCGAGACAGGACGCTGTTTATTAGCCAATATTCCCTAATGTTCAGATCTTTCAAGATGTCAATATTTCACATCTCCTTTTTGCCTATCACAGGGTGTTAATCGCTCCAGTTTGAGTCCTTAGTGGGGTTTAAATGATTCACATCACCCTTTTCATGCATCAACACAGACATACATTTTTTAAGTAAAGTAAGTTAAGAAAAGGACCACTATCTGCGCCTTCAGACCACCCCGTAGTAAACGTGGGGTATAGAAGCGTATGACAACTTTGATAAATACTGCTTGATCATATCAGTGATCTGTGTCGGTACGTGGAACACGCGAAGAGCTTGCCACAATAGCTTATGGGTTACCAACCCATAGGCGTTGGCGAGGTCCAACTATATTAGGTGCAAATCGGTTCTCTCTGCCTTAACTCTCTGAACGGACTCCCAGATTATGATCGCATGCTCACGAGACGCCCAGGATGCCATCTTTTTGCACCAATGTGTCAAAGTATTTGTTCTTCATCAGATACTGCGTGAGTCTGCTTGCCATAACCAGAAAAATATTTTGCTCTGAACGTTCAGCAGCGAGATAGGTCTGAATTGGGATAGATTAGGGGGTTCTCGCTCTTTGGAAATGTAGACTATGTTGGCTTCCTGCCACTCCTTACATATATACTTTCGGCTCCACGCTAGCCTTAGCATGCGGTGAAGCTCTCGGGGCTCTTTCATCAGAGAACGTTAGTAGACCTCCAATGGGACACCGTTGAGTCCTAGGGTAGATTTGCCGCTGACTTTTTTTTTTCAAAACAACTTCGACCTCAGACCAAGAGGGAAGCATCATTTTGAAATTTGCCTCTGGCCTCATCGAGAGGTCCTTGTCCGATCGGAACACATGCTCAGTATATGCGACTCCAATGCCTCTTTCCCGACAACTAGAGTCCCAGTTGTCTCGGGCAAACTGGAACGGGTTGCTAAAGAACTTTCCTCGTTTCGTTTTGCTCTTTCGTCTGTTCTTACAGAAACGCTTAGCGCAACAGAGGGCACTGTGTCTGCTCATCAGGTGCAGTCAGACCTTGTACAATCCCTCCCGTTCGCTGCCTGTAGCAGCTATGAACCGTTTTCTGAGTGCCTTCTTGTCTGCTCGGCACTTCGCAATGTCTCTCTCTGGCTTCTGCTTTTTTTAAAATGTGTTTTTACCTACATGTATCTAGCACATCAAAGACATATTTATAGCGCGTTTGGAACTCATGCCGCCTCACTTTAACACACATCTAGAAAATGATGTGCTGATCAACACAAATTGCTCCATGTGGCCTAGGATTTCCAATGTCCTTATGATTTTATAATTTACAGTTGCATAGGTGCTGCTCTTTTATTAAAGTAGCAAATTTCTTTGATCTTTGTTTGACTAATAATTTTTCTACCTCTAAATAATTGAATACACAGTAACTGACACTCTGTGGACATTGACTGGAAGTCAGTTTACGAGTGCAGCAATGCCTGACGATTATTTTGACAGCCTATCCTGCACACAATAAAAATCCGCAACTTAGTGGTGACCAGTGCTGGGATGCCCCTGAGTAAAACGCCTATTAAACGCATGCAATTCGATGTTTTGAAGTTTCCCTTGCTCAGTTTACTTACTCTACTGAAAGTATGCTGATTGTTTGCCTGAAATCGGTGGAGTTTTTTTTTTTTCATAATTCGCAAATAAGACAAAACGAAAATTAGATGTTTGGTTACATTTGGAAGAAAAAAAAATTATAACAAAATGTATATTATAACAGCTTGCATGCCAAAATTCTGAATGCTACACGAGAACTAAGACGTTTGCGAGAACCAAGTGATGACTGTGATCAGATTGCATGAATCACGTGTTCAACGGAGCGTGGCCAGACAAGAGCACTATGTAGGAAACCGAAGAAAAATAATAAACCAACACAGAACCGGAGTCGTCAGCCGCTACAAGCTGCTGGATTTACTGGGGAGGGGATCAAGGCCCTTAGGGACTGAATGGCTTAATGTGCACTGGGAATTATCAGGCGACTAACTATGTCAAACTTGAAAAACTTACACCGAACGGTTTCTGAGTTACAGATTTTTTAAGTTGCGCACAACTTCTGGAATGTAGTAAGAAGACGCGCAAAGCGGGAGAGCTAAATGAGGATTGACTGTTTGTCAGGCGTGCCTAGTTAAGCTTTAGGAACCGACATCATAGCAATCAAGACATTCACATAACCGCTCTGTCCTTATCTTCAGCAGCCTGCTAAAAGTTCCCACTCTGATGGCACCAGTAACAGTCTGATTGTAAGTCCGTCTTGCCTTTCCTCTTAGTGTGGAGTGTCAGCCAGATCCCCATAGTCACTCTTTGTTGCACCATTCTATTCAGCCTGTGATAATCCAACAATGGGAGCGACGTTCTGTAAAGGTCCCGCTTCACGGGACAACAGCCATACAACAGCCAAAAGATTTCATACAGGAATTACAACAAAAAAAAATTCATGCAGTGAAATGGATTCTCCCAAACTTAAAGCTGCAAACTTTAATCTTGTACTTCCTTAACGATAGAACGAGTATTTTACATGAATTTCTGGAGACTGATCTGCACTTCCGCGAGATCCTATAGGATGAAACAAGAAAAGATCATAGGGTACTGCAGTACTAAGAATCATGCTGGTACTAAGTAGTTCATGTGTTATCATGACATTCTTCTTGTGTGATCCATTCTCCTTGTTCTTGTCTATTCGGAATTTAAAGACTGGTTGAGACGTTACATTGTTGTCTACAGCTATGCTTTTATATCAATGTCTTTCAGCCCAATACATTCGATTAAAAGATAGCTTTGATTAGTTGCCTTTTATGACTTCTTTGTCTATTCACCACCCACCCCCTCCCCCGAACACTTCTCAACAAAAAGACAATAATATGTGACACGAAACACACAAGGAAAGTGGGATCTTTCAGGAATGGTGGGGTGGAGGTGGTTGAAACATGTACGTTTTTATCAGTGTGGTATAAATCAAATCAAACCAGATAAATAAGAAACAAGATGAACAATTATTTACCTGAAACCAGTTGCATGTGCAACAGTTTCACTCATCGATACCACTCACAGCACAATTCTTCACCTATGGACATTTTTTCTTCCTCTGTACTCTACTCTACTCTACTCTACTCTACTCTACTCGACTCTACTCTACTCTACTCTACTCTACTCTACTCTACTCTACTCTACTCTACTCTACTCTACTCTACTCTACCCTACCCTACCCTACCCTACCCTACCCTACCCTACTCTACTCTACTCTACTCTACTCTACTCTACTCTACTCTACTCTACTCTACTCTACTCTACTCTACTCTACTCTACTCTACTCTACTCTACTCTACTCTACTCTACTCTACTCTACTCTACTCTACTCTACTCTACTCTACTCTACTCTACTCTACTCTACTCTACTCTACTCATCACTCCATTTTCCTCGCCATGTCATCCCGCATAAAACCACCCTGTACAGAAAAATTAACAGTGTACGCAACAGAGACAAACTGGCACTGTAAACAATCACAGACTAAAATAAACATACCTTTGAAGAGGAGACCGTTGTCATGGATAAGATGGTAAAAATACTGGCCAGGTTACCAGGGACGCCAAAAGCCATAACAACCCAGAGATAGTAGTCCGCCATATAATACGTTATCTTGTATAATAGGTAAGCCTCCATGCCACCAGAGCTGCAATCATACATTAGACAGAAACAATGAAATCAGTGTTTACAGCAGCAATCGTCCGGTGCTGATACATGCTGTTATGAAGGGACTTCTTTCTTCTTGTGTCGTCTCACTAATACCAGATTAAAGCCCAGTGTCGGGGTTTTCTATACTTGTCTTGCGCTTCTCGGGTGACTTCAGTGCTTGATCTGTTCATGTTTTCTTTTTATTTTGCAGATTTCAGATACATCATTGACCCTTATCTTTCTTGGTATTGTCTTCGTTTTTCCTCACAGATATTCTTCTGTAAAAAGTTTCAAATGCAGCATGGCCTGGCTGCATTTTTAACTAAATGGTCAAATTATTTCATTCATTTTCTGTCAATATAATTCAGACATGGTCTTATTCTGACATTCTTTCTTATGCTGGTTTTCGTGATAAAGGGGCCAGCAACAAGGAAATATTAGGAAGGTGGCAGAGGCCTCCTTGCACACGTTCTACGGCATCCACAAGGGACCTACGCATTGTTTAGGTGCTCAATAATAATAATAATAATAAAATAATAATAATGATAATAATAATAATAATAATAATAATATGCTAAATGGTAACTAAAAATATATTTCAAAATTATATCTGTATTTAAACAAAAGCTTAACATCAATCAATGAGGTGTTATCTCAACAACAACAAAAAAAAAAAAAAAAAAAAAGATTTCAGTAATTCTCTTTTCATTCGCGAAAAAAGAAAAAAACTTAAAAGAAAATTTAAATGTTAAAAACTTACAGACTGCTATACATAATGGGGGGAGGGGGGGGGGCGGAAGGGGGGGGGGGGGTTTACATATTTATGTTTGACTCAGGATTCACCTGTAGTGGATCTCTAGGCATATTCATTCCCATCCTATGCTAGCAGTGCCAGACATGGTCACTCACAACAAAACATACAAGAAAATTAGTAACCATGGAAATTAGGTCTCTGAGAAAGACTGTAGGAGTGACCAGAAGAGATAAAATCAGGAATGAGGTCATACAAGATAAAGTCGGTACAGAACCAATTCTAAATTACATACAAAGACAGAAAATCAAAAGGTTTTCTCATTTAAAGAGAATGCCTTCTGATGCTATACCACAGAAGGCATATACAACAACAACAACAACAAAAAAAAAAAAAAACAAAAAAAAAAAAAAGGAGAAGGACGTAGAGCAAGAGGTAGATCAAGAACCAGATGGAAAGATAACATCAGAGAAACTCTACAGGACCACGATGTGTCTATGGCCAGAAGAGCACGAAGTAGGACCTTATCTCTCTCTCGAATCCAGAAGCGGTAAAAGAGGACGTAGGGAAGAAGAAGAGGAAGAAGATCTAAAGTATTACGTAATAGCTGTAAAGGTGTAAAGTAATAATAACTACAGTGGTTAATTTATAATTATAATGTATTTGTAATGATTTCAGAGATCAATTTTCGAGTAAAACTTTCGTGTCTGTTAAAGAATAGATAGTAAAATTCGTGACTGAAAACTGAATAAACCATTTCTAGTTAACTTTGAGAAAATACTCATCGTCCCCTCAGGAACGGATTAATGACGAATATTTTGAGTTCCACTATACATTAAGTGTATGTTGTCTCTAGGACAGCCAGTGACGTAATATTTTTTTGTAAAAAAAAGCGAGAGCTGGAGAGCAACGTTAGCTCTAAATTTGAAGGGGAAAAAAATTGGGAATAAAATTGCCTTAGAAGACTACCAAATCTACATGGACAGATTTCAGATTCAATATGAAAATAAGACAAGAAACCAAGCACGATAATGTATCCAATTCTATAAGAAAGCGCCGCTAGAACTACATCGGCCATGCACACAGAATGAATAAGACCAGACTCCCTCATCAAGCTCCCATTTGTATACCGAATGGGAAAAGAAAAGGGGGAAGAACGTGAGAGACTCTGCGTAGAACCATCATCAGGGAAGGCTCAACCATGGGCCTAAGAAACATTCATGACCTACAGGAGATGGCAACGAACAGCCAAACATGGGGAGCTATGACGTCTGCCAAATGTGCCACCCTAAGCTCAAAAGGAAAGACTAACAAACTAACTAACTAACTAACAAACTAACTAACTAACTAACTAACTAACTAACTAACTAACTAACTAACTAACTAACTAACTAACTAACTAACTAACTAACTAAACTAACTAACTAACTAACTTACTAAACTAACTAACTAACTAACTAACTAACTAACTAACTAACTAACTAACTAACTTACTAAACTAACTAACTAACTAACTAACTAACTAACTAACTAACTAACTAACTAACTAACTAACTAACTAACTAACTAACTAACTAACTAACTAACTAACTAACTAACTAACTAACTAACTAACTAACTAACTAACTAACTAACTTGCTAGCTAGCTAGCTAACTACATAACTAACTAACTAACTAACTTGCTAGCTAGCTAGCTAACTACATAACTAACTAACTAACTAATTAACTAACTAACTAACTAACTAACTAACTAACTAACTAACTAACTAACTAACTAACTAACTAACTAACTAACTAACTAACTAACTAACCAACTAACTAACTTGCTAGCTAGCTAGCTAACTACATAACTAACTAACTAACTAACTAACTAACTAACTAACTAACTAACTAACTAACTAACTAACTAACTAACTAACTAACTAACTAAACTAACTAACTAACTAACTAACTTACTAAACTAACTAACTAACTTGCTAGCTAGCTAGCTAACTACTATAACTAACTAACTAACTAAACTAACTAACTAACTAACTAACTAACTAACTAACTAACTAACTAACTAACTAACTAACTAACTAACTAACTAACTAACTAACTAACTAACTAACTAACTAACTAAACTAACTAACTAACTAACTAACTAACTAACTTACTAAACTAACTAACTAACTAACTAACTAACTAACTAACTAACTAACTAACTAACTAACTAACTAACTAACTTACTAACTAACTAACTAACTAACTAACTAACTAACTAACTAACTAACTAACTAACTAACTAACTAACTAACTAACTAACTAACTAACTAACTAACTAACTAACTAACTAACTAACTAACTAACTAACTAACTAACTAACTAACTAACTAACTAACTTGCTAGCTAGCTAGCTAACTACATAACTAACTAACTAACTAACTAACTAACTAACTAACTAACTAACTAACCAACTAACTAACTAACTAACTAACTAACTAACAAACTAACTAACTAACTAACTAACTAACTAAACTAACTAACTAACTAACTTACTAACTAACTTACTAAACTAACTAACTAACTTGCTAGCTAGCTAGCTAACTAACTAACTAACTAACTAACTAACTAACTAACTAACTAACTAACTAACTAACTAACTAACTAACTAACTAACTAACTAACTAACTAACTAACTAACTAACTAACTAACTAACTAACTAACTAACTAACTAACTAACTAACTAAACTAACTAACTAACTAACTAACTAACTAACTAACTAACTAACTAACTAACTAACTAACTTACTAAACTAACTAACTAACTAACTAACTAACTAACTAACTAACTAACTAACTAACTAACTAACTAACTAACTAACTAACTAACTAACTAACTAACTAACTAACTAACTAACTAACTAACTAACTAACTAACCAACTAACTAACGAACTAACTAACTTACTAAACTAACTAACTAACTAACTTACTAAACTAACTAACTAACTAACTAACTAACTAACTAACTAACTAACTAACTAACTAACTAACTAACTAACTAACTAACTAACTAACTAAACTAACTAACTAACTAAACTAACTAAACTAACTAACTAACTAACTAACTAACTAACTAACTAACTAACTAACTAACTAACTAACTAACTAACTAACTAACTAACTAACTAACTAACTAACTAACTAACTAACTAACTAACTAACTAACTAACTAACTAACTAACTAACTAACTAACTAACTAACTAACTAACTAACTTGCTAGCTAGCTAGCTAACTACATAACTAACTAACTAACTAACTAACTAACTAACTAACTAACTAACTAACTAACTAACTAACTAACTAACTAACTAACTAACTAACTAACTAACTAACTAACTAACTAACTAACTAACTAACTAACTAACTAACTAACTAACTAACTAACTAACTAACTAACTAACTAACTAACTAAACTAACTAACTAACTCACTCACTCACTCACTCACTCACTCACTCACTCACTCACTCACTCACTCACTAACAAGCATGTGATGGTTATAGAATAAAAGCTATTTCACTCTCTATTTTTTCCCCGAAGGCACACAAAAAAAAAAAAAAAAAGAGGAGGAGGAGGGGGGGGGGGGAACATGCTCAAAGCTGCTAGTTGCCCAGGTCATGTGTTTATGGCTGATTTAGAGATAACACTTGTCTTTAGCTGAGCTCTGGGTGCAGAAAATTGACAATGAAATATTTGAAATCCTCGGAGAAAACATTACCTCTTTCGACCTAATCTTAAAAAGTCTGAGCTGAGTTATAAGCTGTTTACATGCTGAAATGTCGGTGTCTGGTTTCAGGGTTCAGGACGTTGTTTTATCATTCCGACAAGCTTGGTTTTTTTTCAGCTATAGGTGGTTAGGAAGAAAACCACTTTGTGCTTCCTTCAATAAAGGTACGAGCGTCGACCGTTCATTTGACAATAGGAAAATAATTTTTTTTAGTAAAACCAGAAAAAAAAAAAAAAAAAAGAAAGATGTTTTGGGGAGAGTTTGAAAGGTTCTGCAAAGCTGATCGATCAGTTGATCGATTTATCCCTTAGAAGATGCTCTTTAAAGGTTTTTTGATAGATCAGTTGATCGATTTATCCCTTAGAAGATGCTCTTTAAAGGTTTATCTACCAAAACTGTCATTATTGCCTGCATTGACCACTTTTGTGGTGTCGGTGTAGATCTTTTAAGTCTGAGGATTTAGGGTCGCATGGCCAGTGCTGTCGTCAGGGACAGCGCATCTAAGCATTTTTTGTTATGACCCCGACAGAAAAACATCCCCAACCTTACCGAGGATTCGAACCAGGATCTCCCACTTGAGAACCAAGCTTTTTAACAGTTTGACCAGTCGCTTCCCGAATAAAATATGTCTTTGGCCTTAATCCGGATGGGAGACCAACAGGGCGCCTCTGAGAAACCCAGTTCAGTCTCTAAACAATTTATAGTTAGAGCAGCCCGCTTTACTCTACAATCCTGTGCTGGTAAGGATACTGCTTAGCAGTGATCTTAACAAGCATGTAGTGTAGGGCGACTTATTAGGGGACATTTGCTTCGAAGTCAGAGTGCCTCTGCCTGAAAGGCATGGAATAGACAGTGAGCATACAGATAATTTAGTATGTGAAACGAACGTCCACGGTAAACTCAAGTTTTAGAACAGAAACAAAGTCCAGAAAAGGACGAAAACACAAAACTTCTGCCAGGGTTTACATGTGGTGAACAAGAAACCGTTTTTAATCCACGGAGAGAGAACATGAGAGAAATACTTACAGGATCGGCCGAAGGTAATAGACTACGTGTTAATTCTTACCTCCGTGGATTGTCTTTTCTTACCACAATCAAAGCTCTCAATTGATGTTGCAATTAAAGGTAAAAGTACAGGTGAGATGATCGACTTCATTGCACACAGGGTGTCTCCCATATGGTTCAGTCTCTCTCCACAGAACAGCTAACTGCCTGCCGAAAGCGACGCACATAGCACGATTTCCGTAGCTCCGGCGATGACCCCAGGGGCCTTCGTACAGATGGCACTCGTGAACTGAACACCACCGCCAAGAAACGAACCCCAGGCAACCGGCTTGACCACTTGGCATTTCATAAATGCTTTATAGCATTGTTTAATTAATTATAAATACAGTGTTTACATGTGTAATTAATTTTGCAAACATAAAGTCTTCATAGAAATAATACTACACGTAATTTTACCTGCCATCTCCATCCACGGAGTAGCCTCCCGTATGATTTCCAGTAAAATTTGACGTCACGTTATCCACACTCCTGTTTAGCCTGTCCATTGTCATGACAAAGACAATCGGGCTAAATTCCATCGTGTATGCCTCCTGCGGCACGCTTAGTGCTAGCAACGAGGGTGTTCGTCACTTGGTTTTAAATCCGTCTGCTGGATTCTGAGGCAAAGAGAAGTATACGTTTGACGGTTGCTGTTGTGGCTGTTTTTTTTATAGTCTGGGAGAAATTGAAGGTGTGGTGGCGTAGTGTTACGTAACGAAACGTCTGAGGAGGGGTGGGGAAGGTGTGGTGGTATTGATTGTGTGAGATAATGTGATGTGTGGGAGGCAGGTGTGTGACAAATTGTCCTATCATTTAATGTCCGGCTGGTTAGTGTGAAGACTTAATGAGGTTTCTTATCGTATCCATTTCTGCGCTAAGGGTTTGTGACCTGCTAGTGGCCTTGTAAAGAAAATGCGATAATTTTTGTCATCTACTTCTTCACTGGTATGTGTAAATAGCAACCCGTGTTTTTAACACTTTTGCCACTGATACAATAAGTTAGCGAGGAGAGTTTACATATAATAAACAAACATACAATATTGATCGGTACTCATAGAAAGAAAATAGAAAGATGAAAGGACACACTAGAAAACAAAACAATAGAAAGCTATAGTTACCGCGTCCAAAGAGAATGGCGTGGTCTCAAGGCATGGTGTCCGCCTTGAGTGCTAGAGGTTCCTGGTTCCATCCCCAGTGAGGGCTGGGCTTTTCTTATGTGGACTTGGACTTCTAGTAATTCCCCCTGGTCTCTGGATAGTGAAACAGGATGCCAGTGTGCATTCTTGAGCACATTAAGAACATCCCTTGGCAGTTGCAAATCGAGAAGAGTAGCCTAATGGTGCTGCCCGGACAAAATTGTGAGTTAAAAATCTACCCAAAGTATTTCAGGATCCTCGCCGGTGCTACAGGGCCTTTGCACTGTGCTGAGCTTCTTCGGACTCCTACTTAAGTTATAAGAAGAACGGAGCACTTATGGGTTATTATCCGTGTACCATGATGTTGATCCGTTGTTCAAACCTCAAACCTCTAGCTACTGTTTTCGTAATCGAACCTATCACCCCCAGATAATGAATGCTCCCCGTTATGAAAACAAGTGTACTGAGATACTTGACCAACTAAGCACCTCTAAAAAAAGTGTCTATATTAGCTGTGCCTATCGTACAGCTTGGAAGTCGCCGTGGCGTAGCGGCTGGACGCTCGCTTGCAGATCGGAAGGTCGTGTGTTCGGTCCCTGGCGGAGTCGGACTTTTTTCAAAAACGACCTTGACTCCCAGGTCCACCCAGCCTTGAGTGGGTACCATGTGCAGTCCCTGGAAGTAAAGGTGGCTGGCGTGATTTTGACCACATCACCTATTTTGTGTCGCTTGGTGTATAACAATATAGGTCTATCCTATACGCCTACAGACGTGGAAAAAAGGACCTTTACTTTTTACCCTGTTTTTTTTTTTTTTAAATCGTACAGCTTGAAATCCACAACCAGGGAATGCGGACATAATTCGTCTCACATCATTTAAATGGCACCATAGGTTACATAAATTTACATTAAGCAAGCACAGATCGTATAAAACACACAGCAATACTTATAAACAAATTAAACCATAATGATGTGTCTAAAATACAGCGAACATTTAAGAAAGAGATTTGAAGAGATTAGTGAGGAGTGGTTGGCCGAGTGGCAAGGATTGATTAGGGCCGGGCTCCACGAGGTCTGGGGTTCAATCACCTCAAACATCATGCCGTGTGTTTTCATGTCGGTCGAGGCTGTGTGTAAAATCCTAGCCTGCAGACTGAATTGGCACCTTTCCGTCTTTCCAGACGATAGCGTTGTATTGCGCTATGAGGAGGTATGGGGCTCACACCCGATAGCAATGGAGAGTGTGACTAGCAAGACCTGCTCGCCTTAAGTCTTCTACAATTATAGCGTCGGATTTCAGGATCGTTGTTGTCAGCATTTGTGTTGAGCCTATTTCTTAGCTTGTAGACTGCGACAGCTTGAAATCCAAGCGGTCTTTATTTCTCAAACTGGAATTAAAGCACCCGACACGCACGCACACACACACACACACACACACACACACACACACACATACACACATACACACACACACTTTTGGTCAAATTGAAGTCACGAGTGTCGACTTTCTGCACTGGGATTTTATCTCATATGGTTCAGGCCTTCTCCTTTTAACCGCTAGCTGCTGCCGCCGCCAACCTACGTGTCGCTCAAAGCACGAACTCCGCAGCTAAAGGGACGATCTATGGGGACTTCAGTAAAAGCTGCGCTCGTGAACCACACGGCATAGTCATGAAACGAACCCACGACCATCAGATTGCGGTGCAAACAGCGTGATCACGTTGCCATGAAGACATACACCAAACTTATATAACACCAACGTCAGGTGCCGCAGTGGAAAGTGGCTCATGTAACTGCCTGTTCAGTCAGTGGTCGATGTTCCATTCCCAGAAGTGGCTAGGGTTTCTATGACCAGTTCGTCTTTCAAATGCACCAAGCCTGACAGAAACAGGTACAACATAATTTTCAGACATTTCTAGCAGGCGTCTTGGAAGATAACATCCGATGCAATAAAACAAACCAAATACCAACACAACAAGCCCCCCCCCCCCCACTTTTTTTTTTTAAAAACCCCGCCCACAATTTTTTAACAGCATAAAACAATCCAAGGCAGCAAGCAGATATGTCTCCTTCAAAAGATAATAATTCCCGCTATATGCTTCCAGTTCCGGACATTGTCACTCACAGCAAACATGAAAAGACAATTAGTAATGATGGAAATTAGATGTCTGAGAAGGGCTGCAGGACTGATCAGAAGAGATAAAATCAGAAATGAGGAAATTAAAGAACAATATTCAGTTGATAAGGTTAGAAGACGAAGAAGAAGAAAAAGAAGGTAAGTAGGAACTCGGGTAGTCAAACGGACAGACACACAGGCAGACAACTTGACTGACAAACTGACGGACGAAAACCTTGATGTGAGAGAAGACATAAAGCAGACAAGCACAGACAGACAGACAGACAGACAGACAGACAGACAGACAGACAGACAGACAGACAGACAGACAGACAGACAGACAGACAGACAGACAGACAGACAGACAGACAGACAGACAGACAGACAGACAGACAGACAGACAGACAGACAGACAGACAGACAGACAGACAGACAGACAGACAGACAGACAGACAGACAGACAGACAGACAGACAGACAGACAGACAGACAGACAGACAGACAGACAGACAGACAGACAGACAGACAGACAGACAGACAGACAGACAGACAGACAGACAGACAGACAGACAGACAGACAGACAGACAGACAGACAGACAGACAGACAGACAGACAGACAGACAGACAGACAGACAGACAGACAGACAGACAGACAGACAGATAGATAGATAGATAGATAGATAGATAGATAGATAGATAGATAGATAGATAGATAGATAGATAGATAGATAGATAGATAGATAGATAGATAGATAGATAGATAGATAGATAGATAGATAGATAGATAGATAGATAGATAGATAGATAGATAGATAGATAGATAGATAGATAGATAGATAGATAGATAGATAGATAGATAGATAGATAGATAGATAGATAGATAGATAGAAAAAGACCTGTAAAATCATATTGTGCAATAAGTAAGAATGACCTTCAATCCCACCATGACCGCATAACTAGCCACAAACACCTGGTGAAGCAAAGTACCACCATACGAATGAAAATCACACAAGCGCAAGTCGCAGAAACCCCATTTAACCATTAGGTTATATTAGGACCCCCCGATGGCAGTCTGGATGGGGCTTTGAAATAAAACAAAATAAAGTTTGCTCCTACTGAGTCCTGCTTGTTGTCGTGATCTTCCTTGCGATATTCATCTCGCATGGCATTTATTACTTCACTCCTGCTTAGGAGTGTCCGCCAGATATTCTGCGCGGTTATTGCCTGAACACCCGCATCTTCTTGCGCAAAGATTAAGGTTGGGCAAGTTATCAGTGATGCATGTAATGAAAGAATCTGTTCTTCTCTGATTCAACCGACCAGGACTTTAAAAAAATTATATATACATTCATCTAATCTCTCAGTATACACACAAATGTGAATTCTTGAGCACCGGCCATGTCAATACCCTTGTTGCAGTCAAGGTCTCCATTGTGAAGTGCTGGTTGTAACAGCAAGGGCACCACTCATCTCTTTAATGCCCCCTTCCCGCTTTCCTTTAAGCTCCAGTGTCGGTCCAGTGTAAATTTGTTACCACTTTACTGACATGCAGGATCATAAATTCGATTTGCTTTTTCGTAAACGTTGCCTTTTACTTTTTATACTTTGTCCCTGTCAGCGTCTAAAGCTAAAGTGTTGCGAACGCGCTTCATAATTCTGAGGTGTTGCGTTCAATCCTAGCTGCAAAAAGTTGGTCTTTGCGTTCGTCTCGAAAGTGGTATCAACGTCCTGTTAAGGATATGCAACTAACAATAATTTCTAGAACTTATCGTTAAGGTCATATTTTTCTAATAGTGACGCAATGCTCTCTGGGCAATTTGTGTGTTCCGAGTGCTGCACATATCCCGTAACATACATGTTAGTGTGTGTATATATGTGTGTGGGTGGCTGTAAGGGTGTGTGTGTGTGCAGGTGGAGGGGGAGTGTGGGGGGGGGGGGGTTGCTTTGACTGCAAAAGTGGGCATTTAATTTTGCTCTTCCGGTCTCTACGGTATCTTACTTCCTGTCAAAGCGATAGAGTGACACCAACAAGAAAAGTGTTTTCTCTCATAATTTATTTATAACACCAGATACCCTGAACAGACTCTCGGGCAACATGTCGTTGCCTCGCCTACATCAATGTTTGTGATACCGGAAAGTGATAAATGTCACTCTTGCTGGCCGCAATACTCCCACGTACCGGCAATTACTTCCCTTTCTGTCAGCCATTAAAAGGTATAATTACTGACGTCTTGTATTGATTACCGGGTGGCTTACTGTTCCAGCACGAGTGGAAGCCCCGTTTAAACCCCTGTGACCGACTGGGATGTTTTTCCACATGGACTTCTAGTAATTACTCCTGGTCTCCAGGTAGTGAGATCGTACGCCCGTGTTTACTGTTGCGCACTAAAACTAATCCCTTGGCAGTTGGAAATCGAAAAAATAGTAGCCTAACAGCGTTGCCCGGGCAACAGTTTGAGTTAAAATCTACTCAAAGTATTTTAGGATCCTCACCGGTGATTCGGAGTTCGTGCACTTCGCTGAGATTCTTCGGACACAAGCTTGAGTCACAAGTAGGACGGGGCACTTATGGGTTACTACTCTTGTAACATTATGTTGAACCGTCGTCTAAACCTAAACCTTGGTGGGAATAGGTTTTAACAAAAAAAACAAAAGATCCCCCTTCCCCCCCCCCCCCCCACGAGAGACTGGGTTTACGTTATCAAGGTATTTGATCAATTTATGAATTGAACTGAAATGAAGTGAACGTTCTGTTGCCTGTATTGTCGTTTCGTTGCTTTCGTTCACTGGCTGATAACTCGAGAGGAAAGTCTTTGATAGTCGCCGATGTCTGGACTATTGTTTTACTCTAGGACCTGCGTGTTTCCTTGCCTATCAGGCAGATGTGGATATTTTTTTCTAGGATGACTGTGGTCAATCTGAACCTGTTATCGAGATCCCCGGATATCGTCACAGGGGCTACGATGTTCGTGCTTTTTGCGACACTCTCGGCGAGTTGTTCTGCGGAGAGAAGCCGAGGCATATGGGGTAAAACCCTATGCAATACATTAAATCATTTCAGCGTTAACACTCAAAAAGTTGTCTTTCTTCTCTCTCGCTCTCTCTCTCTCTCTCTCTCTCTCTCTCTCTCTCTCTCTCTCTCTCTCTCTCTCTCTCATCAATTTATTGTAGTTTTTTAACCCCCCCCCCCCCGCATCCCACGTCGTATTTCTCCGCACAGTCGCTTCCACGATAATATTGTTCCATCACTTGTCTTGTTTTCTAATTGCTTTTCCCTTCATTCGTCATTCCGATTTCCAGGCTCGCAACATAATTTCTCTCTCCATTAAAGATTGACATGTGAGTGATACGGGATGCCAGAGGTTAAAAAGAGATGAACCATGTCCTTCTCATCAAAATTCAGCAAATTGTCAGATTAGAAATGAATTGCTCTCTCATTGCTTGATAGGAAAACATGCATAGATTAACCGCAAGTGTATCACATCAATCGGTGTATTCTGACTTTAAAAAACAGAAACATCCTGCGAAAGCCTCTCGCAGAAACCAAGTGTTTTGTACATCAGACACACTAGTCTTTCTGAAGCTATTTATTGTTTATTTTGAAAGCAGTTATTGATAAGTATGTATTGAATGCCGATTAACAGTTAAAACTGTATTCAACTTCTACTTGTCCTCATAATCATCAGCATATTCTTCTTCTTCCTAAACTTCTTCTTCTTCTTCTTCTTCTTCTTCTTCTTCTTCTTCTTCTTCTTCTTCTTCTTCTTCTTCTTCTTCTTCTTCTTCTTCTTCTTCTTCTTCTTCTTCTTCTTCTTCTTCTTCTTTTCTTCTTCTTCTTCTTCTTCTTCTTCTTCTTTTTCTTCTTCTTCTTCTTCTTCCTCTTCCTCTTCTTCTTCTTCCTCTTCTTCTTCTTCTTCTTCTTCTTCTTCTTCTTCTTCTTCTTCTTCTTCTTCTTCTTCTTCTTCTTCTTCTTCTTCTTCTTCTTTTTCTTCTTCTTTCCTTCTTCTTTTTCTTCTTCTTCTTCAGCAGGCTTAAAGTAACAAAGGTCAAATAAGAAATAAATGAGATAATAGCGTAAAAGAGTGACTTGAGAAATCCAATCTGACTGTAAACAAACAATGCAAGACAGACAGCTTTATGTAACTTTTAACTGTCGTGCTTAAAGGCATAAGAGTAGGGCAATAGACAAAATAAGAAGATGTGAAATGGTTGAAGATAAGACTGCAGATGGACAGTCATATGTGCACTGTCCTCTAATGATACCAATTCCATTCGGAGTACGTTCTGGTAACCGGTTTCAAAGCAATCCTGTATCTCACCGTGTGCACCCTTAGTGTAGTGACCGGAAACAAGTCTGCTGTCCCGAAGGTCTTGGGTTTAAATCCACTCTAGGTCGGTTTAAAATTACAACCAAGTCTATCCATTCTTTAAAAATGTGTTACCAGATTAGAGGGCGAGCACTTTCAAGACAACTTATCACAAACATAAGAAATAAAGTCATTGGGGGGGGGGGGGGGGGGGAGGGGGAAGCGGGGTCATGTTTTGAGAAGACGACAACCGAAACATGCTGTGATCACTCGAAAGGTCTAGGAAAAGAGAGACAGAGAAAGACAGGGCGAGAAGATTCTTGACAGCTGACAGAAGAAGAAAAAGATGAAGAAAAGGAAGAAAAAAAGAGGAAGAAGAAGAAGAAGAAGAAGAAGAAGAAGAAGAAGAAGAAGAAGAAGAAGAAGAAGAAGAAGAAGAAGAAGAAGAAGAAGAAGAAGAAGAAGAAGAAGAAGAAGAAGAGGAAAAAGAAGAAGAAGAAGAAGATGATGAGAAAAAAGAAGAAAAAGTAGTAGAAAAAGAAGAAGATGAAGAAGAAGAAGAAGAAGAAGAAGAAGAAGAAGAAGAAGAAGAAGAAGAAGAAGAAGAAGAAGAAGAAGAAGAAGAAGAAGAAGAAGAAGAAGAAGAAGAAGAAGAAGAAGAAGAAGAAGAAGAAGAAGAAGAAGAAGAAGAAGATGAAGAGAAAAAAGAAGAAAAAGTAGTAGAAAAAGAAGAAGATGATGAAGAAGAAGAAGAAGAAAAAGAAGAAGAAGAAGAAGAAGAAGAAGAAGAAGAAGAAGAAGAAGAAGAAGAAGAAGAAGAAGAAGAAGAAGAAGAAGAAGAAGAAGAAGAAGAAGAAGAAGAAGAAGAAGAAGAAGAAGAAGAAGAAGAAGAAGAAGAAGAAGAATAATAAGAAGAAGAAGAAGAAGAAGAAGAAGAAGAAGAAGAAGAAGAAGAAGAAGAAGAAGAAGAAGAAGAAGAAGAAAAAGAAGAAAAAGAAGAAGAGGAAGAATTGTTTTTCTTTTTTTGTGTGTGTGCAACAGGTGATGACGCTCTTTATGAGATGTTCCGAGATTATCCTCATCTTTATACAATAGGGCAAGGTTGTTTGCAGATGTCAGCTCATTTATATCCTTTATCTTCAGCCTTTTTAGCTATCTTATGCATACACATTTTGAAATCTGAGGATTAGAAAAATATGAGAAATATTTCATGAACCCGCTGAAGGCTACGACAGAAGCAACACAAACCTAGACAACATGTTATTTATTTAAAATAATGTTTCAAAATTACCCATCAAAGATCCAAACAGAGTGGAATGTTAAGTGACGAGCAACAACGAAATTCGTAATCTATTTAGACCACCATTGATAACTGGCATTATGAGAGCTAATAGACTGATATGGTTGGGGGATATTGAAAGAATTCAAAAGACAGAGACGTGAAAACTGCATACTCAAGGGAGATAAATGGTCCTAGACCACGAGGTAGACCAAGTAGACTACGGGATGATAATGTACAAACACTTGGTGTCACCAACTAGAAAGAAAAGGCCAACCAGAGAGATGAAAAAAAGTAGGGTGATATCAGCAGAAATGAACCTAAAGGGCTCGGAATGCTGAAGAAGAAGAAGAGGAATGTTACAAAGTTACGATTTCTAGTTAATACGACACCTGCTTTATATAGGGTAGAAAACCCAACATGTGTGACTTATCAAGTCTTTACGTCCTTTTCAGGACGTAATTTTTTGTTATTTGAAGCCCCACTCTGGCTTTTGCCAGGGGCCGCAATATAGGCAGGCCATAAAAATGGCCAAATGTCTGAACGCGGTTTCTGGGACCTCTCCACGGTGATCCTCATCCACATGGTGGCACGTTGTGTCATCGGGTGTTTATCGCTTGTGTGATGTCCTAGTGGGGTAGAAAGTCACTCACTCACTCATGTGTGACTGGGAACAAGGCTGCCTTGTGTGCATTTAAGGATCTTTCTGTGGGATAACAATAAGAATAGTCCCATTTCCTACATCCCTAACAAGCATGTCGTAAGATTCGACTAATTCGAGGTGTTTCCTTCAAAGTCAGATGCATCTGCCTGACAGGCAATGAACCAACAGATTGCTAGATCTGTAAAACTGATGTACATGCAAAACTAAAGTTCTAGAACAAAAATAAATTCCAGAAGTGAACGAAGAACAAGGAATCTCAGGCAGATGACCAGCGATTTCGAAAAACACTCTCCTAATCAGTCGCCTTGTACGACATGCTTGTCGGTGGTTCTATTCTTTATTACCCCAAGGCATACATGTGGAACATTATTAAAATAAAGACAGTCTCTCTTGCCGTATAACAAAAGATAATTATATTTCTATCTAACACTTCAGAGAGCTAAGTAGTGAAAGAAGGGGAAGATAATAATATGAATAATAATAAAAAAAAGCAGAAGAAGAAAAAAAAAGTGGAGGGGAAAGAAGAAGAAGAAGAAGAAGAAGAAGAAGAAGAAGAAGAAGAAGAAGAAGAAGAAGAAGAAGAAGAAGAAGAAGAAGAAGAAAAAGAAAAAGAAGAAGAAGAAGAAGAAGAAGAAGAAGAAAAAGAAGAAGAAGAAGAAGAAGAAGAAGAAGAAGAAGAAGAAGAAGAAGAAGAAGAGGGAAGGAGAAGTAGAAGACGAAGATAAAGAAAAAAGAAGAAAAAAAGAGGAGGGTAAAAATTGAAGTAGAAACAGCAAAGACGGAGGGAAAAAGCTTGTGTCACAAGCAACCGGAAAGTAAGAACAGAGAGCTAGATTAGATTGTAAATGTCTCGACAGGTTGTGCAACCAGAAAGACAATAGCTTCACATGACCCGACTCGGTTACATAAATGGATTGAGATAGATAATGAAATCACATACAAGGAAAATCAAAGCCAATGACTAATGATTCCATCAAGAAAATATAATTCTAGTGTTGAATTAGGGGACACGGAAGCGAATTACATGCGCAAGACAATTAGGTTAGTAGAAATAGTCTTTGTGAAACTATCAAAGATGAAACAGAAGAAGTCTGTCTGCGCTTTGGAAGAGTGCTATTTTAGATTTCTGGATTTTGTGTTCGAGAAACTGGGCCGTAGATCTTTGACAATTAAATACAAGTACAATAATCCTTGTGATGGAAAAATTGCCAAATTATATCTATCTCTGGTAGAGTCCCCAAGGACATCTTCTATGGTAAATTGCAGATAAGTAGAAGATGTTAAGGTCGGCCCCTACAGTGATATGAAGACCTGCGCAAGCGGGACATGACTAATACAGGTAAGACTTTTTTTTTTGGGGGGGGGGGGGCAGGAGGAGGACGGGGGTGAGAGATTGAGTCACTAAAAGGATCGGGATAAAAGAGAAAATGATATCAGAAAGATTCGGATGTGAGTAATTGAGAAGAAATACGTTAACTATAAGCGACTGCCAAAATGGACCCGAAATCATGTGACATTAAAGTGGATGATTTTTCTTAACCCGAGCGAAGCTTACTAATCACACTCGCCATCGCCATGAGCTGTGAATCACAAGCCTCTCAGTACCACGACATGACACTAGCGTCTGGAAAGACGGAAAGATGCCAACAAGGCATATTGCTAAAGAATATGTTTGTTTTTGTTATTGGTTACTTGATTCTAAGCTTCTAAACAAGCATGAGATTCCAGTATCTGTCTTTCTTACACGTTGATAACCGAGCTTCTTCTTCTTGTCAGCATTCACTAGCTGCAGAAATCAAACAAATCCCTCTGTAACAGTCAAGCAAAGGACCCTTTTCGACGCATTTATGCGTACAGTTCGTATAGAAGGGCTAGACCTATATTTTATAGTCCAATTGGCTCTCAAGATACCTCCGGTGATACCTGGATGATGTGGTCAACATCACGCTGACCGGCTTCTTTACTGCTCAGAACAAAGGGTCATAAAACTAAGCATTCAGGCCTGTTTTACTTTCGGCGCGTCTAAAGACTCGTCTTTCATATTACAACTGTGTCCGGTAAACCAATCGTAAGCTTGTCGCTCGGTCGTCCAGGCACGCTGACTGCTTTAATTAGGCTGCCGCGGCGACTTCTTATCTCACAGTACCTTCTGCAAACCACCAAGTCGTCTTGTCTCCATCCGAAAGAAAAACACCATCCGGTAATTTCGTGCAGCAGGGAACCAGCCCTGAGCTTCATGAACTTAGATGGGCCCACCTCCGAAAGCGTCTAGGAATCGTGGGCTGAAACGCTCGCTGACGAGGATAATTTCTACTGACGACTGGTAGATCCCTGCTGTACTTGCTCCCTGTGAGTTTATTCCTATCATTAAAACATCTCCATAGCAATGTACAGGCTATAGACACAACGTAAAGATCGACAAAAACATGGATGATAAATCATAGATTCAAATATTCATACCAAACAGACACACATACACGCCACATGCACACGTCGCACACGGATAGGCAGATATAGACATACAGACTGATATATAGACAAATAGACCGACAGATTGATAAATAATAGATTGACATAACACCGGCAGACAGACAGGAAGGCAAGCAGAGAAAATTTATACGAGCCAGTGCAAGCCAGTGCATAAGAGAAATGAGAAAGACATACAGTATATCCTCGCTTAACGAGCACACCTCATAACGAGTAATTCGCATAACGAGCAAAGACAAATTGTAAAAGAATGACTCGCTTAACGAGCGACGTTTCGCATAACGAGTGGCGAGGAAAGGGGAAGTCCCGGATTGTGCGCATGTTACATCATTCTGTGTTAAGCACTCGTTCCAGTAGCATCGTAGTGTCGCTTGTGGTCACACATTTTTTCAAACTTGTGTTATATTGTGATATATGTACGTGAATCCTCCAGGCCTACAAGATGACCTCCCTGAAGAAATTAAGTTCATCAAGATTCAGTTTCTGCCTCCCAACACAACTCCGTTACTCCAGCCCACGGACCAGCAAGTTATTTCTAACTTTAAGAAGCTCTACACTAAAGCACTCTTCGAGCATTGTTTTCAGGTGACTGAAGGGACCAGTCTCACTCTCAAAGAGTTTGGAAAAATCACTTCCACATCGTTGCCTGCCTCAAGATGATCGACAAGGCGGGAGTAGGGGTTACCAAGAGAACCAAAACTTCTGCTTGGAAGAAGCTTTAGCCGGAGAGCGTTGTCGGTTTGTGACTTTGAGGGGTTCGAGACAGTACCTGTGGAGCCTGTAGTCAACGAGATTGTGTCTTTGGTCACTATCATAGGATTGTAGGTGGATAACAGTGATATCGAAGAGCTTGTAGAAGAGCACAGCCAAGAGCTGACCACCGAAAAGCTTATGGAGTTGCATTGTGTTTCACAGCAAGACATTTTAGAGGAAAGTTTGTCAGAGGAGGAGTAGGAGGTAACAAAAAAGCAACAATCTTCTGGCTAAACAAGAGAAATGCTGAAAATTGACTGAAAGCATGGGGAAGCTGTTGCATCTTACATTAAGAAGCATCAACCTAATAAGGAAGTGGCTATGCGCGCTGCAAATTTATTTAATGATAATGCTGTGTCGCATTTTCGCCAAATTTTGAAGCGCCGGCAAAAACAAATGTCTCTGGACATCTTTCTAGTAAAAAAAATTATTAGCTATGTATCATAATTAGTTCGACTTTTTTTTTTTCCTGCAAATCGAATTCGCTTTCCAGATGGGTTCGTACCGCGTTTGAAGAAAAGATGAAGATAATTTACTCTCTATTTATATACTTTTCTTTGAATAAACGTTATACAGAGCGTTTTTTTTTTTCAGTAGTTTTTTCGACATGGAACGCATTATCGTATTTTACATTAATTTATGTGAGAAAAATTGTTTCGCACAACGAGTGTTTCGCTTAACGAGTATGATTTTGGAACGAATTATGCTCGTTAAGCGAGGTTCCACTGTGTATGTGTGTGAGAGAGAGAGAGAAAGATAGAGAGAGAGACAGAGAGACACACAAAGACAGAGAGAGGGAGAGAGATTAAACACAGACATACAAAGACCAGGGAAAGTGGGGGTGGGGGGGGGGGACAAGTCTGCAGACAACTAGCAAATTAACACAAGTAATCAAACACTGGTGGACAAAAATGCCGACATATATATGAAGATAACTGCAGAGAAAAGTGAGAGCCAGGAAGGCAAGAAAATATCTACGATGTTTGCCCTCTAGCGTTTAAGATGTAAGAGTGCCTGCAGTCCGACTCCAAACTTGGAAGTCGTCTCCAGCTGGTTAACCGATGGATGTTATCGTTGAGCAACATGAGACGAGCTTCCTTCAAGGAATTCAGTTACATGTTGTAACAGGCAAGTGAATTCACGACAATGTGAGTGGACCCATTAGACTGCCGAGGAAGGATGTGATTTCATTCCTGATGAGTTTTATAGCATCGCAAAACGGAACTTGGATATAAAGGGTTCTGTCAGAATCATAATACTGACGTTTCGAAATGTCTTTCCGTCTCTTCCGATTCGTTCTTGCAATTGCTCGTTTCAACAACTATACGTCATGAGAGCCCTCTTAAACGTCTTGTTTCAGAAAATCAAGGACAATTTAAGTAAGGAACCATTTTCTAAGCCTTTAGATGTATTCGGCATGTAGGGGTAGACGAATAGTGTATAGACAATGGCACTTGGTGGCCATCCATCAACACACTGGCTACCTTTATTTCCCATGACTTTTCATGGTACCCATTTAAGGCTGAGTCGACCTGAGAGTCAATGTCATTTTAAAAAGAAATAAAAAGTCTGCCTCCGCCAGGATCTGAATCCACGATCCTCGCACCCCCAGACCAGCGTCTAGCCTCTACACTCAGGCAGTTCCCATAAACTGAAGAACTGTGGCCACATCAAATGTCGCAAGGGCCTGGAAAGAGCATCAGTGATCTACTTGCTTGCTTGTTGTACCCCACCAGGACATCACGCAAGCAAAAAACACCAGGTGACACAAAGTGCCACCATGCCGATGAGGATCACCATGGAGAGGTCCCAGAAACCGCTTTAAGCCGATTTGTTCACAGTCGTGGCCCAGATATATTCAAGGCCCCTGACAAAAGCCAGGGTAGGGCTTCAAATAACGAAAAATTGCATCCCCCAAGGGGAGGATTTGGATATTTACAAACTTGGGAAAGGAATTAGTGATCTACATGTACCGGGAAAGAAACGCATGCGCTGATCTACACGAAATTTGGTGCAGGACAGAGACGGCACCTTGGGCAGGAAAGCACATACACATGCTGTAAGAAGCAAAGTCCGTAAAACTCGGTTATCACGAACACATTTTGTTTTGTCCCGGCCCGGATGTATTATTTCTTGTACAAAGTTGCTTCGGTTAACGCGAATTTCTGTTACTAAGAATTACAAGCCCTTGTTTAGTCCACTGAGTCACTACATCTTATTTACACCGACTTTTCAAAACTGCTTGTAATTTTTCTTTCTTGTGTGTTGCCTAAGTCTGGGATTGGTTCTGCAACATCCTGTAAAGGCTAAGTCTGAAGTAATGAAGCGATAGCATTGAATTATAACATTTACCACAAATAACATAAAAGGGGATTTCGTTGTCAACAATTTGCTTTTGTTTATGTAAATTACGACATGGTAATTTTTTTTTGTGTCCTTCTTTAGATGGACAAGTAAGAGTCTCCGTGGGAATTGTCTTTTTCAATAGGCTAAGAAAGATGAAACCTAATTAATTCTCTGCCGTGTGCGTTTTTATTGATGACCCTACTCTGTTTGTGACAATTCATCTTTTACACATTCTGTTTAAGAAACATTTCTGGTACCCTTTGTAAAATTGCTTAAAAAAAAAAAAATTCAGAAATTCCCGAAATAAGGGATTTAAAAAAAAAAATTTTTTTTTTTTAAATGTCACCAGGGTGAAAGGGGGTTTAGGGAAATTTAAAAAATACAAAACTAAAAAAACGTAGCAATTATAAGCAACATTGAGATTAACACATGCAAACAGAGGGGAGTCGCGGCCAAAAGCAGTGCTGGGTTTACGCATACGCTAATTAAGCTTCACTCAGGGCTTCACAATCTGCAGGGGCCTAAACAAATGCTCTTTTGTATACAATAGCAATTTATTTGTATCTGTTAGGCCAAAAGTTTTCCTTATTAATTTATATCATTTTGTGTCTATTTTCTCAGACTTGTTTATTGTAATGTGTTGTAACCTATTTAAATTTAATGAAATAATCGGCTTCTTCTTCTTCTTCTTCTTCTTCTTCTTCTTCTTCTTCTTCTTCTTCTTCTTCTTCTTCTGCGTTGATCCGAAGATGCAACTGCGTTGTGTCCGTTTACAGCATGGCTGCGATATTTGCACCTTTCGGCCAACACATCCTACTTCTGCAGGCATTTGTTGACCGGGTTAGCCTTTCCGATGAATAATCAGCTTGAGATGCGTCTTCTTCTACATTTTATTAACTTATATATTTTTCAGTTTTCTGAGATGAACTGATGACAATAAAAAATGGTTCGGCCTATGGGCCTTATATGATTTTAGAGCAGCGGTTTCCAACGTGTGGGTCACGACCCTTTTGGGGGGTCGAACTAACCGGGGTCGCCTAACTGACGACCTTCACTGACGTTATAAAGTAGCAACGAAAAACATATTATGGTTGGGGGTCATACAACATGAGAAATTGAATTTAAGGGTGGCGGAATTAGGAAGGTTGAGAACCACTGGTTTAGCAACTCTCCAAGTCTAAACCCAGCCCTAGTTAAGAGGAAGAAGAAATGCATAGATTTAAAAAACGAAACTGGAAGTCTAAAATAATTGTAGGATTTGAATACTGCAGTGTGCGGTTCTGGTGGATAAAATCCATTCTCCTAGTTTTCGGTGAATTGTACAAAATTTGCACTCAGGAAAAGATTGTGACTCCACAACGTAATATTTTTAAAGACAACAAGTGTACACTATAGCCAACCTTCGTTGTGGACACTGCAAAACATTTTTTTTTTTTAATTTGCAAAATTGAAAGTTGAGTCTCCAATTAGGTGAAACATTTTCTAAGGTATCTGTGAGTCCCTGTTAAAGATAAAGAGGGTCTGCTGTACATAGAGTTAGTTGCGTATCCTTTACAGATTATGTTATATTATATCTCTGAATGAAACGCAAGTTTTTTTTTTTCAAGCCCCATCCCGGCTGTCTCGGGGCGGGGGGGGGGGGGGAGGGGTGGGGAGGGGGGGTGTTTCTCATCAGAATGTGACACTTTGTGCCACCAGGTGTTTATCGCTCATTGTGCTGTCCGGGTGGGGTTGAACTTACCTCACTTACAGATTTCCTGAACGACGGCGCTCTATAAACATTAAGAAATCAACGCAAAGCGGTCTGTTGTCAAATCGCCTGCACCTGGGATTGAGTCAGGCATTTCGGTTGTACGGAGCGCGTTTGTATGTGCATTTACAGGTCGACGAACATAGCTATCAGCAGGCTGAATGGTTACCATGCTGCTACTACTGCTACTTCAATAACATAACAGCTGTTACTATCACTACCACTGCTACAATTTATGCTTATGTTTGCTTACTTCGCAAAGTAAAGAAGAGAGTTCCAGCCTGAGCTGGAAAAAAAAAAAAAAAAAAAAAGATCTGAAGCTCTTGAAGAGAACGGAGACAGAATATTAAGGAAAACTGCAGAAATATGAAGACCACGATTTTAGAAGCAACAACGATTAGTGCAGAACTAAACAAATATGACAAAACACCCTGGATAAGTGATGACACATAACAGTGTATTCAGGAAAGAAAGCATCGAACTTGCTGTATGCAATGCTAAAACAACGGAACAAGAAATCAAGACTAACGAAGATTAAAACAAGAAAGATAAACAAATAAAAAGTTGTGCAAGGCGAGATGAGACAGCATATATTGATAGACCAGCTAAAGATGGAGAACAGGTAGTTAACAAAGGAAATATTAAACTACTACACTAAAAATGTTAACTAGTACTTTCAAACTATGGGGTGGCCCCATTAACATTAAGGATGGTACAATTCATGCATCAGATACTGAGCAGAACGCTTCCATAAATCCTCCAAGCTGGAGTCAGGTCCCCCAACACTGTTTCTTGTTTATATTAACGACTTCATTGCTGAACTACCAATGATATTAATGCTGCGATGCATGCTGACGACTTGGTACTGTTGTTCACAAATAAATATGCAACGGTGGTCACTAGATTGCTACAAAGATCTACAGATGCAATGGTTGCATGGGTTGGTAACAAAAAATCCCAGGCCAGGAATAGGAATAATTATTAAAATACCAAAGAAAGTAATCTTACTGGACTGTAACAACTAGAGAGTAATCTTACTGGACTGTAACAACTAGAGAGTAATCTTACTGGACTGTAACAACTAGAGAGTTATCTTACTGGACTGTAACAACTAGAGAGTAATCTTACTGGACTGTAACAACTAGAGAGTAATCTTACTGGACTGTAACAACTAGAGAGTAATCTTACTGGACTGTAACAACTAGAGAGTAATCTTACTGGACTGTAACAACTAGAGAGTAATCTTACTGGACTGTAACAACTAGAGAGTAATCTTACTGGACTGTAACAACTAGAGAGTAATCTTACAGGACTGTAACAACTAGAGAGTAATCTTACTGGACTGTAACAACTAGAGAGTAATGACTCCGTTATCAGCAATTTTGAAGAATGTAAAATAATTATCTGTAGAAAATAATGGGCAGTGGAAACAAATCTGAGAGGGGAACAAGCAGAGTTTTTACTTGGAAGAAACTGATTAGATCAGTGATTCCCAAACTGTGCGCCGCTGCACCCCGGGGAGCCGCGATCCCTTACTGGGGTGCTGTGAAATATTCGAAGATAAATTCTTTTTTTTTTTTTTTTTTTCAATATCTTACATACGAATAGTAATTCCTCTACTTATGTTAGGGCGCCGTGGAAACATTTTGATTTTTTTAAAAAGGCTCCACGACTAAGAAAAGTTTGGAAAACACTGGCTTAGATCAAATATTCACTTGAGACTTATTTTTGATGAAATTATTGAAAAATAACAATCTTTTGTTTTGAATTGTATTGACTTCAACAGCTCTTTTGATAGTTTACATAGAACATTACATTTCATATTCATCCCAAGACATAATTTTTCTTTATTTAAAAGCCCCACTCCGGCTGTTGCCGGGGGTTCTAACATAACCCAACCTATGGACTGAACGGGGTTTCTGGGACCTGTCCCCGGCTGATCGTCATCCAAATAGTGGCACTTTGTGTCTTCGGGTGTTTATCGTTCGGTGCGATGTCCTGGTGGGGTTAGACGTCAACCAGTCAAACACAGAACATCACTATATGGAATTTAAAAGGCTATGGTATAAGGTTAGTTGCGTATTCTTTACATGACATTGCAGAACCAACCCCAACAGCCCTTGGCTGTTGTGTGGTTTTTCGAGACAAATTTATGTCCAGTAGTTTGCCATTGCTTGCTGAACCGTCGGCTTCTCGATACCACTGTCGAAACCAAAGCAAGGCGCATGGCTCAGCTATGGTATATACATGGGAAAAAAAATGTTTTTAAGGCAATGAACGAAGGTTCGTAGTGTACAGTGCGAATGAATGATGGTTTGAGTGACTGTTTTGAAGTTCATAGTGGAATGAGATAGAAATGCATTTTATCTCTTGTTTTACTTTGCATAATCATTGACTGGGTGATGAAACAAACAAATGTTGCGTTGCAAACACCGGCACTGACTGGGTGATGAAACAAACAAATGTTGCGTTGCAAACACCGGCACTGACTGGGTGATGAAACAAACAAATGTTGCGTTGCAAACACCGGCACTGACTGGGTGATGAAACAAACAAATGTTGCGTTGCAAACACCGGCACTGACTGGGTGATGAAACAAACAAATGTTGCGTTGCAAACACCGGCACTGACTGGGTGATGAAACAAACAAATGTTGCGTTGCAAACACCGGCACTGACTGGGTGATGAAACAAACAAATGTTGCGTTGCAAACACCGGCACTGACTGGGGAGAGAACGCATAGTTGGAAGATCTTGATTTTGTTTATGATTTTGTTCTGCTAAGTAAAAACAGCAATGACATGGAAAAGGAAAATAGATGGTTTAGCAAGAAAAGCGTCAAGTGTTGGACTACAAATAAGTTATGAAAAGACAGACATACTGAAGACAACGAGAATAGATCAAGCAGATGCAACACTAGAGATAACAATAAGTAAAGTAACATATCCATTGACCTTTTAGGTAGTAATTTTCAGAGTAAAGAAAAGCCCGGCTCTCTAGCGTAGTTAGCTAAACCGGACTGCGCGGTGACCGGGTGACGAACTCCTTGTGGTCCGTGTTCACTCCCGGGAGTAGGCAGAAAAGCCACATTTCTCCCAGCTTTAAGGTATTTATCATGGAATCAAGGCCGAAAGGTTGCGATATCTATAATACCGAGCCTAAGGGTAAACAACTCATGGCTTCTGGATACTATAAAAACTTGGAGAACCACTAAAGTTATGGAACGAGAGTTGGAGAACCACTAAAGATATGGAACGAAAGTTGGAGAACAACTGAAGATATGGAACGACAGTTGTAGAACAACTGAAGATATGGAACAAAAGTTGGAGAACAACTGAAGATATGAAACAAAAGTTAGAGAACCACTAAAGATATGGAACGAAAGTTGGAGAACAACTAAAGATATGGAACGAAAGTTGTAGAACCACTGAAGGTATGGAACGAAAGTTGTAGAACCACTGAAGGTATGGAACGAAAGTTGTAGAACCACTGAAGGTATGGAACGAAAGTTGTATGCATTCGAAAACAACTTTCTGAGCAAACTTTTGACACAATAGAACGAATTTAAGAGAAGTCAAGAAATAGGAAATAATGAATAAATGTTTCAGAGAGAGAGAGAGAGAGAGAGAGAGAGAGAGAGAGAGAGAGAGAGAGAGAGGGGGGGGAAGAGAGAGCAAGAGAAAGAGAGAGAGAGGAAGAGAGAGAGAGAGGAAGAGAGAGAGAGACAGAGAGAGACAAGAGACAGAGAGAGAGAGAGAGAGAGAGAGATTAGATGATAGCCTTCAGAAGAAGTGAGACATTTTCAAAACCCAAAAAAAACAAAAAACGATGTTGAGAGCTGGGCAGGAAAGTAATTATAAGATTATTTTATACAGAGAGAACGAGAGAGAGAGAGAGAGAGAGAGAGAGAGAACGAGAGAGAGAGAACGAGAGAGAGAGAGAGAGAGAGAGAGAGAGAGAACGAGAGAGAGAGAGAGAGAGAACGAGAGAGAGAGAGAGAGAGAGAGAACGAGAGAGAGAGAGAGAGAGAACGAGAGAGAGAGAGAGAGAGAGAGAACGAGAGAGAGAGAGAGAGAGAACGAGAGAGAGAGAGAGAGAACGAGAGAGAGAGAGAGAACGAGAGAAGAGAGAGAGAGAGAGAGAGAGAGAGAGAGAGAGAGCGAGCGAGAAATAGAAAACCAGGAAAAAAACGAAGCCAAATTATCTTTATGTAAATGGGCTTCTGGCTTTCTGCGTAAGACTAATTGCCACTTTAAAATCGAGAGAGAGAGAGAGAGAGAGAGAGAGAGAGAGAGAGAGAGAGAGAGAGAGAGAGAGAGAAAGAGAGGGGAGACTAAGAGTAGGATAGCTTAGGATATATAATATTATTGGAAACATTAACACAGTTTGAGCCAACGTGACATATGAGATAACAGATGTTTTGACGTGGGCAATATTTTCTTTTTAATAAACCCTTCATGCGAGAGAAAATGAGATAGGAAGGAAGAAAGAAAGCGAAGAAAGACAAAGTGACAGGTGCGACCGAAAGTGAGTGAGACAGGCATAGAGAGAGTGTGTGTGTGTGTGAGAGAGAGAGAGAGAGAGAGAGAGAGAGAGAGAGAGATAGTAAGGAAAGAAGAAATCAGAGAAAGGAAGCAACAAACAGAAAGGTAAGAGACAAAGACAGACAGATAGATAGAGAAAGATTAAGGAAAAAGAGAGAGACAGAGACAAGGAGGGACAAACTTCGTGAGAGAAAGAGCGACAGAGAGATAAAAGGAAGAAAGACAAATCGACATGGGGAGAAAAAGAGAGTCAGAGACAAGTATACAAAGAGACGTTAGCAAGACACACAAAGAGACAGGGGAAAGAGACACAAAGAGACAGGGGAAAGACATAGAAAGAGACAGAAGAAAGAGACACAAAGAGACAGGGGAAAGAGACACAAATAGACAGGGGAAAGAGAAAGAGACAGGAGAAAGAGACACAAAGAGACAGCGAAAAAGAAAAAGACTCAATAAAAAAGAGACAAAAATAAAAACAAAGACAAGTCGACTGAGGAAGAATCTGAGAGGCAGACATCAGAAAGACAAATAGGAAAAGAGGGAGAGACAGAGACAGACAAACAGAATGAGAGAAACATAGAAAGACAAACAGAGATAGAAACTTACAAAAAGTTAAAGATAGGCAGATATATGCGTAGAGATGCAAAGACAGTGACAATCAAAGATTCAGAGAACTAGCGATAAAAAAAAATAAATAAAAGAAAGAGAGAAAGAGAAAGGGGGGGGGGGGAACTATTTAAACAGGTAAACAGGAATATGAACGACAGGAATGGAGACATGCAAACAATGGACATATTTACAAATACTACATGCACACGCGAATTGCAATAAACTGATTTACCAATAACTGTGTACCAGTAAATGTGGCTGCCTCACAATATCCCCCACGCCAATGAGTTAGTTGTCTTTGAATTAGCAGCTCCACTAAGCACACATATAAATTGCTTCTTTTTTTTTTTTCGTATCCAGAAACCATGAGTTGTAAACCCTTTGGCTCGGTACTATGAATATCGCAACCCTTCGGCATTGATTCCATTATAGGTACCGGTAATCTGGGAGAAATGTGGCTTTTCTGCCTACCCCCGGGAGTGAACCCGGACCACAAGGAGTTCGTCACCCGGCCGCCGCGAAAGTCAGGTTTAACCAACTTCGCTAGAGAGCCGGGCATAAATTGCTTCTAAAATGCCTGTTGACATTATCTTGGACATTCTTGAAACTAACATAATGGATCAATGTCACAGCGGCTGCCTTTACTTTCCATACATTTTCCGTACTAATTTGAAGCTTGGTCGACACGGCCGCCTTAGATCAATTTTAAAAAAAAAAAAAAAAACACACACACACACACTGCAATGCAGATTTAAACCCAAGACATTCAGCTCCTCAGTCAAAAGCATATTCACTATTACTACTATACTACTGCTACCACAACGACCACGACAACCACCAATAACTCTACTGATACAATTTATTCTGTCATTTCACCGTCTACTACGGCAGTGCTGCTGCTGCTACCACTACACCAGCAACATCATCAACAACAACAAACAACAAAGTAGCAGCAGCAACTGCAAGAGCAACTACTATTTCTACAACTACTACTGCTGCTGCTGCTGCTGCTGCTGCTGCTGCTACTACTACTACTACTACTACTACTACTACTACTACTACTACTACTGCTGCTGCTGCTGCTGCTACTATTGTTGCTACTACTGCCGCTGCTGCTACTGTTTCTACTAGTGTTACAACTACTACTGCTGCTACTACTGCTGCTGCTACTACTATTGCTGCTACTACTACTGTTGCTACTACAACAGCTTCCGTTACTGCCACTGCTGTTACTACTAGTAAAGTAAGGGACCCTTCAGGCAAATTAGGCATATAGGGCTAGACCTGTATTTGATAGACTAATCGGCACTCGGTGGGTGATGTGGTCATCATCACGTCGGCCACCTTTACTTCCCAGGATTGCTCCTGGTACTGACTCAAGGTTGGGTCGACCTTTGAGCCAAGGTCATTTTTGAAAAATGTACGGCGCCGTCAGGACGAGGAGGATCGATCTTTCAAACGACAGGCAAACGTCTAGCCGTTACACCACGCCGTCTCCCACTGCTGCTGCTTCTACTACTACTACTACTACTACTACTACTACTACTACTACTACTACTACTACTACTACTACTACTACTACTACTACTAATACTACTACTACTACTACTACTACTACTACTACTACTACTACTACTACTACTACTACTACTACTACTACTACCACTACTACTACTACTAGTACTACTACTTTTTTTCATAATATAACTAGAATGATAATACTACTTCTATCTCTACTGCTACCAAATGCAGCTATTATTATGTAATATTTCAAATGCTGCTGCTGTCGCTTCTGCTGCTGCTGCTGCTGCTGCTACTACTACTACTACTACTACTACTACTACTACTACTACTACTTCTACTACTACTACTTCTACTACTATTACTGTTCATTCTTTCACAATATCCCACAGTTTATCCTCATAAGTAATGAAATGTGTGACAAAATCTTTAAATATACACCGGGCAAGAACTTTAACTATGCATTGGATATTTGACTACACACACACACACACACACACACACACACACACACACACACACACACACACACACACACACACAAATATCTAAGTACAAATCACAGCCTACCAGGAAAGCCTACCAGGCAACAAAATCCTGCAGAACCCAGATATGTCGACCGAAAGTTGCGTACAGCAACCATGTGGAAAACATGCACAGCGCATTTACGTTCCGAAATGACGACGAAGAAGAACAAGAAGGTACAATCTCTGACCACTTTGTCGAAGTTATCTAAGTACAGAGCAGATACAATCTCTAAGTACATCGCAGACATGATCTCTGACAAGGCATGATACGATCTTCAAATGTACACACGACAAAGTCGTGTAAACATCAGACACAATCTCTAACTACGCATAGAAGAAAAGTAAAAAAGTACTCCAAAAGAAAATGTAGACATTTAAAAACTAAATAAATTTTAGGAATAAACACAAAACACATTTCTGCTAGAACATTGCAATGCCTCCATTGCAACCCTGGCAACAGAACTAGTTCAACGACTGACAAACACGCTATTATGCCTTTAGCGAAATATTTACATGTAAAATCTGTTATTCTTAAGTAGATTACCGCATTGATGATCCAAGATCTTCCACAAAAGAATGCAACTCACTGGCGCCACTTTTTTCACATGGAAGCTTTGCAGATACAGCCTCTAACGAGCATGCTTGCAAATCTGTTATTTAAAGCTTTCAGCGATTTGTGGCGATATCGCTCTCTTTTATTTGTAGTGAGGGCGAACGGTTGAGTGTTTGGATGTTGGGGCGTGAGCAGGAGCTCTGATGTAACGTCCCTTTACTCTAGCTGTCTGCACAAGCGTGAGAGCCCCTTTTTGACCATTTCGACAGACGGTGTAATTGAAAGACAGCTACTTGAAATGAGGAACTAGAGTGGATAAAGTTATTGAGAGTCAGTTACTGGAAAATCCACATGGAAATGTGTGCACTGCACTTTTGTCACTGTAACAGAATGGGGATTTTGACAAACTGGGTTGAAATTATCTTGCGGTTACTTTATTTTTATTAAAAAAAATTTTTTTTTTAATTCCGACTGTTTTCGCACATGTTTACATCAAACATTTAACTGCTTTTATTATTTAAATTTCTTCAGAGTAGAGCAGTAAGCAATTATTGATGCAATAAAAGTTATGGAGGAAAAAAAAAGCAAAATTGTTTTCAGATGTGACTGCATGTCAGTCCTCCAGGCGACTCAAAGAGATCCACGAGACAACATGGAAAGAAAACTGACCCGCCAGCTAAACAGATTCACGTAAAACGATCGCATCGTTCTCCACAGGATCCCGGCTTATGGCAACATACCAGGAAATGAGTCAGCAGACTTGCTAAAAAAGAAACAAAGGAGAAACAACACACCCATCCATCATCATTACCAAAAATCAAAACACTTATGAATGGAAAATACAAGTAATTGTGAAGAGAACAAACCAACAGTAAACATTTACGAGACCCCATCAGCAGACTCAACAGAAAGCGACATACAAAAATTTTCCATCTACAAACAAGACACTGCAGGCTCATCTACCACGTGCATAAAATAAAGATTGTACCCTCCAAAGTGTGCCTGTCAAACAGGACCACAAACAGCTGAACAAATTCTTTAGACCTCCCAACTCTACCTACAACTTCTTAAAGACACCTGCCCTCAAGAGAAAAGTGTGCAGAGCAAGCAATGAGGAACCACGAAAGACCTGCTGCTAACATGCGAGTTCATACTGGCAACCCACCTGATAGTAAGATCTGAGCACACGAAACCGAACGTAAAGAAAATTAAACATAAGAATTTCAATTTGTTTGGCAACCCCGGCAAGGGTTATAGTTAGAACACGTTGTTTTATGTGCCTTCACTTTATTACAGATAACAGTTTACACACAAACACACATCACACACACACACACACACACACACACAACACACACACAGAGAGAAACACACACACGCACACACTTGTCAAAAATCTAGGCCACTTTTATTTTCAAATACACGTTTATGTAAACGCATATAATGACTAAATGAAGAAAGTCTTTTATGTCAAATATCTTCCCATGAGAGTCCTCTATGCAGGTTAAGCATGACGACAACTCACAGACGGCCACGGTGATCACGTACAATCCGGTTTGCTGACTACACATTTTGAATCTACTTTCATTTCCGTACAGACAGGTAAAGTAGTTGTGCTGATTGGAATTTCACGTCCAGTGACAACAGTTCGTGAACAAAGTACACTCATAGTGTGTTTAACAATCAGCATACTTAGGGTTGTTTCATCGCTTTCAAAACACTAAGTGAACGAGAAGAATTCTTGGCAACTTACAAAGAAGGAGTGCTGTAGCGCGTGTTTAAACCGGTTTATCTATCGGCGAAGTTGCTTGACTGTTTGCAGTGTAACTTGCTACTATTCAGAGAATTTTTGAGACATTCCAGGCCACTTAAAGAGTGGAGGATCGCCGAAGACCATGTCACCTTAGATGTACCGATAAACACAATGACTTGCATATCTTGTTTTTTGCCCTGCGAGATTGAACAGTGACTTGTTCCACTTTAAGATGTCAGCTAAGAGAAACCGTAAACATAATGTCTGTCAAAAAACCATTCGCAGACATTGACATCAATTCAGACTTACTGCCCTACGTCCTGCAATCAGAGTCGCTTGCTCCTGCTCATCATAGAGCCTCTGTTACTTGGTGTCGCGAGCATATTCGATGGAGAAAGTAAGAGTGTGGTCAAGTCTTCTTCCCTTGTGAATTTCGCCTTACTGTGTCATTCAATGGTGACAGGAGTCGAGTTTCTGAGATCATTCAATGGTGACAGGAGTCGAGTTTGGAGATCACTCAATGATGGCAGGAGTCGAGTTTGGAGATGGCAAATAGAGAGAGAGAGAGAGATGCACTGATGACACAATTTGAGGGATGTATCGTTAGGGTATGAGTTCTATCACCGTCTGGGAAAACTTCTACAGACACAGCAAGTCACCATCCGAAGTCCTCCTAGCCAACTTGACCGGCCCTAGATACGAGAAGCCAATCTTGGGACCAGTTGTTTAGCCTATTCTAAAGACCATAGGTGGTAATGCCATCCTCCAAGATGATAAAGCTTGACCCCATACAGATCCCGTGGTGTGTGACTTTATTCAGCAAAATAAGATGACCAGGATAGCGTGTCCAGTTCATTTATCTGTCTCTCTCCGACTGAGCACCTGTGGGATGTCCTTGATCAGAAATTGTCAACAAATCATCGCCTACCAAATTTATGTTGCACAGCTTACTGCATTTCTGCTGCAGAAAGAGCACTTCGGCAGCCTCTTCTCAGAATGGTATTTGGATTATTGTGAATTCGATGCGTCTGCGTAGTTTTGAAGGCCTTGGTGCAAACGAGTTTGAAATGTCCAGCTGTCCAGCATCTGTTTTGCGACTTTAGAAAAGGTTGGTGGCACACTTGACAGCTTCGTTGCGTTTGAGTCTTTGTTCTTTGTTTCCATGACTTTACGTGGCATGTCAGTTTGGTATTCAATAGATGACGTTTTCGCCGAAGTTACTTACGTTTATATCATATTTGTTTTATGGTTTCAACCGAGAGTTTGTTGAATATATATATATATATATAGAGAGAGAGAGAGAGAGATTAAAAAATCCCTGCTTTTGTTTTTGTTTGCAAATGACCTGATAGATAAATGTATAAATATATGATTTGCACGTGCTGATGAAAGAGACACATTCTGAAAAAAAAAGCTTGCTAAACGAATGAATGAATGATTGAATGAATGAATGAATAAACGAAATACCGACTCAGCAATTTTTATTAGCTATTTAAATAATCAACCACTATTTTTTTGTCATGTCAACTTCAAATTTTATATTCAACAATCTAACATCTGTGTGTGTTTGTGTGTGTGTGTGTGTGTGTGTGTGTTGTGTGTGTGTGTGTGTTAAAAGCTGAAGTGTAGGATTAACAAATCTTCATTTAATTTTCATAATGTACCTTTAAAACAAGGATATAATCCTAAAGACATTCAAACATTTTTTTTTACCTCATTGCCTAAGAAATCAAAAGCTGTAAATTGTGAAGAATACAGAACTATTACATTAACGAACAACAATACGTCCTAAGAGTGCCTATTATAGAATTCACAATAAATGTTGATAACAGAAGAAGTATTTGACGAAAAATGTGGGTCATGTAACAGCAGTGCCGACAGAAACGCCATAATTTGTGTAAGGATGCAAATTGAAGTAAACATTTCAAAAATTTATGTTTGTTTTAAAAACTATAGGAAAACTTTTTAAGATATCATAAACGTCAACAGCTGGAAGTATGGAATTGGGTGGAAAAATATATCTTTTCAGACCCTTGGAACCCTATGCAATTAAAAGATTGTGGTGCCAGTGTTTGGTCAGATCTTTAAAACTAATAATTTATAACACATCTGCTTCTAAATAAAATGTAACCAGTGAGCGTTTTGGGTAGCTGTTCTAACAGGATTTTTAATATACTTCAAACTGAGAAAATGAACGCTCATTTTAGCAATCAGTGACTAGTCTGTCAGTCAGTCAGTCAGTCAGTAGCATGTCCTTCACTGAACATTGCTCCCTTAACAACCTTCCGGAAAACTTCTCGATAACAAGCAAGATGTCCTGCGTCTGATAACCCATCTGGAGATAGTCCACCACATCCTGCATTCATCTTCTCCTTTGCCGTTCTCTTCTTCTCTTCCCCGGCATATACCCCTCCATTATTCTCTCTGAACCTTCATGACGTGTCAAGTGACCATATTATTTTGACTTGTGTGTGTCTCATCGTCTTTAATAGCCAACCTTCTTCAATATTCAGTTCTTGAAGTATGGATGCATTATATATTTTCCTTTACGAATATTCTTTGAACATTTGTATTCAAAGACATGTATGTGCTGTTCAGCTTAATTAGTAAGTAACTAGATCTCACAGGCGTATGTTGCAATAGGAAAGATACATGCTCTTAGAAATATAATTTTTGTAGTTCTGTCAGTCCCACTCCATAATTTATTCAGTTGTTTTAGTCTTTAACGAGCAGTTGATAGTTGTGACCAACACTGGCATTGCTAATATTATACGAAAGCCAATAACTGCATATGAAAAGGCACACTCAGTATTGTCTTCTAAGGTTAGTTGCGTTTCCTTTACAGGACGTTGCAGAACCACCCCAACAGCGCCTGGCTGTTATGTGGTTTTTCTAGGCAAATTACGTTTAGTAGTTTGCCATTGCTTTATTGTCTTCTACGATTATTTTATAACTAACAGTGAGAGGCACAGGAGTTACCAGCTGATCGGGCTGACAATCAACACTTAAGGGAAAGGCGAGACGGATATACAATCAGACAGTTACTGGTGTCTTCAGAATAGGAACTTTTTGTGGTTTTTGCATTTAACTTATGAGTCCTCTGTGTAAGCACAAGTCAACTGTTGACAACACTGTGAATACCTTTCAATGTCTGTACAGGATGAACTGACAATTAGCACATCGCTTAGAAAAAAAAAATTACACGTCTGCTAATTCTTTGTTAATTTTTCATCTTTTTTATTATCGTAGTCTCGAGGCATGGTGTCCACCTCGAGTGCTAGAGGTTCATGGTTCAATCCCCGGTAAGGGTTGGGATTTTTTCAAGTGGACTTTGACTTCTAGTAATTCCCCCTGATCTCTGGGTAGTGAGATCAGAAGTCCGTGTGCATTGGTTGCGCACGTAAAAAAATCCCTTAGCAGTTGAAAATCGAAAAGATTAGCCCAACGGCCCTGTCAGGGCAAAATTTAGAGTAAAAAATCTACAAAGGTATTTACAGATTCTCGTCGGTGCTACAGAGTTTGTGCACTGTGATGAGCTTCTTCGGACTCAGACTTGAGTTAGAAAAAGAACAGAGCACTTATGGGTTACTACCGTGTGCCATGATGTTGATCCGTTGTTCAAAACCTAAAAACCTAAAACCTCATCTTTTTCATCTCAGTTTCAAATTTGTCAACAAATGGGTAAAAGCTAGTTAAACAAAATTTATCACCGACATTCAGAAATACTTTTGGTGCATCTCCGTCATTTGGATACCTTCTTTCCATTACACTGAAGATTTGTAGCTGCCTTGAAATCCACATTTAATATCATTTCCTTTGTAACTCCTTCATATGTTTCTGATTCGTCTCGTGAAGTGCATAGTTGGTCAGCTAATGATACATACACATCTGAACAGGTTTTATCATTCAAATCCTCCCCTTTTATTTAAAGAATTTAGCTTACTGTGTGAAAATTCATCGAAATCTAATTCCAAACCTCTACATAAAAATTAACTATTGGTCTATCTACATATTATCTACAATGTTATCTACTTCTCTTCTAGCCTCGTCCTTATGTCTGGCGATGGACTGTATATTCTAACGCTTCTTGGTTAGTTAGTCAGTCTCTCCTCTTGAGCGTAGGGCGGCGCATAGGGCATAGCTCTCCATAACTACCGGTTCATCATCACCTGTCTTAAGTGCTAATGCTTCTTAAAATGTAAAGAAATGTGTCAATATTGCTGCTGTTGCCATAGCATTAGCTTCCTGTCTGGTATCAGGCAGTGATTTTAGGATGCTGTTTTTTGCAATATTTAAGAATATTTCATTGCCTGCTTGAGGCTGAAATCAAATTATCTGCCCTAGAGAGAATAAATGAGCTGCCACTTGACAGCAGTCGAGAGCACTTTGGCCTACCAGAATCGGCGAATGAGCTGTACGGGAGACATAATTACCAAACATGTTTGTTTTTTAATAGAATTGTTGCTACATCCACCATAACCCTCAGATATGTTAGCAACGTTGTCACAAGACTAATCCTTACATTTCGACAGGTTTGACCTACAATCTTCACGTAATATTGAAACGCCTCATTTGTCATTTCCTCACGAGTATAGCGTTTCATTTCCTGAAATGATGTCTTCACGTGCCTAACTGATCCATGTGTGAGAGATCTGGTGTTGATTTTAACTTCGTCAACAATGAGGGCATGGATCTTTGGTGTTATAAGGTGAATGAGTTCCTCACAGGTAGTTTTTCGACATGTTATAAGGAATTTTATTTGGGTGTGGGAAGGTGGAAAAGGGGGAGGGGGGAATTGGTTAGGATTTCCAGATGTGGACTGATAAAAATGGATCAAATTGATTGACAATTTTTGTGGTGCTCCTTTCAATTCTAGATTCCCTAAGCACGAACCTATTGTACCTGATGGATAATCCGGCCCTAGATGAAAATAATATCTTATTCTCCTTCTTCGTCAGCATTCCGAGCCATTGAGGTTCTTTGCTGCAGATATCACGAGCCTCCATTCATCTCCATGGTTTGCCCTCTCTTTCGAGTTGGTTACACCAAGTGTTTGCAGGTATGTCTGGATATTATCTCTCCATCGTCTTCTTGGTCTGCCCCGGGGTCTAGGACCATTCATCTCCCTGGTGTATACAGTTTTTTCTTCTTTGATCAGACATTATAATAAACTATACTGAAATACATAGTAGCTAATATGCTTACCCATTTTTAATCACCTGTGGAGTATACATTGGGGGAAATAGGGGAGGGAGAGGGGAGGAGAAAGTGTCTTTGTGGCAAAGTGGTCCAGAATTGTGAATCATGCTCTGAAGGTTGTGAGCTCGTTCGCCGCTGCGTCGATCTGTTCAAGAGCTTAGTCTCTTTCTTTCTATTTTGCTTGACCAAATGTGTTTGTTTTGTCTCGCTTTCACTTCTATCCTGTCCTCATTTCTGTCTTCACACTCCACTCTCTCCTATAAATGTATCTTTCAATCCTTTTCCCCTTCCTTGCCGCACCGCGCCCCCCCCCCCCCCCACCTCGTTGAATAAAGTAAAAAAAGTAAAGATCTTTTTTTTTACGCCCTATGCCCATCGGGAAGAGCACCCATATTTTTACAGACCATCGGCACTAGGTGTGTAATGTGGTCAGCAGTAGGCTAGCCGTCTTTACTTCCCTAGGACAGCCATCCTGGTACCCATTTTATAGGCTGGGTCGACATTCGACGCAAATGTTGAATGTTAATGACATAAGTCGAAAGGAAAAGCCGGAACAGTTAGCAGAAAACCACGAAATAATTAACTGCAGCGTTTATGGCAACACTGACATCTCCGTGAAGCAACATCACCACAATACTACAGCATTGACGCTGACACCAAGAAAACACTAGCGGTATTCGGTCTCCTCAATTTTTAAGGCGTTGGTTTCACTGGGCCTAAGCCTTTTTACAGGCCTTATAATAATAGTAGTAATAATAGTAATAAAAACGAATAATAATATTGTGAGAAATAATAAATATAATAGTTTTATTTTAAAAAATATGAAATGTGTGAATAAAACCTCAAAAAGAAAAAAAAAAACGTGTATTGTTTATGTAGCTTAAAACCGTTGTTGATATTTATGAGAAGTGGATTGAGCTCTATTTAAAATATTTGGGGGGAAGAACTTAGAGGCCTAGGGCCCTGGGTTCCCGTACCTCAGCAACCCAGTATCGAACAATAACAGCAGAAACAAAAACAGCGATGTATCATTACTCCATATCTAAATATGGATGGCATCAAACCCGGCTGGAACTAATTATTTGATTGCGTAGAGTGCAGATGTTAGCATATCCCTGCGAGATGTTATGTAGATCTGTTCTGTCTGTGCGCCAATTAGCTTGTTCTTGTGATGTCTGGCCTTGCCAAATCTGTTTGCTGTCCTTAAAAAACACAGCCTATTGTGTATCTGTGTCATGTTAACGGCGCCTTTGTTTCGGCTTCTCTGTGTAAGTCGGTAGCTGTCATTTTCTCCTCTTTGCAGCGATTTGAGAACGAAACTCCAATATGTATACACTAATATGTATGTATGTATGTATGTATGTATGTATGTATGTATGTATGTATGTATGTATGTATGTATGTATGTATGTATGTATGTATGTATGTATGTATGTATGTATGTATGTATGTATGTATGTATGTATGTATGTATGTATGTATGTATGTATGTATGTATGTATGTATGTATGTATGTATGTATGTATGTATGTATGTATGTATGTATGTATGTATGTATGTATGTATGTATGTATGTATGTATGTATGTATGTATGTATGTATGTATGTATGTATGTATGTATGTATGTATGTATGTATGTATGTATGTAGGTAGGTAGGTAGGTAGGTAGGTAGGTAGGTAGGTAGGTAGGTAGGTAGGTAGGTAGGTAGGTAGGTGTGTGTGTGTGTGCGCGCGAGCGTGCTTGCGTGCGTGCTTGCGTGCGTGCGTGTCTGTCTGTCTGTCTGTCTGTAGGTAGGTAGGAAAGTAGGTAGGTAGGTAGGTAGGTGTGTATACAGTTTTGTAAATTGTAGAAAGAGAAGGTCTGAGGTATGACTTCCGATTCTCACTCGAGGAGTCCCGGCTAGATGTGTTGCCTAAACAGTTTAGCATTTTCTACATGGAAACTAAGCTAACATTTCTATCATTGCCGTTGACCTAAAAACTTTGACACTATGCAGATTCGAAGTTAATACCTTCCAGCCGTCAAGTGAGCGTGTACAAACTACCGCGGATCTCTAAAGGGTGGCATTAGAGTTATATTTTTTATTGAATACGATAGACAGAAGTTCTTCCTCTTCTTTGTTCACCGGCTGTGAATTCCCGCGGAAGGTCCCGGTTAGTCGCCCATTTGGGCTTTTACCTGGATCTGTGTTTTGCGTGTACAACCGTTTTACTGGCTTTTGCCATCCTGCCTCACGGGCAGATGCACTCCGACTTCGAGGGAAAGACAGAAGTGTAAAGTGTTATCATCGTCATCATCATCAATATCATCATCATCATCATCATCATCATCATCATCATCATCATCTTCATCAATATCATCATCATCATTATCATCATTATAATCTTGTTCTTCGATCCTTCTGTCAGAAAACATATATCAGGAGGCCGGTACAAGATTTCTGACATCATCATTATTATCATCATCATCATAATCATCATCATTAGCATGATTCTTGTCATCAACGTCAGCAAAAATAAAATTCTTATCATAAATGTTAATTTTTATTTTAGGCTTTGTAAAGCGGAGCATCACAGAGCAGGGCACTCACTTGCCCTAGCAATCGAAAAGGTTGCTCAAGGCTGACGACCTAGTCTAAAGCCATGTGGATGTGGAAAGCAACGGGAAACTACCACATTACTGTCCCAGGAAACTAATCATGGAATAAACAGCCTAAAAAGTCTGTGGTTAAGCACCAGCAAGGAGATCACAATTATAATTTGAGAGCTTGCATCTTTCCTGTAGCAACATACGCATGTAAGTCGTGGACTTTCTCCCAGTCCCTAAGAAAGGGAATAGGGGCTTTTGACTGAAAGGCTATAGAAAGATTCTCAGAATATCTTGGACGAAAAAGAGGAGAAATATTGACATTTTGAAAGATCTGAACATCAAGGAAGATTGGCTAATAAACAGCATCCTGTCTTGGAAGCTGAAATATTTTGGTCATATCAAGCGCCACGACAGATTGGAAAAAAAATTATAGAAGAAGGCATGGTACCAGGAAGGAGGGGCAGGGGCCGACCAACACGAAGATGGGACAGGATATAAGGGTCTCCTTGAGTATGAAAGTACATGAGGTGGGAGAGCTGGCGAGAGACTGAGTTTCTTTCAAGCAGACCATTATGAGAGCGATGTTCTGCATAGGACCTGCTACATGATGATGATAATTATGAGAGAGGAACAGTTTGCGGTTCACTGCTTGATGGGAAGCATTGTATTTTATCATTCCATTGCGTATAGAATGTCTTTGATAACATCAGTCCATATTCTCCTTGGGCACCCTCTTGTTTTATTTCAGAATTTTTAGATGTAGTGCCTGATTTGTAGCTGTGGTTGCATTCTAGCGAAGTACACCAATAAAGGGAGTCACCGTGGCCGAGCGGCTAGACGCTCGTCGCGGATCGGAAGGTCGTGGGTTCGCTCCGTGGCAGAGCCAGACTTTTTTAAAACATTACCTTGGCTCCCAGTACTATCCAGCCTTGAGTGGGTACTTGGTGCAATCCCGGGAAAGTAAAGGCGGCCGGCGTGGTGCTGACCACATCACCCATCTTGTGCCGAATGATCTATAAAAACATAGGTCCAGCCCTATATGCCCTATACGTCTGATGACGTGGAAAAGGGACCTTTACTTTACTTTACTTAATAAAAATTAAAGGTCCTTTTTCCACGCCTTTAGGTTTATGGGAATATAGGGCTAGACCTATATTTGTATAGACCATGCGGCACAAGATGGGTGATGTGGTCAGCAAAAGCCGCTCGCCTTCACTTCCCTGGACTGCACCTCGTACCCACTGAAGGTCCGCCTCTGTCAAGATGCGAACCCACGACCTTCCAATCCGCAGGCTGGCGTCTAGCCGCTACGCTACGGCGACTGCCCAAGTAAACTAAAAACAAGCAGAATAAGAATGTCATGTATCAAAGACTGTAGAGCAGACATGGAAGCGATTTCATTCAGTACACAGACAAATTATTATTAATAATAACAACAGTTATAAAGGAACAAAATAATTGACGGGAAACATACACATTCACGAATTAATGAATTTTTTTTATCCTCCTCATCCTCATCCTCATCATCATCATCATCATTATTATCACGTTCACCGCTTCTAAACTCCAGTGAAAGGTTCTGGTTGCTCGTCCACCTCTGGGATTTAGTCTGGTCTCAGAACCTGAGTGAAACATGCACATACATGTTGCAGATTTGACCAGTTTGTATGTAGATAGTTGGCTCCTTGCCTTTAATGCAGATGCACTCCGACTTCGAAGGATGCCTTCAGTAAGTCGACTCTTATGACATGCTTGGTGGCGCATGAGTAAGCCAGTTCCTGTTTTCTCCACAATACTGGAACCCAAAGGGGGGATTGATTCTCTGAATAAAAACAAAACAAAAAAAACGTATATTTCGAGCAGCTTGTTAGGGAAAACGCAGTTAAAAAGATCTATGTGAAGAAAATAACGTTCATTGGAAATGAAATTCTTCAGCAGCGTGGTAAGAGTACCTTGAGGCGAAGCACAGAGATAATGAGAAGCACAGGCCACACTAGATATTGCAAATAACAAGCGCCTAACATCGCAGCTCAGAAGCTGGGCATTTATTAGTGTCTTATACGGTGATACAGGCGGCGTCCGTGGCTTAGGCGTTGCGAGTCCGACTCGTAATTCCAACGTACCGCGATCGAAACTCACTGCTGGCTGCGTGGATTTTTATTATGGTATGCAGGTCGATCCAGCGTAAAATGGGTATAGGATGGTGGTCATGGGGAAGTAAAGACGACCAGGGTAATGCTGACCACATTACCCACCTAATGCCGATGGTCTGTAAAAGTATGGGCGCTCTTCTCATATGGCCGATACGCATTATTAGGGCGTGAAAAAGGATCTTTACTTTACTTTATTTGTACAGTGATATAAAAAGATGTGTAAATGTTTTTTTAATTTTAGTTTAATTTTCATCCATAGCCTTAAACACACACACACACACACACACACACACACACACACACACAGAGAGAGAGAGAGAGAGTGAGAGAGAGAGAGAGACATACACAAGAGGACACTTAACACGCTCACACATGAAAGACACACACACACACGCACACACATATACACGTACACGCACTCACATACATGCTCACTCGCACGCAGGCGTGTACATACACACACTCACATAGACAAACACTGATACATACTCAGCTCACACACACACACACACACACACACACACACACACACACACACACACACAACTCTACTCTAACTTCGTTCCAGTAAAAGAGTGACGCCAACATAAGAAATTACCACTGTAAACATGCACGTCTGATTTCTGGTGCACTCTATGCACATCCAGCCTTGTACCCCCCTCGTGTCCAGAGATGTTGACGACGCTGACATACCAGAAATATTTCTGCTCTCACGTCACATCCACCGGCAACCCTTTCAACCCTGTTTTGTCCGACATCAACAGCTGTAATTACCTAGATTCTCCTTCTTTTGTCAGGCGACAGTTCTCGAGTGGACATTCGCAATCATGACTGTGTCCTTCTGTCTGTCATCAGATATTTTAATGAAGTTGGTGTTGCTCAGGGAGGTGCCGAAATCTGTGGGCTCATGCACATTCAGCCTCAACCCGCCCCCTCTCCGACTCCCCCCCCCCCCCATTATATACATTTCTGAAGCATGGACAGTTATTAGATTAGTAAGGAATTTTTTGGAAGCTGCGGAGATGTGGTTTTATAGACGAATAATGGTAAAACCCTGGACAGATTAACAAGAGTAATCACTGTAATGTTTTTTTAAAAAAAATACACTCACGAAGAGAACTGATTTCCCAGATCACAAAGGACAATATAATTTCTTTGTTCATGTGACGAGAAGGAGAAACCTGGAAAGTATCGTGGCAGTAGAAAAGTTAGACCAGAAGAGAGCCAGAGGGAGATCGAGAGAAAAGATGCTAGACAGTTCGTCATCTTGGCATGAAGCATAATCTGTCTCAGAGCTGACTGAAAGTACGCGAGACAGAAGTTTGTGGATAGAGATGCCACAAAGCCACACGGCATTCACTTGACAGACAGACAGACAGACAGACAGACAGACAGACAGACAGACAGACAGACAGACAGACAGACAGACAGACAGACAGACAGACAGACAGACAGACAGACAGACAGACAGACAGACAGACAGACAGACAGACAGACAGGCAGGCAGGCAGACAGACAGACAGACAGGCAGACAGACAGACAGGCAGGCAGACAGGCAGACAGACAGACAGACAGACAGACAGACAGACAGACAGACAGACAGACAGACAGACAGACAGACAGACAGACAGACAGACAGACAGACAGACAGACAGACAGACAGACAGACAGACAGACAGACAGACAGACAGACAGACAGACAGACAGACAGACAGACAGACAGACAGACAGACAGACAGACAGACAGACAGACAGACAGTCAGACAGACAGACATTTTCAGAGGGGCTGAGGACACTTTCCTCCCCCCCCCCCATTTCTTCAATACGGCTGATTGCTTTTCTAAGGCCTGTCCTAATAAATAGGCCAGCTTCCTGTGTGGGCTTTAGGGCTCCATTGTGGAAGAAAAGAAGAACAGACCCACTGCTTCTCCAACAAGCATGTCGTAAGAGTCAATTAATTTAGTGCTTTCTTCGAAATCGGATTGCATTTGCCTGAGAGGCCAGGAACCAATAGTCTATACAAATCGGTCAGATCTGTTAAACGAATGTGCACGCAAGGCTCAGGTTCTGGAACATAACTAAAGTCCAGAGGTGGACGAACAACCATAATTTTCCGCTGCTAGTTTACAGTCAGTGTACGCCAAGAGGGAGAAATGGGTCAGCTGGGCACTTTCCCAGAGGCCCCACAGGCATAGGGGCTTGACGCTAAAGGACCCTTCTCCACGTGGTAATGTGGAATGGGCATATAGGGCTAGATCTATATTTTGTAGACCAATAGTAACTATGGTGGGTGATGTGGCCAGCATCAGGCCGGCCGCCTCTACTTTCCAGGACTGCACCTGGTACCTGTTCAAGGCTTAGTCGGGCTGACAGACAAAGCGATTATTGAAGAAAAAAAAGTCCAGCTTTGTCAGGAACCGAAGACGACCTCCCGATCTGCAGGCGAACGTCTAGCCATTACACCACGGAAATCCTAAAATTAAGTCCAAGATAGGATCCAAACCCACGATATTCGGAGCCTGAGGCGAGAGTCGTATCGCGGCTCCTGCATGTCGTAAAATTTTTCATAAATATATATATTTTTTAAAATTCCTCTGAGTGTTTCTTGTAGGCGCTTTAGCATACTGGTTTGACCAGTGTCTTATAATGCTGTTAAGACGACTGTGTTCTTTCAAAGCCCCTTCCCTCTTCAGAAAATTTGCAAAGGGATGCCGCAAGGCGCAGATACGGCAGACTAGATATAACCCACAACATAACAGCTACCCAATCCTTTGAGAGCGAACGCATAAGGGGGAAGAAGTTTAATACACCATAAATAAGAAAGACAACAGTTACATTAAGCTACTTACATTTACCACAGTAGGTCCACCGGAGAAGGCAGCTATAACATACAGATACCATTTCACAGACCTGAAATGAAACAACAAGAAATGTTACTTTATGTCCCCAGCGAAACCATAGGCGGCTCAAATTAATTCCTCCAGTGCAAGCTGGCCAGTCCATTTACAAATTGTCCAAGTGCATTGCACCGGCATGAAAGAGAAGCCTTTTTCTTGTATGAGATGGGCTGCAACACTTTCAAATCTTGTTTACTTGATCGAGAAGCGCGCTCTTGTCTGTATAATTTATATCTTAATCTTCAGTCTTGTTGTTCATGCAAATGTAATTGTCAAAGATCGGAGAATATACAGGGAGATAGCGTCTTTACAGACATGCGTCAGTTGTATGTAGTGGCGTATCCCTCGGGAGGGCCATGAGCATCCAGGGATGTGTTTAGACTGCGAGGACGCATTGACCCTAGGCATGCAAATCAGGACAGTGTATATTCGTGCATTTATGTCATACATTGGTGCTGCACTTTGAAATCTTCAAACGCGTCGCAAGCTTCAATTTATTTTTTTCTCTTGAAGTCCATAACATGTGGCGCTGCCGGTCATCCTTTCGGTCTTGTGTACTGCTAATAATCTACGATATAGATGTTCCTTTTTTCAATAAACTGTCCAACATCTTTTCTCTTTGACTTCCTCTGTCCCTCTTTCCCTTCAGTTTTTCTGTTATAACTATAAACTCCAGTGTAGTCGTTCTCACGACGTGCTCAGAAATATAGATTGCATCTTCTGTTTGGTGTAACCCCAATCGCTAGGCGGCTAGACGCTCGTCTGCCGGCCTGAAAGACCAGTTTGTGTTTCAAACTTGACCTTTGCTCCTATACCTACTCAGACTAAAACGGGTACCTGGTAAAAACAGGGGGGAAATGGCGGTCACATCACTCGCTATTTTGGTCCTTGCAGGGATGTACAAGTTCCAACAATTAAGTAATCAGGATAATTCAATAAAAATTTAAATAATTAAGAGTTGAAGATATGTCCTGTATTTTATTCAAAGTTGGCCCCCTTGTCTACCAATACAGCAAGTGGCACGATCTAACAAACACTGGGACGACAACTGTAGTTCTTCTGTTGCTATGGGCCTCAAAAGTCGATGTTACGGAACTGTGAATATCATCAATATCGTCAAAGAAGCGTCCTTTCGATGGTAACTTTAATTTTGGGAATATAAAAAAATCACAGAAAGACAAATCTAGGAAATAGGGTGGATTGCTTACAACACACACCTGTTTTTGGGCCACCAATTCCTGTACAACTACCGCCCGGTGAGCCGGAAAAAATGCCTGGTGTTCAATACTCAGGTCGGACTTGGAGAGACTTTTCAATATACATTTTGAATACTTAAATAAACTTAGCTGTGACGGTCTGTGCCTCTGGAATAAATTCTTTGTGAATAACTCGTTTGCTAAAGAAGCACACCAACATTGTCTTTACTTTGGACTTTTAAAGACGGATATTTTTTCCTTTTTGTGATGATGATGATTTCCACTGAACACTTTGGTGTTTAGTTGTGGGAATATAGTGGAACATCCATGTTTTAGTCTCTGCAATAATCAAATTTAAGAAATATTTTTTTCTGTGTCACGTTTTTTATTTACTTTGATACTGATACATTTGTGAATATTCTGCAAAATATTCTGGCATTTAAAGAGTTAAATGCATCAAAATGCAGCAATTTCCATTTATAAGCCTCATTATTTGGCTCAGTAATTTTACTGTCTGCATTTATTGCCCTTTTTATACTACAGATGACAAAGTAATCTTTGTACAAATTCTATCTTTCATTTACATGAATTAATCCCTCATTAGTCGCTGTTTACAAAGATTTTTCGATGCCCGATCTTAAATGCGATAAACAAAACAGGGGTTTCTCATTTCCTGACCTGGTCAGTGCAGTCAAATATGTGCACGTACTCAGGAATCTCTGAACGTACGGATTAATTAAATGATTGTCATTGATTTACATTTCATGATTTCAGTTCCAGACATTCGCAGTATTAGTTCGAATAAGACTGATTCAACCATACACATTTTTTTTTCCGCTGAGGTTACGTATACGTCTAGTAAACAAACACTTTATTGCCAGATTTTTTTAAACCATTCTCAGACTATAAAAAGAAGCAAAATTGTAAATGACTGCTCGATTAGTTGACACGAAGAATACATAGTTGCAAGTTGTGCGTTGTTTGGGACATTAACACTTAAAACAACCTGGAAAAAAAAGGGGGGGGGGGTAAATTGGGAGGAATACTATATGTAACACAGACACAATAAATACATTTATCTATACAGTTTATCTTTGTGGACAGTGACATCAAAGAGGTATTTCAGGCAAAAGCGGACAGTCGAAAGATAATCGGCTGCAGCTTCAGATTAAAACAAAATATGGCTGTTATTATAAAGATATACTGGGCAGGGAGTTACTGAATTTGCAATATATCCACTGCTAAGGAAGATGTTTATATGCGTTTATGTATGTGGATAAAAGTATGTCTATATGCCCTTCTGTCAGTCTGTCTTTCTGCTTGTCTATCTATCTTCTGTTTGTCTGATGAGAAACGAAACATAAACAAAGGAATAATATTAATGATGATGAAAATAATAGTAATAGTAATTATAATAATAAAGAAAAGCAATTTTAATAGTAATTTTTAGATGCAAGTTTCCTGAACAATGATACCTTCTGGGCTCCAAAACGCATAAAGTATTAATGAAGTGATTTCCCCCCCCCCCCCCCCCCCAGACCGATGTATGGTTGGATCACAAGGAGAAGATTCTATGGCAGTGATAGATATATCGTTTTCTCCCTCTGAGATCAGAACCATTAAAGCGTAAAACTGGTTCAGATGCCTCTTGGTGAAAATCGATAAGATGTTTACGTAAACGATCGGTTAGTTTCCTGTCAGTTCCCATCCTATATGCCTTCAAAATCGTGTATATCTCTGAACTAGGCAACGGGTGTAAGGTAGCTTAGCTATGCAGTGGAGACTACAGACAACGTCCTTCAAGACTGTCCCAGATACAATATATCAAGGCAAAGCTTTTGGCCACAAGAAACACCGGTACAAGCCAAACTTTACGGGTCGCTGATTTAATTACAAAAGACAGTGAAGTTCATACTGAAGACAACAGTGCAGATATAGATAATATATTTCCAGGGAACGAAAGTAGAAGAGCAGTAGCATAGATTATATTAGGGAATTCGCAATTGTATGCTTTTTTAATATATTGCTTTTAGAGCAGGGACATTTTGAGGTGCATAAAAAAAAAAAGAGTTCAGTATAGATCGGTTTTAACGTTAACTTATTTAGCTTAGTGGTTAAAAACAGACATAATCATTTAGTCATACTAGCCTTTTTGTCACATACTCCCATAGTTATCTGACATAACCCCCCCCCCCCCCCCACCCCCCCTTTTTTTTTCTTACCCGCCCCGGCCTCAATTACCCATTCATTGAACATAAACTATGACCGAAAGAAGCATATACAAACACACAGAAGTATTTCCTAATATTTTTTACGTGGGGGGGGGGGGGGGGGGGGGGGGATGAGCTCGTGTTTGATTTTTTTTTTTGGGTGCCACTAGGTGCTAGAGACTCGGCGGAAACGTTTAACTGCTTTTGTTTGTGTTTTGCCTTCGACTCTCTTCGAGCTCTCATTCACAGATTGTGTTCAGCAAATTCACTGCAACTGTAGCTTGATTGACGTCCTTCCTGTTGTTGCTCCTTTTGAAAGACAAGCTGCATCTACGTCGGCGTCTGTGGCTTAGGACCGTAACAGTCCCAAACAATGATGGGGTTGGTTCAGCCACGACCGGCCCCAGCTGACGAACCGTGCTGCTGACGTCACCGGGTCGGGCTAACTATAGGTTAAAGCAGCGGTTCTCAGACTGGTGCCGAGATACCCTGGGAGCCGTGAGCGTATGCCAGGGGTGCAGCGGCAATAGTCAAGAAATGTTGGCTTAAAATTGTGAAATCATTAAAGAAGGCATGCAGATACTTAAGAGTTGAAATTTAAATTGTCTTCCCTCACCGTTTTGAAAAGAGTTTTTTGTTTGTTTTATCCTTAGCCGTGTTGCGTCTATATATATAAAAATCAATGTTTGTGTGTTTGATTGTCCCCTATAGACTCGGAAACTACTGAACCGATTTAGCTGAAATTTTCAGGATATGTTTGTTTTGATACCGGATGTTGAACCATCATGGTTTGAAATTCAACCTGTCACTGTTAGAGATAGGTGACCACAATTTAAGCCATAATATTCGAAACTAATATTTATAATTTTAGTGATTTCTAATTATAGACACGTTAGTAATTGCGCATGCGCCGTAGTCAGAACGCAAGGCTTCCACCATTCGCCGGCGAGTTACGTGCAGCCAACGCCTTCTCTAATACATAGAGTAGGTCGTGGTACAGCAAACAAGACTATCTCTATATTTGCCACAATAACCATATTAAACACGATTTCAATTTTCAGTTTTTTTTCCAAACAACCTTCATTAACCGTATTAGACACGTGCGATTTCTATTGTTGTGCCGTTTCATTAATATATCTGGAGTATCTGTCTACGAGAAAACAATTGCCTGCGGTTTTGGGTTGTGTTATAATCGGGACACAGTAGTAGGGACACACATCTCTAATAGTTCAGTTCTCTTTTCGTTGCTTCGGTGAAGTGGCTGCTTGGTCAATTGGTTAGAACACTGGGTTCCTGTGCGGGAGACCAGGGTTCGAATCCGCAGTAGTTATTTTTTTTTTACCCCGGATTAAAATAATATCCTCATCTGCTCTGTCGTGGTGACAGCACTAGCCATGTTGTCCTTAATACTCAAAAAAAAAAAAAAAAAAAAAAGACAAGTAAATGGGTAAACCATTTGATAATTAAATTTGACCATTTCGTATACTTATGATTGCATTTTTAAACTTTCCAAATGCATAGTTACGCTGAAATTTCATAGCTTTTCAATTATTTTCATTTAGATTTAGTTATTTCATCTGCGTTGGAATTTTAAGCTGTGCTGTTTACCATAGCGTTCATTTCCTAATTATGGTGTCTCCCCCCCCCCCCCCCCCCCTGTTTTCATTTGCTTTTCAAGTGTTTTTTTTTCTCCCAACTACTTCAATAGGGAAAGAGTTGTCGGTAAATTTCGGGGGGGGGGGGAGGGGGGGGGGGGCAAACTGTTAACTGAGAGAGCTTCAAGTCACAGTAACTGCTTTACCCACTTAAAGTAGCAGCAGCAGTAATAGTTGTAGTTGGGCTGTCACACCGTAGTGCTCTCATGTGAAGACCGCCGGTAAGGTTATGGCGTTCTTCTGTCGGGAAGCGAAATTATATATCCTAACCTGACCAGTCTGTGGTGACAGCACTAGCCATGCGAAACCAAATCTTCTGGCTCACGACTCTGTCTACTCCGATGGTAACACAGATAGCAGTGACATTATTTTAGTAGTTGTACTGGTACTTGAAGGATGATGTGGTAAATATTACACTAGCCCCATTCACTACCTATTACAATTCCTGCTCCCTATTTGAGTCCAGATGGACAGGGATGTCAGTGCCAGTTACAGCAACAACAAAATATCGCCAGATAATGATTTTCAAATCCTTCGAAGAGGGAGAGAGCAGTAGTCGGTGGAAGAGGGGAGGGGAGGGGGTAATGACTTGAATTTAGGAGAACTTTAAGAGCTTTACATGTGATTTTCAAGTTCTCATTACCTAATTTGTTTATATTTTACCAAAGCTACCTCCGCTTTTCTATTTTTTACGACTTACTTTGTTATTTACATGTACAGTTGTAGCTTTACTTCCGTCTCCTATAAAAATACAAACAGCTTTAGCATGTGATAACCAAATAACCATTTTTGTTACTGTGCTAATAACACCATTTAAACGACCACTAATATAAGACACAGTTATAAGGTGCGTGTTTTAAAGTTGACTATCTATATATCTGTGCAGAGAATGATTGCGACATTAACTATATTAGAGACGTGCGATTTCCATTGTCTTTCTTTTCCAAAAACCCTTGATGAAGGAGAACGTAGTAGGTGGATTTAGTTGTGGTGGTGAGGTGGGGGGGGGGGGGGGATCAAAGACTATCTCTATATCTGAGCAGACAATGATTGTATTAGACACGTGCGATTTCTATTTTCTTTCATTTCCATTTAGCCAAACTATGCCACAGCAACGCGTGGCCGGGTACACCTAGCACTGCATAAAATTCCAATCGTTACGATAAGAATTGTCCTTGTATTAATCTCGAGGTGCGACCGATCCTCTACCTAAATTCGTTAAGGTGTAGTCTATAAGTAAAGTTATGGTTACCTTGTCTTAGATGCTTTGCCTCAGTTCGTGGAAAGGCAACTCACGACCAAATGAAAATGCGAGGAAAACTAAGAAAATATTATTCTAGCTAACTCACTTTGTTTGGCTTTATTTCGGCTGGGAACGAACAGGCACCGGAAGGGCAATGCGTTAACTGCCATAGAAGTGTTGCTAACTGCTGCTTTATGTCTAAATTAGTGAGACATCTGGAATGCAGTCATTCTGATTTAGTGAATAAAGGATATAAAATCTTCAAACGCCTCGCTTTGTCTCTTCAGGCACGGTCATCCAAGATGGAGATAAATTATAAACATGAAAAAAAAAAAAAGATATAATGCAAAATGCATCCAAACAGTTTCATTAATCGCATTAAAGACAAGTAAACATTAAATTTGTACTTTTTTCTTCTTTCCCTAAGTATTCAACCGCTTTAAGTGTGGATGTGCCGCAAATTGTTTTTAGCCGCACAAGGGTGCCGCGATAAAAAACGTTTGGAACCGTTGCTGTGGAGAACACGCAGCTGACTTTAGCTACATCTATACGCCTATTAGCAACCAACTCCTAAGTTATTTCTTCAAGTGAGAAAATAATACACAATTTCTTCCTAAATGGTTGCCATGATAAACAATTAGGAAACTACTGAATTTGTCTGGTCGTCGCCGTATGGGGTATAGCGTGTGTCCATTTTCTGGGTTCATTTTGACCTTAAGCAGGCGGTTAGTTTATCTTTGCTTCAAACACTGGGCACGTGATCCGAAGATCACATTACTCTAGTCCCTACGGGGTTGACTTGCGTGGCTGTATGATTGGCAACATCTGGCGGAATGTTTCCAACTTAGTTAAATAATTTTAACGGCGTATATAAAAATGTGGAGTTTTTCTAAACTTTATTTCGAAACTTATTAGACATAACCCCCGCCCCCTCCCCTTTGGCCCTCTTCCTCCTGTGCCGCTTTTAAAAAATGACTGAATGACTGACTTTCTACTCCACCAGGACATCACACAAGCGATAAACACCCGATGACACAAAGTACCACCATGCGGATGAGGATCGCCGTGGAGAGGTCCCAGAAACCGCGTTCAGACATTTGGCCATATTTATGGCCTGCCTATATTGCGGCCCCCGGCAAAAGCCAGGGTGGAGCTTCAAATAAAAAATTTCATCCTGAAAAGGACGATAGAGAATACTATTATACTATAATTTAAAAAATATAGTAAAAATATAGTTAAACAAACACCAATGGGAACCTCTGTATATGAATAGATTTTTTTTTTTTAATGCGTGGACAAATTTGTTTTCATTTATGTATTTATCATTGTTCCCAAGTCTTAAGTCGAGTAATCAAAAAGGATTTTGTAAATACCAACTATTGAAAAGCGAATTTGTAGAGTGAAATCAGAAAAAGCAACATTTGCTTTACACAAATTCGGTCAAAATGCCCAATAGCAGGCTTGCCGCTGACGCTTTCAAAAGTTACTTCTTTGCAGCTAGGTGTGCTGTGTCAAATTCCCCATTTCTGAACTAGGAGCCTAAAGTTCATTTTACCATTACATAGATATTGATCTGAGTGCTTGATGCCTAACTGTGATCTGAGAATTTCATTTGGAGTTGTGTGTGGGTGTGTATGTGGTGTGTGTGTGTGTGTGTGTGTATGTTGTGCCTGCGGCGTGTTGTTGACTAGTCTAAGATGGCTAAATATGCTCAAAATGGATTGAATTTCTGCAGGTGCAATACTGGCTTTCGTGATTGACTGTTTGTGCAACTAATGATCTGCAATTCAGAGGTGGACCCTTACTGGTGGCACATCTGAAAACTGCCTTATGCATTTTTAATTTGCCAGTGCTAGCGTTTTTGCTGGGACTAACAATGTTTCTCCTTCGTTTTGAAATGTGACAGTAAAGGAATTTCTGTATGACCTCCATTGTCATAGAGACGGGACAATTGTGGGGCGAGTCGTCTGTACAATATTTAAAAGTAGTAGTAGTCGATTTTTACCCCACCAGGACATCACACAAGCGATAAACACCCGATGACACAAAGTGCCACCATGAGGATGAGAATCACCGTGGAGAGGCCCCAGAAACCGCGGTAAACCATTAGACCATATTTATGGTCGGGCTATATTGTGGCCCCTGGCAAGAGCCAGAGTTGGGCTTCAAAAAATGAAAAAGTGCATCTGGAGATGACTGGATTAATACGTATTTGAAACCTGGACAAATTAACTGTACAGAATTTAACCACGTATGCTCTTGGTGTGGTGGAGCTTTTGCATTGTCTAACAAAAGCAGCAGTAGCGTGGTTCTCTTTAGATAACCATATTGTCAACAGCCCAAAGCCAACATTAAGCTCATGCTCAGAGATTGTGGAAATAACACAGGCAGTGAAGTGCTTCTGGATGACTTTTTATCGAAGCCTTGTTTATTTGAGCGCATAGACAAGGTGATAATAAAAGCCAAGCGGGGTTTGTCTGCGATAAGAGTGATGATCGTGGCAAACTGTGAGCAGCGAACATTGATGCCTTCTATATCAGGGCCTGGTCTTTTCTGTCTTTGAGGATGCAATAGCGATCCTGACTCAGACATAAACAGATGAAAAGGATACAGATAGAGGCTATCTGCATTAATTACGTATGGATGTAGAAGAGATACATTGTGCAAAGTGATACGTTAGCTTCTTGATTTTCCAACCATGGACGATGGACTTCAAACTTGCCGAGCAGATGCCTACCTACAAGTCAATGCAGACGCACGACACCTGCTGCACGGAGAAATTAAGAAGGAAAAAGGCAGCAGGCTAAAAAAAAAATTGTTGTCGGGTCAGTCCGAGCTCATTATTTAGTAGGTGTGTTCATTTGAGGACATAGAACCTGGTGAGGAATCGGTACAGCTACCAGCGCAGAGCAATGTGATCATTTCTGTATCCGATTAGACAGAAAAGGCAGACAAGAAAGTCCCGCTGCTGTTGAAACAGAACTAAAGGCTTTGATTTACGCGTTTTCTCAAAAGGGGGATGCTATCATTTACACAGATCGGCCTATGATATCACCATTTGAGAAGCTCATGGGCTTAAACTGTCCAGACTGGATATATAATTGTGAAGTAAGAGCCAGGTGCTGTCGACTTGACCACAAGCAGTCTGACAATGCAGGTCATGGCAGTGACCAGCTCAGAATCATGGCTAGAGAGACATAATTTTTCCAAGATAAAGATCGGTTGGGTCCTAAGATAGTTGCTGGAGCCTCTAAAGCGGTCGTGGCTGACACATATCAGTTTCCTATTCGTATTAAGTACGCAGGTGTGCAAGAAAATGAGCAAGCTGATAGGCTTGCAGGTAAGCTAATGTAGAATTTAAAAAAAGGGAAAAAAGGGGGGGGGGGAAGGGGGCAGGCCATGGACCAGGCTGATATTCTGAATGCCCGTTTGAGAATAAAGACGTTTGCGAGAACCAAGTGATGACTGTGCATCTGCATCCAGGAACAGACTGCAAGAACAATATGTTAAAGGGGTCTGACCAGACAAAAGCACTATGCAGTTAACCAAAGAAAAACAAGAAAGCAAAACAGAATTGGTGTCATCAGCCGATACACGCTGTAAAATTGACTAAGCAGGAGACAGAGCACTTATGAACTGAGTGTTTCGATATGCTATGAGAATAGTCTGTCGACTAACTAACAGACTTCATACTGAGATGAGGAATTATATCATTATTTCAATGAGCCCGGTGAAAACAATGCACTGTTATCAGTCTATTATAAGTTTATTTTATTTAATTTTTTTTTAAATATTTTGTCAGAAATTCTCAAATTCCAGCAGTTAGTTTTTTTGTAGTCGAATGTTGGCATCTCAGAACATCTAAAAATAAAGAAAACTTGTTTTGAGCCCAGCATCTTGTCACGGAAACTGAAATAATTTGGCCATATCAATTACCGCATTGGGATAGAAAGAACATTAACTTGGTACCAGCTGGAAAGATGGGTACAGGGCATACAAGATGCCTTGTGCAGGAAAGTGCATGAGGCGCTGAGTTGGCGAGGGATCAGGGTTTATTCAGGAGTGATGTGATCGGTGGGACAATCATTACATAAATTGCTACATGATGGTGATGTCAAAAGCTTCTACCCCTAACCCAAGGTTCGCAGAGCATGTTGAGAAAGCTAGAGACAGGCATGCTTCGTGCAGAGCGGCAAACATCACGTCAGAGGTCCTGGATAGTTAGCATCCTTTGAATATTGTCTCCATGTTATGCCGGTTTGTTGGGAAATGAGCAGTCAGATAGACTGGCCAGTTCTGCACAGCATGGTGGTGAACTGATATATGACAAGCTTGGTGTTATGAGGACTCTGTGGGAGCGATTGAACAGTGCGGAGGCACATAAAATCTGTTACTGTCTGTGCAGAATGGCGCTGCAAGGAGTTACAAGGGGATTTGTCCAGCGACCAACTCTCAGGATAAAGGAGAGACGGATATACAATCAGACAGTTACTGGTGCTATAGGAATCGGAACTATTTGCTTGCTGCTGCAGATGGGGACAGCGCGCTCATCGGGGGTGTCTGGAGTGCTGGGTTGTCGATTTGTAATTTAACATTCAACCCATGGTTCGTCTCAACCCTTCCCTTTTTAACCCGAATGCACCCGTGGCTACCACCGCCATCTGGATCCTTCTGTCTGCACTCATTTCCTGTAAGAGGATACCCCATACTTTGAGAAACTATGGTTTGAACAATGATCATGAAACCTTAGCATAGTAATTAGTTCTAAATCTAGATTCCGTTTTTAAGTCACTCATGTTCTCATATTGATACTAACGCCAATATACAGATAGATTACATTTGAATTGAACAAGGCTATAATGTAATTATACGTTTATAACTGGCCACAGTTTTGTCACAGACATATTTCTTTAACCTTCGTCCGCCATTTACTGTTAACGAATAGCTGGATGTTCTTTAGCACTGCAGGCAATATTACATTAAAACCACATGCGTTTGTGGGTGTCAGTCGAAAAGTAAAATGGAAGTGTGTTATACTGGAAATGTAAACCTTGTGTGTAGTTGGCGCCGGTTATCCACTGTTAGTTTTAACGATATTGTATGGTGATGCCTCAGTCTCTTTCACGATGCAACTCTCGTTCCACTGCTTAAAGCCACGTGAGGGACTTTTTTCCCCTCAACCACTCACCCAGGGAATGTAGCCATGAAAAACGTCTAAAATTACATAGGGAAAATTCTTCTTCATTATTTCGCTTGAAATAGATTATCTATATCTGCAACAGTGTCTCTAACATGAACTTCACTGGCTGTTGTAATTCACTCAGCGACCTGTAAAGTTTGACTTGCACCGATGTTTTTCTTGGTAAAAGTTCTGCCTTGATATGTTGTATTTGGGACAGTCTTGGAGGACATGATCTGTTGTCTCACATGTACACTTGCCTGATTTATCAGTGATAGGGACACGATTTCACTAACTTCTGAGCCGTAGAGTTGCATATGAATGAATTAATCAAAAACTGACATCACACCACTCAGGACACTCCCACATGTGCGCGGTCCCCTTCTTCAGTAACGAACGAAAAGTCGAATTATTAATATTATCAGTTGCAACCTCATTAAAAGACTGCCTATGTTTCCCTTTCAGTTTTCAATATCTTTCAGAAATAATCACCCATTCCCTTCTTACCGAATTAGTCTTTCAATGTATAGATGCTCTTTGTGTTCTGTTGCACTGTCCATCTGATCCGTGAGAGTTCTTACCACATCAGCGTTATTATAAAGTAGCTCACAGTCCAGAGGAGCGGCAGCAGCGCAGCTAATCTATCATTCTGCTCATTACCTTGTCCACCTGAATATCCTGGAGAGAAAATCCTTGATATTAGTCGCATGTAAAACTAGTGATACAATTGTGTCGAGTTGAGTTGATTCCAGAACCGACATCGCAGCACGCTGGGCATTCTCATAAGCGCTCCGTCCCCATCTTCAGCAGCCAGTGAAGAATTCCGATACTAATGGTGCTAGTATCATTCTGATTAAACGTCCGTTTTGCCTTACAATTAGAACTCAACACAAATTAATATCAACATCATAGGAATGCTCTGCCAAGGATATTTAAGTGTGTGGCTTAGTGAACAGGCAGATGGATTGGTTGCTGCTACGCAACTGGGCTAGAGCTACTTCGCGATCGCGGTGCTCAAGATGAGAGTGAAACAGAAAAGGCAGTTCCTAAAAATAAAGAGACTAATTCCGCGGGAAGTGAGCAGAGAGTCTTTCAAAAACACAAAGGGAAAGGACATGTGTAGTTTTAATGAAGACGCGGCTGGGACCATCAGTATTGGACTCTTCGTTCCCTGCTGGAAACGGGAACAGAGCACATGCGTAGGTGTCCTAAAAGCAGCGAGCTTCATTTATTTATTCATTCATACACGTTTAGCACAGGTTATTACAGAAAAAGAAAACTATGTTTTGTGTGGTCGAGATTTATATAAAAAGATTACAATTTGCGATAGACATTTGATAAGTTATTCTTTTGTTCCGTGTTTTAACTTTGGTGGGATATTTATGTGGCGAAGTGATTAGGTCGTTTGTCTCGCATTCTGAAAGTCGTGGATCCGACAGTTTGCTAATATAGTTGTCGAAAAAGTGTCAAATGGCTACACATCCCTAATCAAGATCATTTTTTGTTTATATTTATTATTAGTTTCTTCAACAAGATTGGCGCATTGAGCCAGTTGAGTTGAGTCGAGAATTGACATCACAGCACTCAGGGCCTTCCCATGCATGCTACGTCCTCATCTTCAGCTGTCAGCGCAGAGTTCCAATCTTGATAGTACCAGTCACAGTCTGGTTATATGTCCGTCTTGCCTTTCCTCTGAGGGTAGTGAGCCGGCCAGACCCTCTGGTTACACCCAGATACCTCATTCTCTCCAGGCCATAATGATCTTCTATCTCTACTGATTCCGTTGCTTGTTCCCAAAGGGCCGTGACCACATCTGCCTTGTCATGTATTAACTCCCCACCCAGTGGTGCAGATCCCGCGAATCTGTCTGCCTGTTCATTACCCACGAGGCTGGAATAGCCTGGAAAACAGATCCAAACTATATTCACTACCCATGAGCTTTCCAGTGAAGCTTGCCACTCTGCTCAAAGCATCCCTGTCTTCACCTTTCTCAGCAAGCTTTCAGTCTGTTACAATAACTACATGTGTATGCATCTTGTTCTCTCACCACCGGAGAGCTGCACTTAGCGCCTCCATCTCCATTCTCATGCTAGATATGGTGGTGTCTTGAGCCAGTCCCCTGTAGAGTAGGGGAGCGAGTACCTATCCATCCACTGTCAAACCTCCCTTCTCTCTTCCCCCACCCCAATATTTTCTTTCTGTCGGTGACTTCAGGTAGTTAGACTTTCCTCTTGTGCTTAAAGCGGCCTATTGGGCAGAGGTCATAGCTCTCCATGTCTGGCCCTTTGTTGCCCTCTGAATGAGGTCTTGGATATTCATTAGGTCCATAGTTAAGCCTTCTCTGATAACGATTTTACGCTGTCTCTCTTGGTCTTCCCCTTTTCTTTTCCCTTCCTGTGTCAATATGAGGGCTTGATGGGGAAATCTAGTCTTGTCCATTCTGAGTGCATGCTCGATGTAGTTCCAACTGCTCTTTTTAAAATTCAATACAATATCTAGCTTGGTTTCTTGTCTTATTGCGTATTGGATCTGAAATCTGTCCGTTTGAGATTCAGTGTTATTTTAAGAAATCTGTTCTCAAAAGTGTCTGTGACTTTGCTACCCACAAATTAAATTTGTGTGAATTCATAACTGTTTCTTCAAGCAATACAGTTATTACTGGATTCTAAAGTACACCATCCTGAACCGAGAAACTAGGTTAACGAAAAGAAACCTCATAGTCAGTTAACGAAATGTAAGGCAGAACTATGTATTTCCCTTCTATTAACTAGTCATTTCTGGAGCTTCCGCCATTTTACAATGTAATAGACAAATAATATTGCGGCCGATTTGGAAGGTGACCGAGTCACTGCAACGTTCAAATGTAGCTTCAGAGCATAGTTTCCAAGTGTAGATGGTAATACCCTAAAGAACGAACGAACGAACGAATGAACTTTATTTTCAAAAGGTCACAAATTAGGCACGCAGGCCTGTCTTACATTCGGCCCTTCCAGACACCGGTCTTTCACACTGCAGCTGTATTTTATCAATAAGCATGTTATATTCATATGATAATATGCATATTATAAATATATAAAAAAGAGAAAAAAAGCACAAAAGCATGGGTGGTGAAATGCATGCACATACACACACACACCCACTCACTTATACACACCCGCATACCTTCACACACACATAAACACACCCCATTCACCCACATAGAGAGCACGGAGCAGCTAATGTTGGAACTCGGATGGTAGTAGTGCTGAGACAGCAGTCTGTCAATCTTTCCACAAGGGGACTGTGATAGACATTCTGATGTTTTTCGCTGGCACAGGAGCGGTAGTCAAAGATGGGGGCTATGAAGCTGAAACTAAGACTACCAGACTACCAGACACATAAACACACCCCATTCACCCACATAGAGAGCACGGAGCAGCAACTTGGTAGTAGTCACAGGAACAATGTGCGTGTGTGTATGCTTGAGTTTACTGGAGCGGAGGGGGGGGACACATAAACCACCCATTCACCCACTGTAGCACGGTAGGGTGGGCTCGGGGGGGGGGGGGGGGGGGGGTGTACAAATATTAAAACCTGGTGCCGTTGGGACGATGGAAAAAAAAAAAAAAAAGAAATGTGGTTTCATAAGAAAAGAAGAGAGAAAACAAAATACTACGATTTTTGAGACTGTTCCTATTATTTTGACTACGTATGAAGCCAAAAGAGAAAAGTAGATTTAACGCAGAACTGGCGTAGCTAAACTTTAGATCAGCGGTTCTCAACCTGTGGGACGCAACTCTTCTGTCCATCTAACGACCCTTTCACAGGGATCACCAAAGACCATCGAAAAACACACATTCACTGAGGTTATGAAGTAGCAAAGGGAAAAAAAAACTATGGTTGAGGGTCGCCTCAAAATGAGGACATGTGGTAAAGGGTCGCGGCATTAGGAAGGTTGAGAACCTTTGTGCTAGACGATGGGGGTTGTACTGAAAACAGAAACTGTGCACAAACAACCCCTTCCCCACCTCCCCCCCCCCCCCCCGGACACTGGACTTCACGTTGCTTTGTATCCCTTTCAATAGGGGGTTTCGGTGATTTCTACCTGTTTGATTCTCATCCTTTAGTTGTTAAAAGTTGGTTGCGTATCTTTACAGGACGTTGAGGAATCGGCCCCAGCACTGTTTGGCTGTTGTGTTTTTTCTAGTCAAATTTTACGTTTAGAAGTTTGCCATTGCTTACTCAACGGTCAGCTCTCGGTACCACTGTCGAAACCAGAGCAAGACCAATCGTCCGCAGCTCGGATCCAACCCGGCATCACAAAGCTCATTCAGAAGGTGTTTGTAACGCCTAAGCCACAGATGCCGACACACGCCGTATTACATGTTTTTTCCCTAAGAGTTTGGGTTATATTTCGTTACTGTGTGTGTGTGTGTGTGTGTTTGTGTGTGTATATATATATATATATATGTATGTGTATATATATATATATATATATGTGTATATATGTGTGTGTGTGTGTGTGTGTGTGTGTGTGTGTGTTGTGTGGGGTGAGTGTGTGTGTGTGTTGTGTGGGGTGTGTGGGGTGTGTGTGTGTTGTGTGGGGGGTGTGTGTTTGTGTGTTGTGTGGGGGGTGTGTGTTTGTGTGTGTTGTGTGGGGTGTCTGTGTGAATTAACTTTTAGTGAGATCAGTTGTGTTCTACTTCCCTCATATCCTTAATTATATCGGTCGTCATTTTTGTCCACAGTCTTCCGCCTCTAGTGTCCCATAATTGCTCAAATGTCCACGATTCACGTTCAATCATCAGAAATGATATTCATGTGTGCCCTGCGAAGATTAACTGCCTGAAAGTAAATATGTAAATCTATCTACAAGCACATCTGGTAATGAAATATAATTATTACTACCTCGCTAGCAAAAACAAGGGAGACAAATCCCTTTGTTAAGATAAATGGGAAAGAAGCCCCGTAATTTATCGTGAATAACGTGGTGGTGTAGTCAGTGAAGGCCGGAGGGAGAGACTTGGCGAGGATGGTAGGTATGGATGAGGAAAAAGTAGCTGTGAGTGAGCAGAGAGTGGGTGTGGGTGAGAAGAAAGTCGGCGTGGGCGAGGAGGGTAGGTGAAAAGAAAGTGTGTATGTCGATGAGAAGAGAGAGAGATTCGATGTGAGGGTAGATGTGGTTGAGAAGAGAGCGTTGTGTGGGTGAGAAGAGAGTCGGTGTAGGTCGGATGGTAGATGTGGGTGAGAAGAGAGAGTGTGTGTGAGTGAGAAGAGAGTGTGTTGGGTTAGAGGAGAGTGTGTGGGTAAGGAGAGAGTGAATGAGGATGGTATGTATAGGGGAGAAGGGAGTGGCTGCGAATGAAGAGGGTAGGTGTCAGTGAGAAAAGAGAGTGTAGATGAGGCAGAATCGGCGAGAAGGTGGGCACAGGTGGGGAGGGGGGGGGGACAGTGACTGAAAAGACAATGGGTACATGTGTGGGTGAGTTGGGAGAGTGGTTGGGTGCGGAAAGAAAGAGGGAGATGTTTGCAGCTACTTCATTGAAAATTATCAAATTCAAATTTGCTGGGACAGCGATGAGCGAACAGTCGATGAGAACACGTGCAGAATGTATACGGATGAGAACAACCCAGGTACAAACCCTGAAAATACCCCATTCAACCCTAAGGTTACATTGAGGTCCAGGCTGGTTGTAAAGTAAGCTAAGTCAAAACAGGGTATCGGTGAATAACAACAATACGGACAAACCAGTAGGTGCTCTGATTTCTCTCTCCCTGTCTCTCTTTTTTTTTTAAACAGCATCACAAGTCTGTTCGGTGTTAAATAACAAAATATCTTGGCACTTATGAAAATATTATTGTTTGGTTGGTCCAGGCTGCACCCCGATGTTTTTTAACAGCATCACAAGTCTGTTCGGTGTTAAATAACAAAATATCTTGGCACTTATGACAATATTATTGTTTGGTTGGTCCAGGCTGCACCCCGATGTCTACCAACTTAGACAAACAAGGTAAACCATCGTCTTCACAGAATACATTTCTCATGGCACTGTGTAGTATGGATATTGTTCAGAGCCGGACCAGTCATAGTGACCGCTCATGGTGTAAAATTCAAACTCGTCCCCATGTGAGTTGTTGTTACTTTGTAGCTCCATGCTGTTTTTTACCGGGCGCCCTACCATAACCTAACTGTTGAATGAGGTTTCCGAGATCTCTCCACGGGTGATCCTCATCCTAATAGTAGCACCCTGTGTCACCGGGTGTTTATCGCTGAGTGTGATATCCTAGTGGGGTAAAAAGTGAGTCAGTAACCGCTTTGTTCACCAGATAAGCTGCAAGAAAGGTTTATGAAAGAGGTAAAAGGTGCTAGGTTAAATTTCATCCATGATATCCAAAAGAGTGTACACGATGGAACCGAATAGATGGTTCTGTTTTTGTTTAAACAAACAGATCAACATCATAGCACAAGGGTCGGTAACCCATAAGGTCTCCGGTCTACTGATAACTTAAACGTGAGTCCGAAGAATCACAGTGCACGAACTCTGTAGCTCAGGCGAGGATCTTCATCTAGTTGAAGAGATTGTGAGGAATATGTGACGTATATACTGTACAGCTGCTGCGGTGTAGTGGCTAGTGGCTCGCCTACTGTCGTGGATTCGGAACGGAACTTTTTTCTTCTTCTTCAAAGATGACAAACGCTCCCAGGTTGACGGCCCAGCCATAAGTGGGTACCAGGCGAAATCGTGGGAAGTAAAGGCGGCCATATCTCCCACTAATTACCGACTGGTCCCCAAAAAAATGCAGATATAGTTGTCTAGAACCAAATGCTCAATAAGCCTGAAGGCAGAGAAAACGGTCATTGGCTTTACTTTCACTTACTTATAAACAGTACAACAGTCTGAAGATAATGGCGACGATGATGTTGGCGACGATGAATAGACTGTTATGAGCGACAATCAATACCCTTGGAAGTATTACTAAACCTAGCACTGGACTCTTCGACTCCCACTAGAGAATGATTAGGGTGCTTTTCCCCATTCAGCAGGAAATGGTAACGCTGCTCCCAAATTACCGATTTGGAAGGTCACTCTGGAGGGTCATTAACTGGCGGGGAAAAGACAATGGACTAATTCAACTGACTCATCGGACTCATTTCAGTGGAAGCCAAGGATGACATATTGACGTCTACAAGGTCAAAAACCTGATTAACTGTGGCGTGAATGGCTGCCAGTAATTGTTTAGGAAATATGGGATGTGAAACAGTTGTTGAACATCCCAGTAAATGGGGTGAAAATAGGAGAGTAACCAGTTTCTCCTATCTTAGACATGCAATAGCAGATCATGGCATCGATGAAACATAAATGTTAAAACATTCAAAGGGAAAGGTCCAGAATATGTTTATCTACTTTTTACTTAAAAGGCAACATTTCAAGGTACTCATTTTGGAATGGACGCAGCACCGGCTATTCCATCGGTAGTGAGTTCGACTTCGAATTCAGTGAAATGTTATTCAAAAGTGACCTTGCCCTGAGGTCGATCAAGTCTCCAATGGGTACCGGGTAAAGCCCTTGGGAAGTAAAAGTGGCCGGCGTATTGTTGACCGCATCGTCCGTTAAGGGCTGAATTGTCTACAAATATGTCTGTTATCATTCGCCTAGCGCGCCACTAGTGTAAACGGTTTATTATGGTTTCTTCCTTACATATTAGACTGGGACGTCTTGGGAAAACGAGGTAAATTACAATGGCAGTGATAGTAAAAACGTTAACCTGGAGAAGGGAGGATGGCAGAGTCCCTAGGAGACATCCTTTATGATGAATTAAAAACGGGTAAAAGATGTCAAGGCCGACCTCTACTACTATAAAAAGATTTGTGCAAATGGGACATGAATGATATAGTTATGGATGTGGACTCGTGGGAACACAATGTCATGGGCCGTGTTGTGTGGAGAGGGCATATCAGGAGGATAAAAAGAATAAAAGAAGAAATGATTGCAGAGAGGATGAGAGCTAAGCGTCTGAGAAGAAACGGATTAAACACAAATGTTGACAACAATGGCCCTGAAATCCCCTGCTATCATTGTGAAAATACTTTTTCTAACGTGCGTGGGTCTTAACAATCACTGCCCATTGCCATGAGCTATGAGCCCTATGCCTCCTCACAGCGGAATATAACACTATCGCCTGGAAAGACGGAAAGCTGCCAGTCGAAAGTTAAAGCAAAGTAAAGGATCCTTTTCTCACACATTCATGCGTAATGTGCGTGTAGAGCGAGACCTTTATTTAAACGCCCTTCCGGCTTTCGGTGCGTGATGTCGTCAAGATCACGCCGGCCACCTTTACTTCCCAGGACTTTACCTGGTACTCGTTTAAGGCTGGGTAGATTTGGCAATCAAAAGCAGTGATAGGAATTAAAAAGATGACCACCATGGCTGGCAGTCATGTGACTGAATGGGGTGAGCCTTTATTCCATGTCTTCGGCTAGCACATTGTGTTGTGGATTGCCGCTTGGCTGTGATGTCTGTGCCTTTCGGTCCGACTCACCAGATTTAAACAAATCATGGATTTATTCGCATTTACCGATATGCCTGCTAAGGAGTTGTGGGTCTATTTTTTCTGTATCCTGCGGAGAATGAGGTCCAAAGAGGGATTCTTCTTATTTTTTCTTTATCATCATAATCATCATCATCCTTATTATCATCACCATCATCGTTCATCTGAGTAACATAACCACGTTGTGTCTGTTTACAGTCTGTAACTTCCCAACCGAAATTTCGTTTGTGTTGAGGAGGTTTGGCGCCCATCCTCCTCACAGTCCCCTTTTCACTGGCAGAAAGTTTGAAACTATGCTAAAGTTCAGTCTGCCCCCACTTCCCCACGTTCTTCTTTTTTTTTTCGTCCTAAACGTTTACTGATGTTCCATTTTAAGTATTTATTATTTCATGACACGTTTTTCGAAAAATATGTTTTGACCATTCAGTGCTCAATAACATTAACAATTTGCATTAACAATAATAATGATATGCACTCAAACAAGGCTTCAGCCCGCTGAGCCATTCCCAAGGAAAATATAAAGGGGTCAATAGTGAATTTTTGTGAGGTTACTACTTCGGTGTGGTACAAATATCGTGCCTTCACTCTTTTAACAAAAATCATGAAAACTCCTGAACGGTTTAGCCAATATTTTTGTACCTGGCCTTAGTGATCACTGGTTTAAGAATCGATATCACAGCACATCGGGCATACCCATAGATGCTCGGTATCCCGCAGTAAATGTCCTAAGGTGTAGATGCTGACTGTTACAGTAGCGCACTGATTATACACACGTTGTTCATTCCTCTCATACGCCACTTCTTGCCAGATCCACTCCTAAACATAATATATATTCAAATTATCCGCCCTGTCCAGTACGATTGTCCCAGTAGCTGTCGCTTGTGTAGCCAGAAAATCCGCTCTTTCATTCCCTCGTACTCCTGCATATCGCGGACAGTATATCCACGTGATTCCCAGCAATGTGGGCGTACTGATGTATGGTATCCACTGTGCGGCTTTAGATTCATCAGATCCTTACAATTTCATGATTTATAATTGCAGAGGGCTTACTGTTTTGTTTTCAACGCAACCAAATTATGTTGATCTTTGTGACTAATAATTTGTGTATTCCTAATCCCAATAATTTACACACGCAAGGAGATTGTTAACAAATGGATTCACATGTGCAGCGATACGTTGTGTTATGTTGATAGCCTATCCAGCATACAATAGAAAAATCTACAATTCAAGGGAGGCTAATGCTGGAGATAACCACCTGAAAGTGATAAGCTTACATTGGATGTTTTGAAAGTTACTCAGGTAACTGTTGAGTGATGAACTAAGAATCGAAATCACAGCACTCGGGACACTCCCATAAGTGCCCAGTCCCCATATTCAGCAGCAAGCGAATAGTTCCAATTCCAGTAGTTCCAGTAACCGTCTGATTATATATCCATCTCATCCTTCCCCTGAGCCATTCTCCTCAGACCGTAATGATCTATCTTCGTCGCCGCACTGTTCACCCGTTCCAAAAGGGCCCTCACAATATCTAACCTGTACTCGGTTAACTGTAAACACGGTGACAGTTTGCTTCGATGTGGTGTCTTATTTTATTTTCCTGATACGGAAAACAAGGCACAGTAAAAACTAGATGTTTGTTTACAGTAAACAAACGTTTCTTACAAGGACATGATTACTAAAAGGCCGCATGCAATATTTGAACAGCTTTGCACCCAAAAGGTTACTGAGTTAACAGACTTTTGGAGTTGGGCAAGACTTTTGGTGTAGACTGTTCAAATGTTATTGACAATTAGACGTTGAGACCGACCTTGTTACCTTCTGGCTGAACGTTCCACTGGTTAATAAACCTGTCAGAATTGTAGTAGAGGGGCTGGCGAATTTATCTAGAGGTGAATTAAAAAGTTCTTAACTAAACTCATGACGGTTTAATTAAAATGTCTAAATTTAAACAGGCGTGTGTGTTGCAAATGTGGATGGCCTGTCGTGTTTAATCAGTTATTATATTTTGCAAGTAAAGTAAAGGACCCTTTCCAATGCCTTCAGGTGTATGGGTATATAGGGCTAGACCTTTATTTTATAGACCAAACAGCACTCCATGGGAGATGTGGTCAGCATCACACCGCCAGCCTTTACTTCCCAGGACTGTACCTGGTACCTACTCAAACCTAAGTCGACCTGGAAGCCAAGGTCATTTAAAAGAAAAAATTCCGGCCACTGTCAAGACCCGAACCCACGACCTTCCAATACACAGGCGAGCATCTAGCCGCTAGACCACGGCGGCTCCCATTATTTTTTAAAAGAGTTGTTTGATTTGAAAGTGGAATCTACTTATTTGAGTGGATTAAAGTAACAGCATGGACCCTTTTCCACACCGTTAGGCGCATGGGGCATATAACGCTAGAACTATATTTTATAGACGTTTGGCACTTGGCAAATGGTGTGGTCAGCGTCAAGCCGTGTTTGAGTACAGATTCCCCTCATGTAGCAGGTCCTTTGCAGAACGTTGCTCTAATCACGGTCTGCCTGAAAGAAACTCGGTCTCTCGCCAGTTCTCCTGCCTCATGTACTTTCATACTTAATGGAGTCACTTATATCCAGTGCCCATCTTAGTGTCGGTCTGGCCCTGCCCCTCCTTTCCTGGTGCCATGTCCTCTGCTAAAAGTTTTTTTCCAAACCGTCTTGGCGCTTGATATGACCAAAATATTTCAGCTTCCGAGAAAGGGTGCTGTTTATAAGCTAATCTTCCTTGATGTTCAGATCTCATAACATATCAATATTTCTCCTCTTCTTTGTCCAAGATATTCTGAGAATCTTTAGGGTACAGATGGAAGGCTAAAAAAAAAAAGGGCACTGGCGACATAGAGGTATAACGTTCTCTGAACTGACAGGGCCAAGGAAAACTCAGTTTGAATGCAAATTAAAAAAATTCCGTACTGTTTACAGATCCTTCAGATGCAAAAAAAGTTAGTTGCCGAACTCTTCTTTCTTAAAATAAAAAGACTTCAGCTCCCAGATCGACCTAGTCTTGAATGGGTACCAGGCAAAGTCCTGGGAGGTAAAAGCAGCCGGCGTAATGCTAACAACTTCACCTGCAAATTGCCGATTGCTCTATATGCCAAAAAGCTCGAGGCGGAGAAAAGGGTCATTTTATGGTCTAGAAATATGATTTGCATGGCTGTTAGCTATTTCAGTTTCAACAGACTCCAACCTAATCCCAGAGGAAATACCTGATGTAAAGGAATTACTGTTTTTTTCCCCCCTAGACTAGAAAATTATACCTAAAACACATTATCATATCATAATTCACATTCTCAGTTCTAAAACCCGCTCACAAGTTTAAAATGTCACTTTCATTTGCAAGTTGAGGAGAAATTGGAGTCAGTTTCCGCTTCTAGTGAGCCAGCAACTAATGCGTCAGGTGACTTTTGTAGATGTCTATTTCCTTCATTTTCAAATTATTATTATTTATTATTATTATGATTATTATAATTATTATCCTCATTATTATATCAACATCATCAATTTTGTTGTTATATTATTATTACTATTATTATTTTCATTCTACTCAACATTTTGTATTCTCTTCCTCCTCCTCCCCCTCCTCCTTCTTCCTCTTCTTCTTCTTCTTCTTCTTTTTCTTCTTCTTCTTCTTCTTCTTCTTCTTCTTCTTCTTCTTCTTCTTCTTCTTCTTCTTCTTCTTCTTCTTCTTCTTCTTCTTCTTCTTCTTCTTCTTCTTCTTCTTCTTCTTCTTCTTCTTCTTCTTCTTCTTTGTCTTCTTCATTTTCTTCTGCTTCTGGGAATTGGCAAGGCTCCCCGGCTGGAATTGGCAAGGCTCCCCGGCTGGGAACTGGCAAGGCTCCCCGGCTGGGAGCTGGCAAGACTTCCCGGCTGGGAACTGGCAAGGCTCCCCGGCTGGGAACTGACAATACCCTGACCCCCCCCCCCCCAACACCCTCAGATTGAGAATAGCAAGTCGTCCCGGCTGGGAACTGGCAAGACCCCCACCTCCACCACACAGAGATGGCAAAGCCCCCCCCCCCCCGGCTTCCCCCCTCCCCCCCCCCCCCCCGACTGGGAACTGGCAAGGCTGGTAACTGGCAAGCCCCCCCCCCCTCTCCCGGTTGGGAACGGGCACACCGAACCCCCCACCCGGGGCTGAGACTGCCAAGGCCTCCCAGCTGGGAACTGACAGGGTCCCGCCTCTGGGAACCTGTCGGTGAGATTACGGCGGCGGCCATCATCTTGTCCTTGCATGTTTTAAATGGCAACAACGAAATTACCACACGATTAACTCTATCAAATTGCATGTAAAATAAAAAAAAGAGAGCGCGTGTTGCTGATGATATTTTGCAGGCGCTGATGCTGAAGTTCTAGCTTGTGATAAATGAATGAGTTATCGTCAAACAAAAAGAGACATCAATGAGGAAAAATGGGCCAGTAATGTAACTACAATATAGGCTCCTTCGTTGCAAAAGCAATCTGTTTGGCTGTTCATCGAATACATAGGCAACAACAGAGTAAAATAGAAAACTGTTTTTATAATGAGATTTGTATTCCAAATTTGTGAATTCATTGTGGAAAAAAACGGGAGATTGGGCATGTGTGTTTTGGTTGTCCCAAAAATTAATATACTGTTGCTAGAGGTAGCGTTGTTTAATGTAAGAGTTTCTTTCGTGACGGCACGCCTGAAAGTCTCTCTGTGATTATCTAAATCTCCTGCTCTGTGAGTTTTCATATCCATTGAATCCTCAATGACTTCATTACATCTTCCCAGAAGTGACCCTTCGCCTTGTTTTCAGGAGACTGTAACCTCCATTATTGTTTTCAGCTGCAAACCTCCATGACGTTTAATGTAAGAGTTTCTTTCGTGACGGCACGTCTGAAAGTCTCTCTGTGATTATCTAAATCTCCTGCTCTGTGAGTTTTCATATCCATTGAATCCTCAATGACTTCAATACATCTTCCCAGAAGCGACCCTTCGCCTTGTTTTCAGGAGACTGTAACCTCCATGATTGTTTTCAGCTGCAAACCTCCATGACGTTTAAGATGGCCAAAATACCTGAGCTTTCGGGACGAGATATTGTTTATGAGCTTATTCTCAAACGAGATATGGTTTATGAGCCAATTTTCAGACGAGATATTGTTTATGAGCCAATTCTCAGACGAGATATGGTTTATGAGCCAATTTTCAGACGAGATATTGTTTATGAGCTTATTCTCAGACGAGATATGGTTTATGAGCCAATTTTCAGACGAGATATTGTTTATGAGCCAATTCTCAGACGAGATATGGTTTATGATCCAATTTTCAGACGAGATATTGTTTATGAGCCAATTCTCAGACGAGATATTGTTTATGAGCCAATTCTCAAACGAGATATGGTTTATGAGCTTATTCTCAGACGAGATATTGTTTATGAGCCAATCCTCATCAATGTTTAAATCCTGTAGGGTGTCTATTGTTTTGTTCTTCTTCTTAGTCTATGGTATTCTAAAAATCGGTCTGTAAAATTTCAATTCAAGAGCTCTGACTGTTTTTCTTCAGTAATTGCTAAATCCACAAAGTGCAGTGTGAAAATATATGATCTTAAAATTAAAATACTTTAATGCAAGAACATTTTGCAAACTTTGGAGAACAGTCTTACGGTTAATCTTTAGCTTCGCCAAAGATGCTTACAACAGAAAATGGATTATAATGATCAACAACAAAATGAATAATCTATTTAAATCACAATAATTACTGACATGTAGAGAATCGGAGATGGTAGAGACGGGGGATGGGGAAAAAACCGCGTACACAAAAGTGGTGACTTGGAGTAGACCACGAGGCAGACGATGGAGGGGTAGTATACAGGCGACCTACAAACACTCGGATACACAAACTGGAAAGAAAAGGGCAGTCTCCGAGAGGAAATGAGGTGAATGATATCTGCAGCATTGTTTATTGTTCATTTTGAAGATCCTCTTTATCGCACATCAGACGTAGCCATAAGTGCTGCAATTTGCGTTAAAGTATGTCTCCAAGCATTCTGAGGCTAACAACTTTTATTCTGTTTTTGGTTGATGTAACGATGAAAAATGCAGAGAATACAATATAGATCTTCATGCTTGTTTTATTGATTATAGCAAGGCATTTGATTGTGTCCAGCACCACCAACTGTGGACTGTTATTAAAAGTATAGGGTTTCCAGCGCATTTAGGGCATTTAATTGAAAATCTTTATCATGAACAACAAGCAGCCATCAGAGCAGCTGGTGAAACATTTGATTGGTTCGAGGTGCAAAAGGGGGTGAGGCAGGGATGCATTCTCTCACCATACCTATTCAATATATATGCATACAATATACTGTCACAAATGACCAGACTTGTGACAGTTATGATCCGCTAAAAATTGGTGGCAACCCTATTCCAGAGCTCTGCTACGCAGATGACACAGTCCTCCTTTCGAACAGCGTAAAGGGAATAGAAAATTAAATATTGTCTGTCCAAAAGAACAGTGAAGATCAAAATATGTTCTTGAATTTAAAAAAAAAAACAAAAACGAAAATAATGTCCACAGATAAAACTGGCTGTCAACCAAAAATAACAATAAAGGATGAAGAAATTGAAAATGTCACAAACTTTGAATATCTAGGCTCTATAATAAACAACAACGGAGACTGTTCGACATAAATTAAAAGGAGGATGGCCATAGCAATGCAAAGATTGAACAGCCTTGAAAGTCTATGGTTAAGTACCAGTAAAAAGATAAAAATTAGAATTTTGAGAGCATGCATCTTCCCTGTGGCTACATACGGATGTGAGTCGTGGACTATCTCTCAGTCCTTAAGAAAGAGAATTGGGGCTTTTGAGCTGAAATGCTATAGAAAGATTCTCAGAATATCTTGGACAAAGAAGATGAGAAATTTTGACATCTTAAAAGATCTGAACATCAAGGAAGATTGGCTAATAAACACCATCATTTCTCGAAAGCTGAAATATTTTGGTCATATCAAGCGCCACGGCGGATTGGAAAAAAATTATAGCAGAAGGCATGGTACCAGGAAGAAGGGGCACGACGACACGAAGATGGTCACAGGATATAAGTGACTCCTTGAGCGTGAAAGTTCATGAGGTGGAAGAACTGGCAAGAGATCGAGTTTTTTTCAGGGAGACTGTGATGAGAGCGACGTTCTGCAAAGTACCTGCTACGTGATGATGAACGACGGGTAGCTTCCGCGTGGTTTTCCTGCCCATTCCTGACAGTCTCATTGCCTGCCAGAGCGTCTGCTCTCACATTGCCTTTCTCACTAGCATGCCTGGGACAAAAAAGAGTTGATTTTGCGAAAACTTGCGTAAACTAGAATATGTAGCTAACAAAATAAAGAGCGATGATAGAATTGAAACTTCTTTTCTCTGATAACTGTGTCTCCATTTCTGCATTCTATGGTATGTAAGGAACTCACTGAAAGGTGTCAAAAGGAACATTATCACAAACACTGGTGGTGATTGAAAACTTGCGTGCATATCACACATGCCATCGAAATTTGTTTCCCTAAAAAATATCAAATAACTTTCTAGTTAATGCCTGCTCGATGTCCCAGATGCCAGAATCAAAACTTCGTTTGCATGATACACAACAGAGGTATTCAAATTATTTTGTTTCAACGGCATGAAGCTCCCACGAATTCATTACCCGTTGATAAATAAGGTTAAAAACAAACTGGTGAGCAATAGGTACATATTAACATCCTTGCGTGTTCTTGCTTTTATTGTTGCATGTCTATGAAGTGTTAAATGAAGGCTTAGTTACATACGAATGTCTTGATCTGTCTGTGAAACTACAAGAGGCAATCAACAAATGTAGCCCTGAGATGTTTGCCCCTGAGACATCCGAAAGTGGGACACAAAACGAAATGGAAACTCCTGGGTATTAATTCTTCCTTTTAAAAATTCATGTCATCAAATTGGAAGATCTGAGGCTTCCGTGCTGGGTCGGGTGTAGCTTTTTCAATGACACCAGAATTAGGAAATAACACGTTTTTGGCGGTAAAAGAAACAGAACAATTTGAAAATTCATCTATTTTTCTCTTTAATTCTCTTGCATTTTTTTTTCAGCTGTTGGAAACAAAAGCTCTTTACTCGATTAAGGGATCTTATATGAAAATTCCGAATTAATGGCTTCAATATAAAATTCAATGCACACAAAAAAAAGCTCTATAAAAATTCTGATTAAAAACAACAAATATGCAATCATATGCTAGATAATGGGCAGATCCTGGGAGGAAGTTTTAGAGAATTACCAAACAGACATCGAAATAGGAAACAAATGGACAAAGCAAACAATGGTGACCAAAAGAAATCCTCAGACAAACATTGATCAAAGAGGTCGAAGTGCTATCAGTTAAACGGAAAAGAAAGCACAGGTTGGAGACCAAAGTAGAATACACTCCTGACCCCACGACAGGTAAACACCACACAGCGTGATAAAAATAGTGATGATACTACTTATGCTGGGTATCCCATAATTTTTAATTTCTAGGAAGAATAACCGTTTCACAAACAACTTTAAAAGCGCGCGTGAGTAAGTGACATTCCACACCACCAGGCCCGCACAAGGAGCGATAACAACTTGGTGACACAAAGTGCCACCATTCGGATGAGAATCGCCCAGACGCAAGTCACAGAAACCCCGTTCAACCGTTGGTATATATTTAGGGCCCCTGACAACAGCTGGAGTGGGGCTATAAAATAACCCCCCCCCCCCCCCCCCCCCCCCCCCCCCCCCCCCCCCCCCCCGTTCGCCTCCTCCCTCAAAAATTGCATAACATTTTATGGCAGACTTTTACCAAATTAAAAACATAATTTCTACTGTGCTTTTACCAGTACTTCAGTAGTAAGCACATATCGAAATGTGTATTTTCTTGTGTATGGAAACTTACGAGACACTTTATGCTTCATAAATTTACAATTCAGTTAAATAATAAAATGTATTTCTTTGGTATTTGAACCAATAATCTTGAGTGACTTTCAAAGTAAATATATATGTAAGTTGACAGAAAAGGCGGAAGAGCATCTGCTGACTTCGGGATCTGCGTCTAGAATGACGCTACAATTTCAAACTCTTCCGAGTCAGAAGCCGGAAGGTTTACTTCCGACAAACAAGCAGCCCTGTAAAAGGCTTATCTACTCATGGAAATCATTTACCTCATAACGTAACTCACTCCCAATAAATTTAGGAATTAACAAAGTTCCTTTACATATATCCCGACCCATACTTTTTAAAGAAGGACTACATACTTATGGAGAAATAGTCCATATTTGAATGCAGACCATTTACTTAGAGCTGTACAGTATGTGGACGGAGCTACAGGCAGAGGGATGTTCTGACTGGTTACGTGTCACTGCAGCACCTGTAATGTTAAATCAAAACATCCAACCTTCAGTTAAAGATAAGTGTCTAGAGGCTGGCTGTGTCAAAACAGAAGAAACACCAGTACAAATAAATAAATTATTAGAGAAATAATTTGAAAGTAGCACAAGAAACATAGACATAGATACACAAAGATAAAAATGAAACATGTCCCGTCCCCGTCGGTTGATAGATAACTCAGCCATTTGCTCAGCAATGGCGACCACGGCTGATAGATAACTCAGCCATTTGCCCAGCAATGGCAACCACGGCTGATAGATAACTCAGCCATTCGCCCAGCAATGGCAACTACGGCTGACACTCATCCCTTTGCCCACCAATGGCGGCCACGTTGGGAGGATTCATTGGATACACTGTTTAAAAACGAAAGCTTATCTGATTCAGTTACACCGAAAAAAAAAAAAAAAAATTAAGATGTAGAAAGTATTGCATTTATCGCGTTGAAATCAGTACATGAAAATGAAAATAAAACAACATTATCAGGAATACTTGATAGCAAGTGTTCTCACAGCATCAGTGAACGTGTATTTTTCCCCCTCTAGCCAAGACAAGAGGTAGAGAAAGAGTTAAGCCAACCAAGTGTTGTAAATCACACCAGAAAATCCACCGGGAAATTCATAGAGATAATTACGTCATAAATTTAACAGGCTTTCTCAGCGAGATTGGAAATGCAAAAATGTTTTGTGGTAGAAAAACATGGAAATATGAAAAACAATAGCAGTGGTCACGTCTCTGTCGGCTTAAGGACAGCACAACAATAGGACTATTAACGGCGAACTATGGATCTATTTGGTTCCTTGGAGAGTTTATACAGAGCAAGCACAAGCGTGAACTAAATTATCTGTTCTTTACAAAAGTGGTTCGAAATTAAATACACAGGCTGGTCCGCTGATTTTTGAGCAACTACCTCGGATTCAACTACTTTGTGACCAAATAGTTTAACAACACACAAACTAAAAAATAATAATAATAAAAAAAAATTGAAAAGAATATATTCATCATCATGTAGCAGGTCCTTTTGCGGAACGTCGCTCTCATCACAGTCTGCCTAAATGAAACTAGGTCTCTCGCCATCTCTCCCGCCTCATGCACTTTCATACTCAAGGAGTCACTTATATTCTGTACCCATCTTTTGTGTTGGTCGGCCCCTGCCCCTCCTTCCTGGTACCATGCCTTCTGCTACAATTTTTTCCAATCCGTCGTGGCGCTTGATATGACCAAAATATTTCAGCTTCCGAGACAAGATGCTGTATATAAGCCCATCTTCCTTGATGTTCGGATCTTTTAAGATGTCAGTATTTCTACTCTTCTTCGTCCAAGATATTCTGAGAATCTTTCTATAGCTTTTATATTCTTTATTTGAATTTGAAATGGAAAAAAAAAAACAGAGCTTTCTTTCTTTCTTTCTTTCTTTGTTTTTTTCTTTCTTTCTTTCTTTCTTTCTTTCTTTCTTTCTTTCTTTCTTTCTTTCTTTCTTTCTTTCTTTCTGGGAGTTCTTTCTTTCTTTCTTTCTTTCTTTTCTTTCTTTTCTTTCTTTCTTTCTTTCTTTCTTTCTTTCTTTCTTTCTTTCTTTCTTTCTTTCTTTCTTTCTTTTCTTTCTTTCTTTCTTTCTTTCTTTCTTTCTTTCTTTTCTTTCTTTCTTTCTTTCTTTCTTTCTTTCTTTCTTTCTTTCTTCTTTCTTTCTTTTTCTTTCTTTCTTTCTTTCTTTCTTTCTTTCTTTCTTTCTTTCTTTCTTTCTTTCTTTCTTTCTTTCTTTCTTTCTTTCTTTCTTTCTTTCTTTCTTTCTTTCTTTCTTTCTTTCTTTCTTTCTTTCTTTCTTTCTTTCTTTCTTTCTTTCTTTCTTTCTTTCCGTACTTTAAATGATATAACGGACTAACGGAATTTGTTCCGTGAAACCGCGGAAGTCCGCAGACCTCCAGTTGAAAACCACTTCCTTTCTTTTCACCATTCAAACAGTCCCAGGGGCGGGGGGGGGGGGGGGTGGACTGACGGACGGACAGATAGAGAGATAGAGAGATAGATAAGATAGATAGATGAGAGATAGAATAGAGAGGATAGGATAGGATAAGATAGAATAGGATAAGATAAGATAAGACAAGACAAGACAAGACAAGACAAGACCAGACAAGACCAGACAAGACCAGACAAGACCAGACAGACAGACAGACAGACAGAAAGACAGACAGACAGACAGTTAGACAGACAGTTGGATAGTTAGACAGACAGTTGGATAGTTAGACAGACAGTTGGATAGTTAGACAGACAGTTGGATAGTTAGACAGACAGTTGGATAGTTAGACAGACAGTTGGATAGTTAGACAGACAGTTGGATAGTTAGACAGACAGTTGGATAGTTAGACAGACAGTTGGATAGTTAGACAGACAGTTGGATAGTTAGACAGACAGACAGACAGTTAGACAGACAGTTGGATAGTTAGACAGACAGTTGGATAGTTAGACAGACAGTTGGATAGTTAGACAGACAGTTGGATAGTTAGACAGACAGTTGGATAGTTAGACAGACAGTTGGATAGTTAGACAGACAGTTGGATAGTTAGACAGACAGTTGAATAGTTAGATAGACAGTTGGATAGTTAGATAGACAATTGGATAGTTAGACAGACAGTTGGATAGTTAGATAGTTAGTTGGATAGCTAGATAGTTAGTTGGATAGCTAGATAGTTAGTTGGATAGCTAGATAGTTAGTTGGATAGCTAGATAGTTAGTTGGATAGCTAGATAGTTAGTTGGATAGCTAGATAGTTAGTTGGATAGCTAGATAGTTAGTTGGATAGCTAGATAGTTAGTTGGATAGCTAGATAGTTAGTTAGATAGTTATATAGTTAGTTAGATAGATAGATAGTTAGATAGTTAGATAGTTAGTTAGATCGCTAGATAGTTAGATAGATAGTTAGATAGATACACAGAAGAAATAATCACATGAGAGAAGCGCTGTCATTTGAATAAATTAAAGTGGCCGTTGATGAATGACGCTTAACAAAATTTATTGCAGATACAGGCAACGTTTCGCATTTTGTTAAAAGCTGATTTACATCACAAATGGTAATCGACATCTCTCGACATCACAACGTCTTAGCGTCTCGTGGTGGATATATTAGGTTATCTTAACATTCACATGAGGCTATGTGTAAGTGTAGAATGTTATTTCATCTTTCTCTTTTAAAAGTGTTGACATCCTTCGAGTGTGAACTTCTGAAGGTGAGGGATTGGCTCTCTTTCTGTGATTGTCCTGCCTCTTTATTCAACTAGTCAGTAAACTACCCAAGAGACATTTTCTTAACTGTAGTTGATCTTCTGTCGGCTCTGTGGCTAAGTCGTTTCGTAATGCCGGGATGCCAGGTTCGATCCCAGCTGCTGGAAATGCGCCTTGCGTTTGTTTCGACAGTGGTATCAAGAAAGCCGACAGTCCAGTAAGCAATGGCAAACTACTGGATGTAACTTGCCTAGAGAAACCACACAACAGCCAGGGGCTGTTAGGGTTGGTTCTGCAACGTCCTGTAAAGGATACGCAACTAACTTAGTTGATCTTCAACACTCATTTCCTCAATGATGAAATCATTTTCTAGAATCGGACTGTTTGCGTTAGCAATTCTTACGGCTCTCTTGTGCTTTTAATGCAAGTATGCTATTGGATATGCTGAGACTGAAATTTGGGTAAATCTGTTCACAATGGATAGTAATTAACGTTCTCTGTTCAGATGATCGGAGCAACTATATTGGTGATCTTCTTGCTATGAAGGTGAAACTACGATTGCCTGATTACAACACAGACTGTCCCTCGTCCATATTGCAAGCTCTCTGAGACTACTGCTCGTGCATCTCATGACAGCAACCCGCCATTTGTATTTCTGTCTACCTCTTGCTCAATTCTCCCTTCGTAATGTTCTTTACACAGTAAATCCCTTCTGTTTTCTCCTCCAGTATATACACAGAACTTTTGAAACTATTCGGTTTTGTTTCCACAAAATGAGACATATTCATCATTACATCCACCTCTTGAACGCACATAGGGCCGGAGAGCTGGTTAGGGAAACGGATACTTTCTGTAAAGGACTTGCTGATTGAGATCATATCCACATCTGTTGTGGAAAAAAAAAAAACATGTTCCATGTTTGCATGTTCAACCAATCAAGAACAATTTTAAAGAGAGAAAGACAGAATAAATCGGCCAACTATAATGAAAATAAATTCTTCTAGAAGAAGTAAAGCGCTGGACGCGGAAAGCTGATAATCTGATATATATATATATATATATAAATATATATATATATATATATATATATATATATATATATATATATATATATATATATAAAATAAAGAAACATACAATGTATTGCTCGGCACTCAAAGAAAGAAGTAGACAGATAGAAGGACACACAAGACAACATAACAATCGAAAGCTATAGTTAAGGTGCTGGGAATTGAACATGTCACTTCCAAATGGCGTGCGCGCCTCGCTATAGAAACATGTATAGTAAGTAAGCTAAAAGGAGTTTCCATCTCTGAGTGAAATACTTTCACTCAGATACATCTCCAAAATAAGGTAATGGAACGTTAGAGCTGTAAATGAATTTGGAACTAAGGGAGAAATGAAATTTTATAAGATATGATTTTTTGAATTATGCGAAAGACACAACAGTGCAGGTGAACATGATTTTAAACACAGGTTATATAATGTTGCTCTCCAGGTATGTATAGGAAATTTGCCCCTCACTGTGAAGAATCGGTCCTAATGCTTTCTAAAGATGCCAACAAAGCATTAACCACGTGGAAAACAGCGAATAGCAGCATGCTACCAGCAACTTAAAAAAAAGAATCTTGTCACCTGGATGTGTTCGAGTATTGCACGTGGACGAATAAGATGAACGAATCAGTTGTGAATCTCGCTTTAGGCCCTAAATTGTTTTAGCAGTTGATTTCATGAGTGCAGTAGCTTGCAAAAGGGTTACATTGAAAGTGATCATATTTGTTTACTGTGCGCTCGTCAAAAGTAAAACCTTGTTCTAGGTATTCACCAGTTGTAGACCTCTAACTATTCCTTCACTTCTGGACTTTGGTCTTGTTCCAGGGTTCGATTGCTTGCACATCCGTTTTACAGAATGCATATATATCATCATGGTGCTGGTTTCCTCTCTTCCAGATTTTGCACTCACTCCTACTCTGAAGGAAACGTCGATGCTGTTTGCTCTGGCAGATTCCACTGATGAACGCGGAGATGTGAAGATATGTATGTCTTCGACACTAGTTTGTGCCCTCACAGACAATACCACAGATGTGTGTGTAGTGACCTTTACCGCTATGCTGATTTTGCATAAACCCGAGCATTGCTGCAGACTGAGAGTGTAAAGGGGGAAGTTCTAAAAAAAAATTTCTTTAAATGAAAATTCAAAGTGTTATCGATATTTAAAGAAACGATAATATACCAATTATCAGCAAGACATGAATTTGAGTAATGGATCGGGATTAAACCGACTATGAACAGGAGTTTTGGATACATGAACCTAGATTAATGCAGAAAGTAACGATTGATTCACTAAACTGTGTGGGCTGAATCAATGTATCATGACTGAAATCCTTTTTTTTTTTTTTTTTTACACAAACAAATGCGCACATAAAGCAACCCTGCAATCGCAGACCACAATAAAGAAAACCACATAGGTCAAATTTTTAGTGCAAGAAATTGTAATAAATTAGCTTCCGTCACGTTCAATTTATTAGGGAGACAAACGTGGTTTAGTACAGACAACAGTAATCTAAGGTAAGCAGAATAATTTAATCCAAAAGGCAATTTCATAACCATCGGTCTTGTCAACTGGCGTGGGCTGTAGCGATTCCCCATATCTCCTGATCTCCAATTGAACACATCAATTCATTTGACGATATTCTTTGACGTAATGATTACAAATAAAACTCCCACAAAAAATATCTTGGTGTCTTTCCGTGCCTCCTCTCTTATCAGTTATCTTCATTTGGTTAGGTTAGTTGCGTACCCTTTACGGGACGTTGCAGAACCAACCCCAGGCTGTTGTGTGGTTTTTCTAGGCAAATTTACGTCCAGTAGTTTGTCATTGCCTTTCTGGACAGTGGTCGGCTTTCCTAATACCACTGTCGAAACCAACGCAAGGCAAATGGCCCGCAGCTGGGATCGAACCCGGCACCCTGGCATTACGAAGCTCTCCATTTGGTACAGAATGTTAATAAACAGTGTATGGTCGAGTAGTTAGAATACTGACCGCTCATTCGAATCCTGTGTTAGGTGACTGGAACTTTTCTAAATGCCCAGGCTCAGGCCTAACGCCAGCCTAATAACTTCTTGCCATGACCTACACCTCACACAAATGTTGTGAACTAAAGCCATTAATCTTGATGTTGTGTTGTTGTTGTTGTTTTTTTTTTTTTCAATTCATTCAGTCCCAAATAGTTTTTGCTTATATTCTTCCCATCTCAAATTTTTTTTTTTAATTTATAGTATCAATCCTTGAGTCTTGATTCATCATCACCATCGTCATAAATTTCCACTTTTTCCCCCGTTTAAAGTGGGGAAGAACAGTTTGCGATCAATTGCTTGATGGGCAGCAATGGCTGTTGTCATTCCGTTGTCGATGTGGAAGGTCTTTAATGTCATCATTCCATCCTCTTCCTAGGGCGGCCTCTTGTTTTACATCAGTTCTTTTCGTGTGCAGCGCTTATGCTGGTAGCTGTGGCTGCGTTCTTGCGAGGTGACCAAACCATTTGATCTTCTGTTTCTCATCGAATTTAGCGCAGAGTACTGTTTTCACAGCCTACATGACAGTATAATTTCTCATTTTTTATTTCTGGATGGTCAAGCTGTCGGCCATCTTCTGGCATCTCATGTCGCATGTGTTAATTTACGCAGGTTAGCCTTTGATAATGTCCACGTTTGGAACTGGTCGCATAGTTAGTTGCGTATCCTTTACAGGACGTTGCAGAACCAACCCCAACAGCCCCTGTCTGTTGTGTGGTTTTTCTAGGCAAATTTACGTCCAGTAGTTTGCCATTGCTTCCTTGACAGTCGGCTTTCTTAATACTACTGTCGAAACCAACGCAAGACGCATGGTCCGCAGCTGGGATCGAACCCGGCATCCCGGCATTATGAAGCGCTCGCATCGACTTTGCCACAGAGCGGTCGCATAGTATTAGTATGAATATGCTGTTTATAATATGTATTTTGACGATTGTACTAATATTGCAATGACTTAATAATGGGAGTGTTCATTAGTAACAAAATAAAAAGCAATGCGACTGAAGACGTTTTAAAGCTGCTGGAGTTGAGTTAAGGTGAGTTAAGACTCGATAAACAAGGACAGTGGGCTACAGCCCGGTATAAGTGAGATACACACACGAAAAAAAAAAAAGTAGAAGACCTGACTTATCATTACTTGGGATATTCCCGTAAGCTCTCTAGCCGCATTTTCGGCAGCAAATGGCGAGTTCAACTTTCGATTCTGCCAGTAGCACAATAGCGAATATGCCCATGCTGACCTTGAACCTCGCTTCACGGATCCATCTATGTAGATGATCATATCTTCTAGGTGTGAATGCTGATTTATCAGTGCCCTCACCTCTGTCTACGACCGCGGAAATTTGATCCCTGCAGTATCTTCCCGTCAGCTCTGTGGCTAAGTCGATGCGAACGCTTCGTAATGCCAGGATGTCGGATTCGATACCAGCTGCGGGCCATGAGCCTTGCGTTGGTTTCGACAGTGGTATCAAAAAAGCCTACCGTCCAAAAAAGCAATGGCAAACTACTGGACGTAAATTTGCCTTAAAAAAACACACAACAGCCAGGGGCTGTTGAGGTTGGCTTCTGCAACATCCTGTAAAGGATACGCAACTAACCAGTATCTTCCTAGTGTTATGACAACCTTAGGGATGTCGTACATATCTACTGGTGTATTCGTCCATTCTTTTCCGTGAATGATTTCCTCTAGATCACATACCTTCTGGATTAAATCTTCAACCTTGACCATCAGGAGCGGCCTCTTTTGGGGCGCATTCCTTTTGTGTCGTGTATAGTTTTGTGCAGTGGGTGGTTAACATCTGCCGATACTCTTATGTACACCTTGACTTGTGCGACTTTGTCACTATTAGCCATCGTCGGTAAGCCCAGGAAAGATTTCATGGCGTTGCAAATGGTATCTTCTGTCCAGCTTAGTTTGTCTCATAGCTTTATTTTTTAAACTTGATCCAGTCTTTCTAGCTGAGTTTTGATGACAATGAAGAGGCCCAGACCATAGTCAGTTCTGCTTAATTCAAGCCTTTGATAGAGACGGAAAGGTAGGCGTTGTTCAATATCAGCTGCTGAGTGCTATCCTACCTTTCCTGGCATAAGTATGACGTTGTCATGCTAGGGTATTTCATGGTGTCCGTTCTCTCGATGTCCACACCACAGATGCTTACGACTGGCGTTGATGTACTGACAATGTGGGTATTCAGAGAGAACCATGTTAAGGAAGCCTTTGCCGGGTTTGCCTGTGCGCTTGATTACTGGCACTACTCATTGAGTCGGTCTAGTACATGTTGTAGCATGGTTGTAATTTCGTGCATGTTTCTTCCTAGACGGTAAACAAGGATATCATCTGCGTACGACATTGTTCTGTCCAAGCCTACGCTTTGTGCATCGATGACTCCTGCTGTGTACATATTGAGAGAACCCACGACCATGGTGATCCCTTGGGCAGACCCATTAGGATGCGTTGAGGTTTCCATGCCCATACGCCACATCGAAGCGACACTGTTCTTTCGAATAGCGCTGCTGCGATTCTGTTGACCCATGATGTTTCTGTCAGTATATCTAACAGCAGTCTGATGAGCATGTTGTATAAGACGCTGTTGTACTCATCTTCTAAGTTAATAGCGTCTGCAACCGGTTTCGTTTCGTCCTGGAAATCCTCGTAGACCACTGTCTTCCTAACAAGTATGCTGTAAGAATCGACTACGTTGGGTTTCCTTCGATGTTGGAGTGCATCTGCCTGAGAGTCAATAAACCAAGAGTCTGCATACAAATAAGCCAGATCTGTAAAACGGGTGTACATGCAACACTCAAATTCTGGAACAAAACTAAAGTCCAGAGGTTGACGAACAACCACAACTATCCGCGATCGAAACCCACTGCGGGCTGCTTGGATTTTTATCGTAGTATGGGACGTCGCAGGTCGACCCAGCCTCAAATGGTTACCAGGATAGCTGTTCTTGGGAAGTAAAGATGGCCGTCGTAATGCTGACCACATTACCCACCGAGTGCCGATGGGTCTATAAAATTATGGGACGCTCTGCCCAAATGCCCGATGCGCCTTAGGCGTAATAAGGGATCTTTACTTTACTTACTTTTTTCTTATTTCTGAGATAAGTATTTATTTTTTGTAAACACTTATGTTACTCGTTTTGGCTGCCGACATAATGCATGAAATGAACTGTATCCACAGAGAGTATGTTCATTTCTGAACACACAACAAACCTATAATAGCTCGCGTGAAATTTACAGCGGCTGTTGAATTTAATCTAATGCAAACGTTCCATATGTTGCAGCCAGACTACTTTTTCTGTAGTTTGGAAAATATCTCAAACCAAACCGCCAACCAATCCATCTTGTGCTAGCAGAGACCTTTCGTTTAGCTGGAGTTCACAAGTGCTAGTCGAAACCGGAATATTCGCACAAGCTTCGTATTTTAACTGGTTCGGACTCTTCGTCAAATAAAGTTATCGGGTTCTCTATAGTGACCGGAATTAGATTATTCTGTGAGCGGAGTCTTTAGCAGACAGACGGAACAATAGACAGACATCAGACAAACATGACTGATTGTAGAAATAGTCGGGTTTGCTGACATTATTGAAAGGGTGGTTGGTTTGGTTGCTAATGTATATATATATAGACAGAAACACGACACAGACAAACACACGAATGGAAGGAGGAAATATCTTCTGGTTTTTAAGGTGGTGATTCAAAAAGATTATGAATTTGGTTGCTGCTTCTCACTCTCCATGAACCTTCTGTAAACCCACTAACAAGTAAGCACTTAGAGAAGATGCATTGTGACGCCATACCATGCATGAAAAGAGAAGAAGGACAAAGAGCACGTGGTGAAGCAAGAACAAGATGGACAGAAAACATCAGAAAAACTCTACAACAGTACTTATATCTATGTACTATATCTGTAGTCGCGCGGCCAAAACAGCAAGAAGCAGGACCATGTATTTTTCTCGACACCTGAAGCCGTAAACGAAGAAGTGAAGAAGAAGTAGAAGAAACACTTAGCGGTTGAAAAATGACCTTAATGACACAGCAAATGTTTCATATTTTTTTAAAATCCAAATAGGCCGTTCTCCGTTAATGGTGGTTATCCCTAAATCTTTCTGTACAAAGCAACGTACTATGCGTGATTGGTTACAATTCACGTGTACTGATGATCATGTTTTTACACCAAAGTTTAGTCAGAACTTACAGCAAAGACAGGATAAATCTTATTTTGATACATGGAAGTGAATTATGGACAGTTTGTAGATTAGTGAAACATTATGTGAAAGCTGTAGAGATATGATTTTATAGATTAATGACGAGAGTACACTGGACCGATTAAAAAGAGTAATAAAGATGTCTGGAAAGAAACTGACTCACGAAAAGAACTGATTGCCCACATCCGACAGAGAATAGATTATTTGTTCATGTGATGAGAAGGGAAAAAAAACGAGTACATCGTGACAATAGGCAAGTTGGAGGAAAAGAGAGGCAGAGGGAGACCAGGAAAAAATATGTTGGACAGTGTGATTTCATGGCATGGAAGATCCTCCTTGTCAGAGTTGATTGAAAGTAAACGAAACAGAAGGTTGTGGATAGACATGACTACCAACGCCACATGGCATGGACTAAACAGAATCACTGTGTTAGAGTTGACTGAAAATACACGAGACACAAGGTTGTGGATAGACATGACTCAACGCCACAAGTCATGCACTATAGAAGATCAACTGTGTCAGAGTTGATTGAAAGTACACGAAACAGAAGATTGTGGATAGACATGACTTTTAACGCCACACGGCATGGACTATGGAAGATCATCTGTGCCATAGTTAATTGAAAGTACACGAGATAGAAGGTTGTATATAGACTTGACTACCAAAGCCACACGGCAAGGACTTTAAGAAGAAAAAGTTTAGTCAGGCACTGTGAAGAACTCTGACAACATATTTGTTTCCTGCAGGCGTTGTATATTTGGTCCCTCTGGGAGTAGTATACCCATGTGTTTAGTATTGCCATTCTTAACTCCCGCAGAAATTAGCTAGAACCTTGTGGGACTGAAAGAGTTAAAGGCCAATGGTTACAATACTGACCATGCAAGGGGGAGATCCACGTTAGAATCCTCGGTAAGATAATAGATCTGTTTTTCTTTCTTTTTTTTTCTCTGTGTGGTAAAAGTTAAAGTTAAAGATTAAAGTAGAGAGAATCGACTTCATTGCACCGGTATCTCTCAGCTGAACGGCTAGCCGCCGGCTAGCGCTACACAGAGCACGAGCTCCCTAGCTCCGGCGACGATCTCTACGGATTTCCGTAAAAATTTAACTCTTGAACTGAAGAGCGCAGTCGTGGAACAAACTGACTACCTTCAGATTGCGAGGAAAACGACTTGACAACTTCGCAACAAACACCCGTCTATGACAAACAAATAAATCATTACCTGCACAGTTCATGGCGATTACACGTTACAGGCATCTCTCAATGTTTAGGCAGGAACCACCCATGGCCAAACTACCACCCATGTACTACCTCGCCATAACAAGCAGTTTACAAACAACAGTAATGTCAGTTTTAACCATATATATATATATATATATATATATATATATATATATATATATATATATATATATATATATATATATAGTTTTATTTCCTTATGTAGGAGGCTTCGTGGTCTCGATGCATTGTGTCCGCCTCGAGTGTTAGAGGTACCTGGTAAGAGCTGTGTTTTTTTACGTGGACTTAAACTTCTAGTAATTTCCCCTTGTCTGTGGATAGTGAGATCGGACGCCCGTGTGCATTGTTGCGCACGTAAAAAAAAATCCTTTGGCAGTTGGAAATCGAAAAGAGTAGCCTAACGACAGGCAAAATTTGGAGTTACAAACTTACCCAAAGTATTTTGGGATCCTCGCCGGTGTTAACAGATCATGTGCACTGTGCTGAGCTTCTTCAGGCACAGACTTGAGTTAGAAGAAAAAAGGAGAACTTATGGGTTACTACCTGTGTGCCATGATATTGGTGGGGTTAATTTTATGGAGTCCGATTTATCTTTCATAACTCAGAAGACATTTGTTCCGATCCGGGACGTAATTTTTCGTTATTTTAAAGCCCCACACCGGCTGTAGTCGGGAGCCCTAATATAACCTAACGATTGAACGGGGTTTCTGGGACGTCTCCCGGCGATCCTTATCCGCATGGTCGCACTTTGTGTCACTGACTGTTTATCGCTTGGTGAATATCCTGATGGGGTTGAATCTCATTCATTCTTGTATAACTTTCAGGAGAGGAAAAAACAACAACTTTACTTGTTTTGCGATTCTAGGATAGGTTTACTTTTCCAAAACTTAATCTGACTATTAGAAAGTAGATCTTTGGCAGGCCTTGAAAATTTAATAGAGGCAAAGTGTTTTATCTATTTTGGAACTGATAGCGTAATGTATAAAACCAGACTTTAGTTTTCCAGACACAAACACGTTGACATGTTATGGTAGATTAGTATCTCCAGATGGACAGACAATTAAAAACGTTAGTTACAGACTTGACAAGACTGGGGCAATCTCTGATTGTTTAAACTTTTGTAAATATACAGACTGCAGCGCGTACAATATATTCGCTTAAACCTAGTTTATCCTCGTGTGAAGCAATGTCTGGAGATATTCCGTTTGGCACCACTAAATCTTTTATGTCTAGTCAAAAAACTACTGCCAATTATGAGTTGCCAATTTGGCCGCTATAAAACATTTATGTTTACCTTTACCTTACGAGTCACAAACGAAGATCGAAGTTGAATCAACGTATAGGGAAGAAGTAATGTAACATTAAGAATATAACATGCAAGGCGCTTAATAAAGCAGACGTTGTAAGAACATTTATGAATGCCAGTCTTCCTTTGAGCAGACCGGAAACGGCTCCGCAAATAAACTATTGGAATAAATTGGTTCTGACTTTGCATGGTGACCTTTGGCCTTCCTCGTCTTGGAAAGTGTCTGGTAAAGTCAGCTAATCGGAAACGTTGTTGCAGTCTTAAGTGAGCAAAGGCTGTGAAAAACTTCCTTGAAAAAAAAAATATACTTTTTGTGAAAATGGAATGGTCTAATTTCCAAGATACTTCTAAGAAAGCAGCATAAGACATACTTAGAATCACTAAGGGGGGGGGGGGGGAATTGATGCAAAATATCAAGATAGTGAACAAGCCGACCAGCTGGTAGATAATGAATCGATGCATAGAGAAGAAGAATGGACATAGCCTATAACAACAACGCTGCACGGACTAGACTGCCGGATAATGATGCATCTTTGATGGTAATTCCATTGCGTGACAAGGGAGTAAATTTTGGTGAAGCACGCGTGTGCCCTCTGTGAAGTCAAGATGGAAGACACTATAACATGCTTATAATAGAAACAGTCAGTAGTTCCTTTGAGCGGTTGCTACGTCGAGGGACTGAGCACTCATGGAAATGCCAAATGTGCAGTGGCGTCGATTAGGAAAACAAAAAACATGACATAACTCTCGATGATGGAATACAGAATCAAGAAAACTGCTGGAGAAAAGCTAACCAGCCAGACCTAGTCAAGAAAAAGAACGAAACTTCAAATTTTTTTAAACAAACTATAGGCAATCTTTTACTCAGTCATTGAAGGACAAAATCGGAGCCGTTGAACTGAAATACTGCAGAAATATTCTAAGAATATCATGGACCAGGAAGATGAAAAACTTCTTCATCCTGCATAATGTGTGTATCGAGAAGAACTTGCTTGTAAATGATAGCTAAGTTATTATGGCTATGTTACACGTCACGGTGGCTTGGACATAACGGCGATGAGAGATATAGGCAGAGGTAGACCTTAACGTGTGGATAGCAAACATAAAAGATGCTTTACTATGAAAGCAATAGGGTGGGAGAACTGAACAGAGAAAGGGGGATTTTCAGACGTCCCGTAAGGAGATCAACGCTCTGTAAAGGAATTGCAGACTGAGGATGATGATGATGATGATGATGATGATACAGGGCAAAAAGAGTTTAAAATATCTAGAGTCAATTTTCACCTCAGAAGAATAGTGGAAACGAACAGCCAGTGTGCAAAATCAAATCAGGCACCGATACGACCAATACCGGTGTTGACCCACGGCAGAATACCTTTGTCAAGCAAGGATATTTGTTTGCCCAATCCTACACAACCTGTGTCAGGCGTGGTACCTTACTGAAACTAAATAACCCATATTCACAACCACATTAATGAGATGTCTTAAAGGATCTGCGAAAGCAGCAAGAAGAGATGAAAAAAAAAAAATTAGGAAAAAACGATAGAAGAAGACCAGACTGAAACCATGCATACAGTTCACTAAGACAACTGATTACTGATTTAAGGATCGACATCCTAGCACACCGGGCATACCCAAAGGTGCTCCGTGTCCCGCAGCAAATGACGTAAGGTTTAGATGCTAACTGTTCCCCTACCACACTGATTATTACAGGTCGATCTCTTCCTCTCATCCGTCCCTCCTTGCCCGATCCACACTTAATTCCTCTTTCACACATTCTTGCCCCAGTTATTTAATCTAATCTAGTGTCTTCTGCCAAAAGTCGTTCATGTATGGTTTTCAGAATATTTCTCTTGTTCAATACGAGTGTTCCCGTAGCTTTCGCTGTTGTAGCCAGATAATCCGCTCTTTCATTCCCTCGCACTCCTGCATGACCCGACAAGTATATCCACGTGATTCCCTGCAATGTTGGCGTACTGATGCATGGTATCCCCTTAAGCCACAATAGTCCATTTTGAAGCTTCCGCAATGCCGACTGAGAATCAGACACAATAATTCCTCTGGCAAATTTGTTTTCTGCTATCCACTTCGAAGCTGCAGTGATTGCCTCCACCTCCATTCTCATGCTTGAAGTTGTAAAAAAAGAAGCTCCGTTTTGTTCTGCCACAACTTTCCCCTTCATTTTAGCTGAAAACTCCCAGCCAGATCTTACACCCCGTTGAAAAGAACCATCAGTGTACACTACTGCATCATCTAGTCCAGCCTTTTCATCTATCAGTTGTTGTACTTCTAATTATGCCTTTAAGTTATACCACTCTCTACATTCTCTTCCTCACGTGATGACCTGATGGAAACTGTTTTTGTTCACTAAGAACAATAGACAAAATGGTTTTGGTCATTTAACCAGACTGCCCTGGTACCAAGTGCCACAAAAAAGCGACGCTAAAGAAATGAGGATAAATGCACACAATACATTAAAATGAGCATGCGTAGGAACTCAGTCCAAATCTTTAATAAGATAACTGGATGAAGCAAAGAATAAGAAGAAGAAGTAAACAATTCTGAAACGTTTGTGAAATCTTAAATCTAGGTCATCTTTGCATATAATTTACTATAACATCAACCAAATCCACCCCTTCCTGGTGCATAAATTCGTAGATGTAAAGTTTGTATTTGGAAATCCTTTATGGGGATGTCTGTCCGGTGCACAATCATGTGGTTGCTGGTTATGACATGCATTGACGGCGTATTGTTAGTGTTTGTGCCATGTGCAGGATTCGACGTTCGTGCACTGTAAACAAGGTAAGAAAACTGTTGCCAGAACATGTATTTGTAGTGGCGCTGGTAGCCATGAGGAGTTAAGGTTAAACTAACAGACGGCAGATAAATAGACTTTAACCTATATATATATATATATATATATATATATATATATATATATATAGGAAAGAGAAGAGAGAGAGAGAGAGAGAGAGAGAGAGAGAGAGAGAGAGAGAGAGAGAGAGAGAGAGAGAGAGAGAGAGAGAGAGAGAGAGAGAGAGAGAGAGAGAGAGAGGTTCAGGTTGTTACTATTAGCATGTCGACTTTTCTGTGGCTACTGAGGAATGGGATAGAGCACTTGTGGGAATGTTCCGACAGCAGTGACGTCAGTTCTTCATTCATTTATTCATTCTTTCTGTTCCACTCTTCTATCACACAAACTCCTTCCATTTTAGTTGTTACTGTAACTGGTTCTGTCTCGTTTTTGTATTATTTGAACTCTTTACGACTTACAGATTGATACTCTAGTGTACGCAACCTAGGGTGCTTGTTACTTTAATGTACGAAACCTAGAGGCTTGATATTCTAATGAACGCAAATTAGGGGTCGTGTTACTCCAATGTACACAACCTAGAGAGCTTTTAACTCTAATGTACACAACCTTAGGGGGCTTGTTACTCTAATTTACACAACCTAGTGGCTTGTTACTCGAATGTACACAACCTAGAGGCTTGTTACTCTAATGTACACAACCTAGGGGCTTGTTACTCAAATGTACACGACCTAGGGCTTGTTACTCTAATGTACACAACCTAGGGGCTTGTTACTCTAATGTTCACAACCTAGGGGCTTGTTACTCTAATGTACACAACCTAAGGTCTTGTTACTCTAATGCAATGTAAACAACCTAGGGGCTTGTTACTCTAATGTACACAACCTAGGGGCTTGTTACTCTAATGTACACAACCTAGAGGCTTGTTACTCTAATGTACACAACCTAGGGGCTTGTTACTCTAATGTACACAACCTAGGGGCTTGTTACTCTAATGTACACAACCTAGGGGCTTGTTACTCCAATGTACACAACCTAGGGGCTTGTTACTCTAATGTACACAACCTAGGGGCTTGTTACTCTAATGTACACAACCTAGAGGCTTGTTACTCTAATGTACACAATCTAGGGGCTTGTTACTCTAATGTACACAACCTAGGGGCTTGTTACTCTAATGTACACAACCTAGAGGCTTGTTACTCTAATGTACACAACCTAGGGGCTTGTTACTCTAATGTACACAACCTAGGGGCATGTTTCTCTAATGTACACAACCTAGAGGCTTGTTACTCTAATATACACAACCTAGAGGCTTGTTACTCTAATATACACAACCTAGGGGCTTGTTACTCTAATGTAATGTAAATAACCTAGAGGCTTGTTACTCTAATATACACAACCTAGAGGCTTGTTACTCTAATATACACAACCTAGGGGCTTGTTACTCTAATGTAATGTAAATAACCTAGAGGCTTGTTTCTCTAATGTACACAACCTAGAGGCTTGTTTCTCTAATGTATATAAACTAGAGGCTTGTTACTCTAATATACACAACCTAGGGGCTTGTTACTCTAATGTAATGTAAATAACCTAGAGGCTTGTTTCTCTAATGTACACAACCTAGAGGCTTGTTTCTCTAATGTATATAAACTAGAGGCTTGTTACGCTAATATACGCAACATAGGGGCTTGTTACTCTAATGTACACAACCTATGGACTTGTTACTCCAATGTACACAACCTAGAGGCTTGTTACTCTAATGTACACAAACTAGAGGCTTGTTACTCTAATGTACGCAATCTAGGGGCTTGTTACTCTAATGTACGCAGTCTAGGGGCTTGTTACTTTAATGTACGCAGTCTAGGGAGCTTGTAACTCTAATGTACGCAGACTTTGGGGCTTGCTTGTAACTCTAATGTACGCAGCCTGGGGGGGGGGGCGTTGTTACTCCAATATACGAAGCCTAGGGTCTTGTTATTCTAATGTACGCCGCCTAGGGGCTTGTTACTCTAATGTTCGCAGCCTAGGGGGCTTGTCACTCTAATTTACGCAGTCTAGGGGGCTTGTTAGAGTAACTGCGACCTAGGGAGCTTGTCGCTGTAAAGTATGCGACCTAGAGGGCTAACTACTCTAATGAATGCGACCTAGAGGGCTAACTACTCTAATGAATGCGACCTAGAGGGCTAACTACTCTAATGAATGCGACCTAGAGGGCTAACTACTCTAATGAATGCGACCTAGGGGGCTAACTACTCTAATGAATGCGACCTAGGGGGCTAACTACTCTAATGAATGCGACCTAGAGGGCTAACTACTCTAATGAATGCGACCTAGGGGGCTAACTACTCTAATGAATGCGACCTAGGGGGCTAACCACTCTAATGGATGCGACCTAGGGGGCTTGTTACTCTAATGTATGCGACCTAGGATGCTTTTTGCCAAAGTATACGACCTGGGGGTAGACATTTTGATAACCCCCATCTTTCACTGTATGTGTTGAGAATTGACACCACAACATATCCCATTCAAAATAGATGGTCGCTCTCCCCAGGAATCCTCCTAAGATCGAGATCATAATCGCACTCACAAGTAACACAATGCATATTTACCATGTCATACAGTTCTTCTCATAAGTGCGTGTTTGCTTTTTATCCACTTCGAGCTGCCCCCTGAAAAGTCTGACACCATGAAGTCAGAAGATCTTAGTTTAGATGGCAAACAATAAAAATTTGACAACGTGAGAATGAAGAATCTGAGTGCTAACGGCAGATCACCAGGGAAAGATACCCCGTTCAACCCCGAAAAGAGAGTTATGATCAGGGCACCTGTAACGGCCAAGCCCGCCTGGTGTAACCTACAGGTAACCTGTGCGGGTATGGGTTTGTATATTACCTACTTCTCAAACAACCGGATGATAGACAAAGCCCTATGCGGTAAAATTGCTAATTTGTTAAATGAAAACACACACACACACACACACACACACACACACACACACACACACACACACACAGCTGCATCTTCTTGGCTATGAGGGTTTGCTCCAGTGTGGATTAGCCCATGCAATAGCTTCTTCTTTTTGTGCCTGTGATCTTCAAATGGGAGCAGAGGCCCTCAGCCAACTTACGTCAAGTCGTCCTATCCTTTGCTATATAGCATGTTGCGCACATCATATACTTCTCCCCTTCATAACTTCACTTTCTAGATCCCTTCCCCGTGCATTTGTGTGTGTGTGTGTGTGTGTGTGTGTGTGTGTGGTGTGCCTTTATTTCTATGACCCTGTGTGTTCCAGTGCAAAGACATGATAGTTTATGAGTATTCAACACTAAGGCCCTAATCACTTTAGTGTAGTGACAATCATACTCCTTTCCCACAGCCACGAACACTATGCAGAAATTGACCCCTTGTACGCCAAGAAATGCCAGCACCTCCACTAACCCTTTAGCAAGTGAACAGTACTAATAGCATCTTACGACATGCTACATAGTTTACATCTAACTATTGGATCAGGTGGTCGGTGCGATAGAAAAGAGAGCGAATCCATACATTAAAGAACTCATTAAACTGTGTCTGTGGGGGTGGGGGTCATCTGGCAAGACATCAGTGTGGCTGCTGTTTCAGGATACGTCAGTTAAGTGATTTTTGTGTGCTCGTGTGGTTTTGTTTGCTTTATGTATGTGCCGATGAAGGCTCTGTAGCCGTAACGTTAATTATTCGTTTGTGTTTGTTATATTGTAAAGCTCGCTGATCTACCTTCCCTTCCGTTTCATATCTTTACACAGATTACAGCTTTAGGTCTTTTTGCTTTTATAGAGGGCCTCATTAACACACAGTCGAACAGAACGGTCAATTATGGATACGCCTTAGTCTGGGAAAAACACGGTGATACAAGACATATACCAACTGGCATGATGCATAAACGCACAGCTGTGTTTGACATGTGGCGCTTGTGACAGAAGTTAATAGATTGTTACTTTTTTTTTTATAATTTATAGATAAGGTTTATTTATATGTTTTATTGTTATAATCACACGAAACAATGTGAAGGGAAAACACGTGCTCATTTTTAGTTATCACATTGCATCATTGTAAATTATAATTCAGGGGCGTGTACCGTGCTTCTGAACACTGTGGACAAAAAACAAATACATACACACAAAATGTGCCAATTACTACCTTTATCAAACCACTTTTGTGGTGTAGGCAGGGGGGTCTTTGAGCCTGAGGGTTTTCCGCCGCATGGCTAGTGCTGTCGCCACGACTGTGCAGGTGAGGATTTTAGGAAAACATAAGACTAACGCAAAGTGTCTGTAAATATGTACATGTAAATACGTACAGTCAAATATCAATATTCTTAACTGGAATGCAATTTTTCGTTTTTTTGAAGCCCTACCCTGACTCTTACCAGGGGCCGCAATATAGTCCGGCCAGAAATATTGCCTAAAGTCTGAACGCGGTTTCCGGGACCTCTTCACGGGTGAACCTCATCCACATGGTGGCACATTGTGTCATCGGGTGTTTATCGCTTGTGTGATGTCCTGGTAGAAAGTCAGTCAGCCAATATATCATTTCCACACCAATCTCCCAGTGCTTCGATTTGTTAGGGGGAGATGTTGTCTGGCCCGGGTGCTTTTCCTTTCTTCATACGATGTATTGCATCCTCAACTTCTGCAGTCATTATTAGTGGACCCTCATTGTTGGTCTGCAGTTCTACATCTGGTCTATTATCATCATACAATTCTGAAGGGAAAACACGTGCTCATTTTTAGTTATCACATTGCATCATTGTAAATTATAATTCAGGGGCGTATACCGTGCTTCTGAACACTGTGGACAAAAACCAAATACATACACACAAAATGTGCCAATTACTACCTTTATCAAACCACTTTTGTGGTTTAGGCAGGGGGGTCTTTGAGCCTGAGGGTTTTCGGCCTCATAGCTAGTGCTGTCGCCACGACTGTGCAGGTGAGGATTTTGGGAAAAACATCAGACTAACGCAAAGTGTCTGTAAATATGTACATGTAAATACGTACAGTCAAATATCAATATTCTTAACTGGAATGCAATTTTTCGTTCTTTTGAAGCCCTACCCTGGCTCTTACCAGGGGCCGCAAGAAAATATACGGCCAGAAATATGGCCTAAAGTCTGAACGCCGTTTCTAGGACCTCTTCACGGGTGAACTTCATCAACATGGTGGCACATTGTGTCATCGGGTGTTTATCGCTTGTGTGATGTCCTGGTGGGGTAGAAAGTCAGTCAGCCAATATTCTTCCACACCAATATTCCTCTTTTTTCGAAATTTGTCCTATATTTTCTTTGAAACATTTGTTTAATATTCGCCCGAAAAGTCAACATTCGTCCCTTCTCCGACGTAACCAACCAGTCGTCAGACGAGGAAAATGCAGACGAGACAGTTCCACGTGTCGAAATTTAAATATAATTGTCAGTCTGGCCACAAATGTAGGCTTTCATCGAGAAATGGCACCTACACAAGGCTAAAGTTAATCAGCGAAGCAATTAATTTGATGACGATGTGTTTAGACAATGTCAAAAATTAAGAAAACCAGAACAGAACGAAACAATAGTGAATAACTTCTTTATCCTTCTTCATCACACAATGCAGGTAAAAAATACAAGAGCCATTGTTTTATTTTTTGTTTCATTTGAAAGTTAATCTGTTTTTCAAATGTTGTTTATGTATTTATGTAGGCTACAGTATATTTGCATCATCAGAATGAATAAGGCAGATAATAATCATAAATCGAAGCGGATTAAACCATATTTAGTTGATTAATCTCTGCAAAAACTCGTTTGATATTTGTTCTTTTTAATATTTGTGCTAACCTCAGAAACAGATTAGTGACGAATATTGGAGCTCCACTGTATAAATATTTATATACACATGTACACATTAATGTGTATATGTAGTGTTGTTGCTAAAGTCGGTTCAAATGAATTCGAATTCCTATCAAGACTGGGGCGTATTTTAATGCAATCGTTTATGCTCACAGGTCGGTGGATCCTAACATTATTGCCATGATATGTCGCAGAGAAGTCTCACAAAATGATCTGACCGGGAAGTAAAAACTTCGGACATATTGTGACTAGGATGGAGAAATCTTAGATATGTTGTGACCAGGAAGTAAAAACCTCAGACATGTTGTGATCGGGAAGTAAAAACCTCAGACGTTGTGAACAGGAGGTAAAAGACTCAGATATGTTGTGACCAGGAAGTAAAATCCTCAGACATGTTGTGACCAGGAAGTAAACATCTCAGACATAAAGTGGCCAGGAAGTAAAAACCTCAGGCATGAAGTGACCAGGAAATAAAAACCTCAGACATAAGCTGCCCAGGAAGTAAAAACCTTAGACATGAAGTGGCCAGGAAGTAAAAACCTCAGACATGAAGTGACCAGGAAGTAAAAGGTCAGGAAGTAAAAACCTCAGACATGAAGTGACCAGAATGTAAAAATCCCAGACATGAAGTGACCAGGAAGTAAAAACCCCAGACATGAAGTGACCAGGAAGTAAAAACCTCAGACATGAAGTGACCAGGAAGTAAAAATCTCAGACATGAAGTGACCAGGAAGTAAAAACCTCAGACATTAAGTGACCAGGAAGTAAAAACCTCAGACATGAAGTGACCAGGAAGTAAAAACCTCAGACATGAAGTGAAGAGGAATTAAAAACAGACATGAAGTGACCAGGAAGTAAAAACCTCAGACATGAAGTGACCAGGAAGTAAAAACCTCAGACATGAAGTGACCAGGAAGTAAAAACCTGAGACATGGTGGCCAGGAAGTAAAAACCTCAGAAATAAAGTGACCAGGAAGTAAACCCCTCAGACATGAAGTGACCAGGAAAGTAAACACCTCAGACATGAAGTGACCAGGAAGTAAACGCCTCAGACATGAAGTGACCAGGAAGTAAAAACCTCAGACATGATGTGACAATTAGGTAAAATCCTCAGAGAAATTGTGAACAAGAAGTAAAAGCATGATATCTGTGTGTTTTTTTTTTTCATACTTTTAATACAACTACCATTCTTAGAAGTATTGTGACCATAATATTTTGATCTGTACGAAAAAAAAAAAAACGTATGCGTGTCTATAAAAAGTAAGTACATTTTTCTGGACACCCTGTATTTTCCTAATGCCCCTGGTGAATAGGGACATTTTGGCCAAAGCGTTTATGGATGAATACAATAGACAGAATTGTACCCCCAAAAGATCGCATTACGATGAAAAATGCGATGGAAGATATAAAAGCAGTAACTGAATATCCTTTGCAGGACGTCTCAGACGTTTAGTAGTTTGTCACTGTTTACTAAGCTGCCCATTGTTTACATCACACCATTGTCCATATTCTTGCAGAATGGATCAGTGGTAAAGCATGATACATTAGCATGTGAAAGCGTTAGCAGGTAACGATTACATTGGAGATGGTATCAAGTGATATTTTCCTCTTCGGCGCTTGGTTGTTAAGAGTCTGCGTGCATGGCTAGCAACGTAGTACGCGACAGTTTCTGAATGAGTTGCATATGCATACGGTGTGCGTTATTTTCACTATGTTTGTGAGTGGCGTATTTTTAATTAACAGTAAACAGTAAAAATATGTAGTAAACTAATGCAAATTTCTCCTGCAATGGAAATTACAGGCAGCGATTACACTCGTTATATGGACGCCCTACCACTGATTTGTTGCCAAAATTGTCATTGGCTTCGATTCTTGGTATGCCGGAATTAGGAAATTGTGTCTATAGCCCCTAAGTTACAGACACTGACCCGTAAGTCATACATAGTTAGAACACAAGGACTTCTGCAAGAAATGACAAACAACGGTTCTCACCTGGTAGCAAATCTCTTCTTATTCTTGTTGTTGTCCCTGCCAGCCGTTTTCAGATGAGAAGGCCAAAGGTTTCAATGAAGTCAGTGGTGTGACGCTTGTCTTCCACTACTGCTTTATACAGCTTGGCTTTAATTGAAATGCCAGTCGGCCAAACCTGAGATTTTTCAGCCGTGTGTAGCATGTCTGTAGTACATTTTCAGTATACTATAGTGACAGCAAATCAATTGGATCTGTCCTAGCTTCAACTGGCTCTATCAAGGCCGCACCCCATGTCAAGGCCGCACACCATGCCAAGGCAATAACAGGAAATATGTTACGTTACTTCTCACAAATCACATGACTGTTGAACAAATCACGTGGTCATAGACAATAGTTTTCTCTGCTCAGATTTTTGGGAGAAGCTGTCACTGTTTATTTCGTATAATTTATCACTGTTAAGGTCACAGAAATCACTTGCTCAGAAACCATTATTGTCTTGCCGGATTTTGAGAGATGTAACTGTTTATTTCCTATTATTTTACCATCACTGAGGTTCGAAGGAATCACTTGATTACAGACTGTAGTGTCTATCTCGGTGTTGTGTTGACACTATTATAGTAGTTCTTGTTACAAATATACTATCTGCTTTTATTCAACCATTGTATTTAAAAATATCATCATCATCATCATCGTCGTCGTCATTTTAGAAGAAAGCAATTTGTCTGTTTTACACAAAGTAGAAAAATTTCTCTGGAGGGCGATATAAACGAAAGATGTAGACAGAGCAAGCAATCAGCCAAGTTCTTGGTGACTTTCTTTAAAATGCCTGGCTTCAGTTGTTTGACAAATTCTATGAAGACTCTAACGCCTATGAATTCATTAGTTATTCACAGCACTGTCAGAGTTTACATTGCGCAGATGACACACTGTGAGGACAAATGCGAGAAGACCAGTATATTTTTCTGTCCTCTAAGTTTTACTTGCTAAGACACTACAAAGGCTTCCTAATCATGCGCTACAAAGTCTTTAAAGGTGGCCCCACAATTGAGCAATGGCTAATGCAACTTCCACACATTTTCTGACGTACCTATAATACCAGCCAAGTATCCTCCGTAAGCCACCAAAACAAAGCAGATATTGTTAAAATGTATCCCCGTATTTCAAAAACAGAAACAAAGGTGTAGGTAGACAGAAAGACTACTTAGAAATAAAATTAAAAAAAAATAAAAAATAAAAAACAAGGCCTTAAGACAGAGGAATTCAAGTATTTAGGAGCAATTTTCACATCCGTTGGAAAACTAGACAGAGAAATAAGCTCGAGATGTGTCAAAGCTAATCAAGTACTGGGGCAACTATCTCCCCTACTGACAAACAATCAGATACCTTGAAGTACTTAAGTAAATCATTTCAGAATTATTTTTTTGTCCAACATTATGCTACCACAGGACGCTTAGATCCTCTAATGAACGTAAAATTGTGACAACAGAGATGAAATGGCTTAGAAGAGTTGTAGAAGTTTCAATGAAAGACAGAATACGAAATCTCAAAACCAGACGAATGCTAGAAATAAAGCCAGTCTTAAAGGTCATCAAAGAACAACAAATGAAGTGGTTTCATTATCTAACAAGTATGCCCTGGTACTATCTACTACAGCGAGCCACACTAAAACGTTACAACGGTCTCATACAAATAATCGAGATCTGTAGCACGGATGTGCACGCAAAACTAAAGTTTGGGAAAAGACTGAAGTCTAGAAATGGATGAACAACTATAACTTTGCGCTGGAGTTTACAGCTAACAAGAGGAAAAAGATTAAACTAGAGACAGGAGTACTTGACAAAAATATTAGTAATGTTTAGTAATGTCTAAAAAAATTGTTTACTCCAAAAGAAAACACGACTGCTACTAATGGATGATCACATTAGACAACCGCACCTTCTTGAAAAACAATAGGCACACACAATGTTGTCAGAAATTTGAGCCGGCTCAAACTCGCCCGAGGAGATGAAAATCAAAGAAAACACGCCGAACACAAAGGCCAGCTGTGAACGGGTTCTTCCATCACAACGCCTTTCCTGTTTGCCCGTGGGCAGATGCCGCACCTTCTCGTTGGGTGGGAAATTTTAGCCAGTCGGGAGTTTTTCTGTTTCTAACATTTGGTTGACGAAGTCGATTTGGTGTAACGACTGGACGCTCACCCTGGACGCGAATGCCATGGGTTCAAACCCACATCAAGTGACATTTTTTTTTCAAATAACCTGCCTCAGTCTAAAATTGGTGCTAGGTTAAGTCCTGGGAAGTAAAGGCGACCGGCGTGATGTTGACCACATCACCTGCCGAGTGCCAATAAGTCTATAAAATATAGACTAACGCTGTATGCACAATCAGGCGCGCCGCCAGGTAGTTAACATTAGGGGCTGGGACTGAATTCCAAAACTCTACCCCTCGCCCCAAACCCCTGTTTCCGCGGGCTAGAGCGACCTATCTATGTAACGACTAGACGCTCACCCTGGACGCGAATGCCATGGGTTCAAACCCACATCAAGTGACATTTTTTTTCAAAATAACCTGCCTCAGTCTGAAATTGGTGCTAGGTTAAGTCCTGGGAAGTAAAGGCGACCGGCGTGATGTTGACCACATCACCTGCCGAGTGCCAATAAGTCTATAAAATATAGACTAACGCTGTATGCACAATCAGGCGCGCCGCCAGGTAGTTAACATTAGGGGCTGGGACTGAATTCCAAAACTCTACCCCTCGCCCCAAACCCCTGTTTCCGCGGGCTAGAGCGACCTGAACCTCTAGGTTCCAACGCTTATGTGCCCAATATGCCTAAAGGGCGTGGTATAGAGAACGGTCCTTTACTAATCACTACCATTTTGTTGTTTTGCCGTTTAGTAAAGTTGTGTAATGTTCATTAGCTATCGGATTCAATATTACTGATCTTCTTTTTTTCTGTTCCATTTTCTGTTCTTTTGTTCAGAGGTTCTTAGTGGCCAAGTGGTCAAGCGATTGCCCTAAGAGCCGTTTTAACTGAAATTCCTGGGGATCGTCGCAGTAGCGGCGGGATTCATGCTTCGTGCGATGCCATCAGCAAGAGGCAAGCCATTATGTGGAGAGAGCCCGAGCTACGAGTGCAGCTGAGAGAATCAGTGAAGGGGATCGGTGAAGACCGGTCGAAACGTTCGGTTATCCAAATCCCTCCTTGAGCCTTCGAGTTACAGTGTGTGTTGTCATTAGCATTCGTTAGAAAAACTTATCTATAGTCCCTTAGAGAAGTCCTGACCAACTTGACACTCTGAGCTGAGGATTTCATTTGAACTGTGATAAACATTTTGTGTGTTTTTTGTTTGGCACAGGAGCGGAGCAACTATGGGGTGACCCCTTTGCTATGAAGCTGAAACTAAGATTACCAGATTACCTGCCCAGCTTAAAAAACTGTAACTCAGTTACCGTTCGGTGAAGTTCAAATTTGGTATGCATTTAGTTATGAAATAATGTCCTTGTAAAAACCAATATTTTAAAATGTAAATGTTGAATGTTGAATTAGGAATCGACATCATAGCACTCGGGACACTCCCATAAGCGCTCCGTCCCCATCTTTAGCAGCAAGCGAAGAGTTAAAACTCCGATGGTACCAGTAACAGTCTGATTGTATATCCGTCTCGCCCATCCCCCGAGTGTCGAGCGTCGGCTAGATCCCCTCGCAGTGCCATTCTCCTCAGACCGTAATGATCTATCTGTTCTTCGGCACTGTTCACATCGCCGGAGCTACAGAGTGCATGCACTGTGCTTAATACCATCTTCAGATGGCAACGGAGAGAATGGGAGAAGGAGAAGACGAGGATATAGAGAGGGGAGAAGGAATAGAAATAGGAGAGCTGGAGCCCAGAGAGTCAGACAAAAAAGCGTCTTGGATTAAAGCATATTAGAGTGGGTGACTGGAACTGTCGTAGTGCAAATCTGAGAGGACCTGTACTGGAGAGATTGATTGATGACTTTGATATCATCATGCTGCAGGAATTTAACATAGATAGATATGAGTGTCCTGGATACATTAAAATGTAAATAAGCATCTAGATTTCCCTTTTCCTCTTTACGATGTGTGTGTCTGTGTGTGTGCGTGTGCGTGTGTGTGTGTGGGTGGGGATTTGGGTGGGTGGGTGGGTGGGTGTGGGTGGGTGTGCGTGTGTGTGGGTGGTTGTGTGTGGGGGTGGGGTGGGGTGTGTGGGGGTGGGGTGTGTGGGGGTGTCTTGTATGGTTGTGTGTGTGTGGGTGCGTGCGTGTGTGTGTGCGCGTGTGTGTAGGTAGAACAGACCCCCACTTAAAGCAAACTATCAGCATGCTTACAATCTGTTTTTTGTCTCTACTCCGATAATGCCTTGCCCCGTCAGGACAGGAAGAGATCTCTGCAACATCCCCCTTCGTAAAAGACACTTCCCAGTGTATTTGATGTTTCTGCCGTCCATATTCTGCGTGGTCTGCCAGTCTTGTTACATGGCCAAACCACTTCATCTCGTGTCTACCTATAAAGTTCATTACTGGTTCTGTGCCGGCTCTCCTCCTGATATCGTCTCTCCTAAGTCGATCTTTCCTCGTTACACCTGGCATAGTATGTAAACATTTCACATCTGTAGTGACTTACAGCTGAGTAAACTGAGTGAGGGGAACTTTATAAAACATCAAATTGCACGCGTTTTATAGGCGTTTCACTCTCCGGTGGCCATTTACAGCATTAGTCTCCCGCGATTATTCATTGAGTGGGGACAATCTATCAAAATAAGCAGCATGCATCACGGCACATGAGAAATGGTTTTCCAAGCAATATCCACACATTTGTCAATTAATGTATATTCTTTACAGGGGTAGATGAATTTTTACTCAAAGATCAAATGCACGGCTTTAAGAAAACAGCGGCATCTGCGCAATTGTAAATTAACGAATCACAAGGCCATGATAAATGTTAGACCACATGCAAAAAACGTGTTTACAGTAGTTTTAGAGAGATGGTTACAGTGTGAGGGCTCGACTTTCGGAACATACTGTAATCACATGGTGAGTTCAAAGTTACTAAATAATTTTAAAATCATTGTCATCATCATCATGTAACAGGTCCTTCGCATAACGTCGCTCTCATCACGGCCTACCTGAAAGAAAAAGGTCTCTTGCCAGCTGTCCCGCCTCATTTACTTTCATATTCAAGGAGTCACTTATATCCTGTGTCCATATTCGTCTTGGTCGGCTCCTGCCCCTCCTTCCTAGTACCATGCCTTCTTTTCACTGTACTTCGAGAATATCTGACGATTCTCAGACTTTTTAACCATTTGTATTTTTTCCTGAGTTTCGTTATCCCAGTGCGCTGGGTTCTATCTCAGCTGTGACTGATTTGGTAACAAACCGTCTTGCGTTAATTTTGACAGTGGTGTCATGATCCGACTGTTTAAACCATCATCATCATATAGCAGATCCTGTGCAGAACGTCGCTCTCATCACAACCTGTCTAAAAGAAACACGGTCTCTGGGTAGCTCTTCCGCCTCGTCACTTTCCTTCCCAAAGTGTCACTTATATTCTGTGCCAATCTTCACGCTGGTCTCTCTTTCCTGTCACCTTGCCTTCTGCTACTATTCTTTCCATTCCGCCGTAGACGCTGCTACAACCAAAATATTGCAGTTTTTGAGACAAGATGCTGTTTACCAGTCAGTCTGCCTTGATGTTCAGATATTTTAGGATAATGGTATTTATTTCCAACTTGCTTTGTAATAATCTAAAAATATTTTACGTTGAGTAGTTCGAAATTTCTTTCTGAACGGCCAGTGCTCACGTCATTCTCAAAACCAACACAAAACGGTCTGCTCTCAAATCATCCATAGCCGAATCCAATATCATATGTTGGAATAATAAAACTGAATTTATAACTTTCAAGCCTCAGCAACCGACCAGTTATACGTAAACAATCAATATTTCTCAGAGAAACGGACAACGCAGTGGCACAGTGGCTATACAGTTGGCTATACGTCTGAATGTTTTAGCTAGGAATCCCAGTGTCGAATGCGTATAACTGGCCTTAGAAAGCAAGGTTTAAAAAAAATGTAATGCAATGAGAAGTAAAGGCGGCAGGCGTTGTGTCACCAAACATAAAATATGGGACCAGTACTATATTCCTAGTGTTCGGCAAGAGAAAAGTCATAAATTGTTCTTTCTATACAGGGAAAAACAATTTAAAATTCAGTGACAACTGGCAGACTTGTTGGGAAAAAACAAAACGAAAGACAAACAGGTTCATATCTAGATTACTTCGTTAAATGACATGGCATAAAAAGAAACTGAGCTAATGCAAGATGGTTACAGTGGGCAACGGTGAGCCATTACCGCCAACCTTTATCGGCATGTTACAGGGTGCATATGATGATTTTGTGATTATAATATCTGGGGTATTTCACATGCGGCGGAACCCAATATATAGTCCATAACTCGGACAGTAATAAAGATATCGGCAACCAGATTTGGAATGGACTAACTTCAGTTCATGCAAAGTCGGGTGACATCATAACAGACGCTGAAAATGGCTACACTGGCGCCAAGGCAGCGTTGGATGTGGCGTGCCATGTTGTAGAAAGTCCTTCTCAGTAGATCAGATGTCACTGCTTGAATGGCTGCAGTTATGTCCGAGTTATGAACATGGCTCCGTCACGAGGGAAATTGCGATCTAATAAACAAACAGACAGTGTTTTGATCGGCACCACGAAAAGATGTAAAAAGATAGAAGGACACAATAGACAACATAACAATGAAAAGCTATATTTACCGTGCCGGGTGTTGAACCTGTCACCTCCAAATGATGAATGGTTCTGGCTGTGGAAGCAAGTTTATTAAACGCATAATCAGCTAGACACCTTAAAAGGTGTCTCCACTAGCTATGCCTATCTCACTATTGGTACTCCACAACTATCAAATACGGACAAAATGTGTCTCAAATCAGATTTCGATTACCGACTATAGCTTTCGATTTTTATGTTGTGTAGTGTGTCTTTCTACTTCTTTCTGTGAGTGCCCATCAATATATTGTCTGTTTATTTATCATCATCAGGTGCCCTGCCGAATTGCGTGGGCGATCATGCCTCTCCATAATCTGCGATCTCCTGCAGCATTCGTGTGCCGACACACCTCCATGCCATGCAACAAGACTGGCAAGAATCTTCTCTTGTTGTCTTCCTCTATCCCTCCTTTCAAAGATCTTTCTAGTGGTCACAACATGTTCTATTTTCCCTCTTCTCATAACATGGCCGAAAAATGATGACTGTCTCCTTCTGATGTCTGTGATAAGTTGTCTTCGGGCTCCCGCCTCTTTCAAAACCTCTTGGTTGCTCTTTTTGGCTGTCCAAGGTATTCTAAGCATTCTTCTGTAAAACCACATCTCCGAGGCCTCAAGAAATTGTTTGGCCTGCCTACCGATTGTCCAGGGTTCACAGCCATATGTTAAAACTGGATGTATGTAACAAGCAAGAATTTTTTTTTTATTTATTATATTTATTTATTATATATACACTATTTCAACGGCCTCGTGGGTTCCTTGACAGTTTATTTATTTACTGAAATGTCAAGGAAAATATCAGTGGGTGTATTCGTGGGAAGAATGGGCTACTTCCTAGACAAAATTTAAAAGCTCAGACTTTAGCAATTCATGTGTGCCTGAAATAACTGAAAGCACGAAACACATAAGCCCGTGCGCAGACGTGACCACCAACGCTACACGTCATTTACTATGGGAATCGAAGGGAAATGATGGGGAAACTATGTTAGCTTTCCCGTTATCCCGAGGAACCAATAGTGATTGCTACAGACATTGTGACGATTCCTCGGGGAAAACTGGAATTGTTTAGAAGTATGGCTTGTGTCTAAACCTCATCACGGTCACACGGCGCCAAATGTTAATAGATTCATATTAGTAGGCGGGGTGCTTCTTGTTCATTTGCTTTCGCCATTAATAGAGCATTGTTCCGGTTGTTTTGTGGTTCACAGCTAGACTGCGATATCTTCCTCTTTCCGTCCAACGTATTCGATTTCACCAAATACCTTAACTAGTCACCTTTTCAGGCAGGCTTGTAGAGAGAATTGGGGCGTGGGGGTTGGGGTTGAGGGGAGAGGGGGGATGTGTTTATCACCAGCTAGACATTCGTTCCCTTTCACTTCCATGTTGATCCAGCCTAAAAGTGGGTACTAGGAAATATGTTTAGAAGTATAAGTCATCGGCGGTGTGTTCAACGATAATCCCACCAAGTGCTGATTGGTCTGTATAATATGGACTTGGCCCCATATAACTAAGTGGCACTAGCGGGAAAACAGTCCGTGATAATTCTGCCTGCGTGGAGATATCAGCTTCAAAGTCTTCTGACAGCGGGCAGAGTTGATGGGAAAAGTCGAGGCCGAAGAATAGTGATAAAAGATACAGTCCGTTTCAAAAGTAGTGCTCTCGCAATTTAATACATATCATGAAAACATGGGTACGGATCCACACGAATTTGTGCACGTGATCTTAGACTTTCCCGTGCTTACGATTTTTTAGTTTATAGACGCATACGTACTACTGTTTTCTCAAAGCGATAAATGCTTTGATCTTTGTCGGACAGTTTATTGTAATAATTGTCGTAATTGTAACAGTCTAAAGGCAAGCTGAGAAAGGTGAAGGCATGGATGCTTCGATCAGAGTGGCAAGCTTTAATGGGAAGGTAACGGGTAGTGAGCATACTTGGATCTTTTCTTCAGGCTATGCCAGCGTAGTGGGCAATGATCAGGCAGACATATTGGCTGGATCTGCACCATTGGATGGTGAATTGATATATGGCAAGGCAAATGTGGCCAAGGCCCTTTGAGAACAAGCAACGGAATCAATAGAGACACAAATATTATTATGGTCTGGAGAGAATGAGGCACCTGGGTGTAACCAGAGGATCTGGCTGGATCACTACACTCAGAGGAAAGGCAAGACAGACATAAAACCAGATTGTGACGGGTAGCATCAGTACTGGAACTCTGTGCTGGCTGCTGAGAATGCTGACGGAGCGAGCACGGAAATGCCCCGAGTGATATGATTTCAATTCTTGACTCAACTCAACCCAACTCAACCCGACTAATAATTTGTGTAACCCTAAAAATAAAATGTGCAGTAATTGAAACACGTCTTTTATTTAAACAACGAACGAGAAGTGTTTTTGAAAATGACTGCACACACGAAGCTGTGTGTGGTGATTATTTTCATAGCCTATCCCGCATACGATGAAAATACAGAGTTCGTGTAAACCACTTGAGGCTAATGCTGAAGACTGACCACCTAGGCGTGAAACGCATATAAACTGAATTACATTTAAGTAAATAGGATTCTGTCAGTATATGACGTATCTAATTCACTTTTTAAAATGAATGCTAACTGCACAGATTACCTTTAAAACATGTACAATATGTTGTTTTGAAAAATTTGATGCAGAATATTGCTGTAAACATTTGTTTACACTATATTTTCCTACAAGGACAGGGTCATAAACAGGCTGCATGCACAATTTTAACAGTTTATACCAAATGGTTACTGAGTCACACACTTTTAAATTTAAGCACGACTTTTGGAGCATATTCTAAATACATGGATGAGTTGTTTACATGGAATAGCGTTAAAATACACAGAGACAAGCACGTACACACACGCACACACATCCACATAGAAAGAGAGAGAGAGAGAGAGAGAGAGAGAGAGAGAGAGAGGAGAGAGAGAGAGAGAGAGAGAGATAAAACGAGACTGATGATTGTATGAAGTAGCGAACTATATCCGCCAAAAATGATGGGCATGGTAAATGATTTTGATTACGATAATGATGAAGATGATGATTATGATAATGGTGATGAGGACTTCGATATAATACTTCGCTGTCGCTTTAAAACAGCCTAAGATTTACTGGATATAAATTAGAAGGGAAATGATGGTCAAACTACATTATATTTGCCGTTGTTGGGGGAAACAATAGTGACCGCTATAGACAATGTGACGATTCCTTTAAGGAGAACTGGAGTTGTTTGGAGGTGTGGTTTGGGTCTAAAGCTCATCACCACCGGACAGCGTCAAGTGATAATAAAGAGATGTTTACATAGCTTTTGTGGATTGAATGTGTTTAGTTTTCAATTAATGACGTCTCTTATTATATTTAGCGTCGTACTGGTGTCATATGTGACCGTGCCAGCATTAATGCTTTTATTGTTGAGGTTGTAGGCAACTGGTTTGATTCCACATTGTGTAATATAATTATTTTCATCTTCTCTTCTTCTTCTTCTTGTTTTTTTTCTTGTTTTTCTCCTTGACGTTTACTAGCCGTAAGCTACCGCAGAAAGTTCTGATTTTTTGTCCACTTCTGGATTTTCGTCTTGCTAGAGAACCTGCCTTTAGCGTGTGTATCCGCTTCGCAGATCTGGCTTTTTTTTTAAATGCAGACTGTTGGTTCCGGGAATCTCAGGCAGATGCACTGAGACTTTGGAAGAAACACCCCTAATAAGTCAACTTTTACGATACTCATGTTAGCGGGCAGTGCGTCTATTCTTTCCCCCCACAATAGGCCCATGGAACCCATACAGGGAACTGACATCAATTTTTGGGGAACTTTCGTGCGCGAAATTTATTCCTCTGTGTAAAGAGTTAATGAAGCCAGGGCTTTGTGAAGCATCGGTACACAGGGTGACCGCACCGCAGACGTCAAGCATCATTGGAGACTTTGATATACAGATTTGCCTATTCGTTAGAAGCAAACATGGCAGTTGGACCGCACTGGCTAGACACTGGTTTGAAGGTTCTATGATCCGATCCACCTTGGGAGGATTGTTTTCATGTTATCTTGACTTCCAGGGCGATACAACTTAAAGGGGACACCCCCCCCCCCCCCCCTTTTCCTAATAATTTTCCAGATGCAAGGGCCTGAAGGGGTTTAGGCTTTGTTTAATTGTGCAGTAATAATAATAATTGTTATTGTTTTTTTATATTACACAATTATTGTTTTAATTGTGCAATAAAAATAAAAATTGTTATTATTTTATTATTATTCTTTTTGTTATTGCACGAGTAAACAAGGCTTTATTCTTTTTCTGACAAAAGAATTGTGTGTTCTTGACCACCTATCCCCCCCCCCCCCCCAACCTCACGATCTGTTCTTTGTGGCAGTGCGTCTGAATGATAATCATGATAATGATGATGACGATGATGATGCTGACGATGTGGTGCTTCCTTAACATAAAAAAAAAAAAAAACTTAGCGTTTATGCATAGGAAATACCAGGAAAATGATGAAGGACCTACACTAGATTTGCCTTTGTTCGGGGAAGCAAACAAAGATTGCTACAGACAATGTGACAATTCCTTGAAGAAAACTGTAGTTGTCTGGGAGTGTGGCTTGTGTCTAAAGCTCATCAGGGTATTTGTCTGGGAGTGTGGCTTGTGTCTAAACATTATCAGGATAGTAGTCTGGGAGTGTGGCCTGTGTCTAAACATCATCAGGATAGTAGTCTGGGAGTGTGGCCTGTGTCTAAATATCATCATTGTTGTTGTCTGGGAGTGTGGCCTGTGTCTAAACATCATCAGGGTTGTTGTCTGGGAATGCGGCTTGTGTCTAAACATCATCAGGGTTTTTGTCTGGGAGTGTGGCCTGTGTCTAAACATCATCATGGTAGTTGTCTGGGAGTGTGGCTTGTGTCTAAACATCATCAGGGTGTTTGTCTGGGAGTGTGGCCTGTGTCTAAACATCATCAGGGTATTTGTCTGGGAGTGTGGCTTGTGTTTAAACATAATCAGGGTTTTTGTCTGGGAGTGTGGCTTGTGTCGAAACCTCATCAGGATAGTTGTCTGGGAGTGTGGCTTGTGTCGAAACCTCATCAGGATAGTTGTCTGGGAGTGTGACTTGTGTCGAAACCTCATCAGGATAGTTGTCTGGGAGTGCGGCTTGTGTCTAAACATCATCAGGGTTATTGTCTGGGAGTGTGGCTTGTGTCGAAATCTCATCAGGATAGTTGTCTGGGAGTGTGACTTGTGTCGAAACCTCATCAGGATAGTTGTCTGGGAGTGCGGATTGTGTCTAAACATCATCAGGATAGTTGTCTGGGAGTGTGGCTTGTGTCTAAACCTTATCATGGTCGAGCGCCGCCAAGTGTTAAAAGAGGGATATTTATTCAGCTTTTGAAGGCGAGGTGTGTTTAGTTGTCAATAAGTGAAGTGTCCAGTTTGTGTGTCATACGTTGCTGCCCAACAAGAGTTAACAACTCTATACTGAGGCTAAGTCATTATAATTTTTTTTTCCCACTGAGATACCCGTTATTCAAGAATCATTTTAGTCTGGTCTGTTCTTCTTATCTGCTTCCACACACGTCGTTGAAGTGTTGAAAGAAATGTAAGTATCACAGAGATTCCCGTTTTTCGACAATCATTAGTTCTTCTTCTTATCTGCTTTCACACACCTCGTCGAAGTGTTGAGGGAAATGTAAGTATCACAGAGATTCCCGTTTTTTGAGAACCATTTCGATCTTGTTAGTTCTTCTTCTTATGTGCTTCCACACACCTCGTCGAAGTGTTGAGCGAAATGTAGGTATCACAGAGATTCCCGTTTTTCGAGAACCATTTTGATCTTGTTAGTTCTTCTTCTTATGTGCTTCCACACACCTCGTCGAAGTGTTGAGGGAAATGTAAGTATCACAGAGATTCCCGTTTTTCGAGAACCATTTTGATCTTGTTAGTTCTTCTTCTTATGTGCTTCCACACACCTCGTCGAAGTGTTGAGGGAAATGTAAGTATCACAGAGATTCCCGTTTTTCGAGAACCATTTCGATCTTGTTAGTTCTTCTTCTTATCTGCTTCCACACACCTCGTCGAAGTGTTGAGGGAAATGTAAGTATCACAGAGATTCCCGTTTTTTGAGAACCATTTCGATCTTGTTAGTTCTTTTTCTTATGTGCTTCCACACACCTCGTCGAAGTGTTGAGGGAAATGTAAGTATCACAGAGATTCCCGTTTTTTGAGAACCATTTCGATCTTATTAGTTCTTTTTCTTATGTGCTTCCACACACCTCGTCGAAGTGTTGAGGGGAACATGAGAATCTTCTGTTTGATCGTTCTAATGAGTTGCAGACATTGATTTTATTTCTTTAAATCTTTTCTTGATGCTGTCGTTCCATGTTTAGCATGGTCTTCCACTTGATCTGAGCTCCTAATATTTCTTCAGACGGGCATTCTGTGGCAGTTGGTGTCCTTCTTGTAGATATAATTTGATGCTTTAAACAAAAGAAAGAATTGCGGCTGGTAAGATGTTGATGACGTCACCAATCCAAAAACCGATTTGTCTCTGACAGTATAGGTTTGTCCCCCTAGGTCGTCCGATGTGATTAATGCTTAAGAATGGCCCTTTTTTAACTACAAAAATTTTTTAGTATGTGCATAAACGAAGCCGCCGTGGTGTAGAGGCTAGATGCTCGGCTGTGGGTCCAAAGGTGGTGGATTCAAATGCAAAAGGAGCCAGACTTTCCTTTTTTTTTTTTGCAAAAATTATCTTAGCTTCCAAGTCTACTCATCCTTAGATCATTAAATGGGTTCTAACTTAAAGGCAGCAGTTTTGTCTCATTATCTAGAAAGAACGAACGAACGATCAAACTTTTTTTTTTCAAAGGGTTACAAATTGGGCACGCAGGCCCGTCTGATATTCGGCCCTTTTAAGCACTCATTTTTCAGAGTACCAATGCCTGTTATCAAAAATGCATGTTATGGATATAATAAAGAAATATGCATTATAGAATAATGCATACACACAACTTACACACTCACACACATATATTTATACTCTTACATTCTCATACATGCACATTCATATACAGACATACCTAATACATACATACACGCATCTACATTCACATACAAACAGAAAAGACACACACATACACATGTTGACATACATGCGCGCACACAATCATTCCATACATACACACCTACACATGCATGTATGCATGCATACACACATATACAATCACATGTACAGACACCCACATACGCCCACAACCACACATTTACACTCACATGCATACATACATACACACATACACACACATACATGCATACATACACAGATCTATATATACACCTACATCTTTACACACATACATACATACTTGCATACATACCTAAATACACACACATACACCCACATACAAACACTCACATGCATGCATACATACACACATACATACACACATCTATACATACATCTACATCTTTACAAACATAATACATACATACATACCTAAATGCACACACATACACCTACATATTTACACCTCTTTAATTGCATACATACATACATCCACAAACATGCATACATACACACATACATGCACACATACATGCATACAAACACCCACATACATGCCCACACACATTAAATACATACACACACATATACAATCACCCATACAGATACCCACATACATACACAATCTATACATACACCTACATCTTTACACACACACATACATACATACTTGTATACATACCTAAATACACACACATAACCCACATACTTACATAGCTACATATGCATACATACATCCACCAACATGCATACATACACACATAGATACATACACACATACATGCATAAATATACCCACATATATTCCCACATATCTAGCAATTTTAAGCTAGAAAAATAATAGATTTGATGAATAACCTTTTTGCATTTCTTCTTGTTTTGTCTGAACTGTCAGCTTGTCTGCAAGTATAGGCAGGTTTTTGACTATTGCCTCCCCACTTTTCAAGATTCCTTGTCGCGAACTGAGACAAATTAAAATGACTATGAATACAACTGAGGGAAAAACCCACCAGGAAATTCCCCAAAACTCACTGCGTGACAGTTCAGTTCGTGATCTGTGTACAGAGAAAATAGACTTCAAAGAATGAAGCTATTTAATGGTATCTCATCGAGGCCAGCATTCACACACAACACTTGGTAGTCGCGTGAGTCCCTTAATGAAATACTCAATGCGTGTTCAGGCCCTTGTTAGATTCTCCAGATATTCTCAATTCCGGAATCCAGCGCTTTGGGATTCGCAGATAGATTCAGAACCGGAAGGAGAGTAGTGGCTGGCAAAGAGGGACGACTCTGGAGATTAGGTGAGAATTGGGGGAGTTATGGTAGACAGTGACAGGCTGCGAAGTGAAAGTTTATCCACAGTGTGAGCTTTGTTAGATTGTATTTGGAGTTGGTATTGTCTGTAGTTATTGCCTCTAATGTGTTAGCCGATTGTAATGATCTCTGTTATTTAAGGTGCTAGATGTTTCTAAGGTTTTATGTTACTGTAAGGTGCTAGATGGTTGTTATGTTCTATGTTATTGTAACCTTCTAAATGATTGCAAGGTTCTGTATGATGGTTGTCATGTTCTATGTTATTGAAACGTTCTTTTTGAATGCCAAGTTCTATATTATTGTATGGTGCTAGATAATTGTAAGCTTCTATATTATTGTATGATGCTAGATAATTGTAAGCTTCTATATAATTGTATGGTGCTAGATAATTGTAAGCTTCTATATTATTGTATGGTGCTAGATAATTGTAAGCTTCTATATTATTGTATGGTGCTAGATAATTGTAAGCTTCTATATTATTGTATGGTGCTAGATAATTGTAAGCTTCTATATTATTGTATGGTGCTAGATAATTGTAAGCTTCTATATTATTGTATGGTGCTAGATAACTGTAAGGGGCTAGAAGATTATAACTGCTGAATGATGGCAGATTATAAATGATGTAAGGTGAGAGGTGATGCAAGGTGATGGATAATGTAAGGTGATAGATAAGGTAAGGTGGTAGATGTGGTAAGGTGATAGATGAGGTAAGGTGATAAATGATGTAATGTGATAGATAATGCAAGGTTATAGATAATGTAAGGTGATAGATGAGGTAATGTGACAGATGAGGCAAGATGGTAGATGTGGTAAGGCGATAGATAAGGTAAGGTGATCAATTATGTAAGGTGATAAATTATGTAAAGTGATTCATGATGCAAGGTGAAAGATTTTGTAATTTGATAAATTATGTAAGGCTATAATTTATTCAAGTTGATAGATGATGCAATGTGATAGATGATGCAAGGTGATAAATGAAGCAATGAAATAGATGATGTAAGTTGATCGATTATGTAAGGTGGTAGATGATGGATGGTAATAGATGATATAAGGCGATGAATTATGTAATGTGATAAAGATATGAAGTGTTAAATTATGTAAACTGATAGAATACGTAAGTTGAAACATCATGTAAGTGATAGATGATGTCAGATAAAATAGTATGTAAGGTGATAAATTATTTAAGGTGAAAGAGAATGTAAGGTACTATATGATGTAAGGTGATAGACGATGTAACGTAATAGATGATGTAATGTGATAAAAAAAAAAGTTATAGATTATGTAAATAGATCGATGATGTAAGGTGATAAATGAAGTAAGGTGATGGATAACAAAGGGGTACTAGATCATGCCTGATGCTAGATGAACGTAACCTGCTAGATCAGTGCAAGGTGCTAGATAATTTATATGATTCCTCCTTTTTAATATGGCCAAAACCAGTCTTTTGTCTCTTAAATCATTTCTATTAACAAATCTAAAACTACAGCGTTTTAGACATCTAATTTTCTTGCCCACCATCTTCTTTTAACCTTAACCTCTCGAATGTCATGGTCAACCGCTGACAAATGACGTATATCACATTTCCTATATTGACTGGCCCAGGAAATGACAATGCGTGGACCTACAATCACAAACTGTCTGGCCAACGTTTGGGCTCCGCAGAATTACTGGAATTTTCCAGTGATGCATATTTATGAGGACCTCACTTTGACAGTCCGTGTGACTGGCTGTAATTAGTAAAGTAAAGAGGGTGGTAGGGTATTGGTGTGGAACGTGAGCAACTGCGTCTAAGAGATAAACAGGTGTATTACACAACATTCTTTATTAGGTTTCTGAAATACGTAGAGATAATAGTTTTTTTTTTTTCTTTCTGGTGTTAATGTTGTTGTTGCTGTTGTTGTTGTTTGTTGTTGACGTTGGTCATAATGTTGCTTTTGCTGTTGCTGCTGGGAATTCTTTTCAGTTGTAAAGTAAAAGACCCTTTTCCACGCCTTTCACGCTTTTTGGGCTAGACCTAAATTTTTAAAGACTAATCGGCACAGTATGATTGATGTGTCAGCATCACGCCGGCCGCCTCTACTTCCCGGGACTGCACCCGGTACCCACTCAAGGCTGGGTCGAACTGGGAGCCAAGGTCATTTTTTGAAAAAAGTCCGGCTCCTCCAGGGAGAGAACCCACGACCTTCCGATCCGCGGCGAGCGTCTAGCCGCTCCGCCACGGGGACTCCCCTTTTCAGTTGTAAAATGGGTATTTGAAGTTACGAGGCATCGCCGAACTGTTACGTTCGCTTTTGAAAATACGTTTGGCACATTGCTTTGGGGTTTGCAGCTAGGCTGCGATATTTACACCTTTAAGCCCAACACATTCGTATTTCAGCAAATCTCTAAATAGTGGTCTTATTACAACACGTGAATCTATCCCCTCCCCCCCCCCCCCCTTTTTCCTCCACAATTTTTTTTCACCGCTTATTTTCTTTCAACAAACTTGTCCTTGAACCCACACTTGGAATCACCCAATCAGTATCGATTGGTCTATAACACGAATGGGTCTAGCACAATGTGTCTAATGCGACCATGGCCTGAAAATAATCCATGACTTGTAATTACTGTATTGGATTATATCTCCCTCATTGCCCCGGCGTTCATATTATAACGTACCTTCTGTCTTCCTCTCTTCATTCTCCCTTTCTCTCCTTCTCTCTTTTTATTTATTTCTCTCTATCTCTCTTTATCTTTTTATCTTTTTCATTCTGTCTTTCTATTTCTCGCTTTCTCTATTTCTCTCTTACTCTTTCTTTTTCTGTTTTTCTTTCCTTTTCTTTCTATTTCTCTCACGTTCTCTTTTTCTATGTCTCTCTTTCTCTCTTTTTTCCTTCTCTCCCCCCCCCCACCCTTTCTTTCTTTCTTTCTTTCTTTCTTTCTTTCTTTCTTTCTTTCTTTCTTTCTTTCTTTCTTTCTTTCTTTCTTTCTTTCTTTCTTTCTTTCTTTCTTTCTTTCTTTCTTCTTTCTTTCTTTTTCTTTCTTTCTTTCTTTCTTTCTTTTCTTTCTTTCTTTCTTTTCTTTCTTTCTTTTTTTCTTTTTTTTTCTTTCTTCTTTCTTTTTTTTCTTTCTTTTCTTTCTTTCTTTCTTTCTTTCTTTTCTTTCTTTCTTTCTTTCTTTCTTTCTTTCTTTCTTTCTTTCTTTTTTTCTTTCTTTTTTTCTTTCTTTTTTTTCTTTCTTTCTTTTTCTTTCTTTCTTTCTTTCTTTCTTTCTTTCTTTCTTTCTTTCTTTCTTTCTTTCTTTCTTTCTTTCTTTTCTTTCTTTCTTTCTTTCTTTCTTTCTTTCTTTCTTTCTTTCTTTCTTTCTTTCTTTCTTTCTTTCTTTCTTTCTTTCTTTCTTTCTTTCTTTCTTTCTTTCTTTCTTTCTTTCTTTCTTTCTTTCTACCCCTTTGTCAGCAAGATGTTGTCTACATTTTAGAGCGTTGCACAAACTACGAACTTCGCAACGCCATCAGTGATGATCAGGGATCTCTAACCATAATTCTTTTGGAGATTGAACGGGCTATTTGGAATTTGCCCTGTATGCCTAATACTCCAGAAGGCGAGGAAAGGAAGTCCTTTAATTATGATTGAATAGGCCAGTATTGAAACCTTTACTTCCCGAAACACTTACTGTGTTAACTTTTTTCCTTTGATAGCTAATTTCATTTTTTAAAATCAATTTTGATAAGGATTTGAACCCACGATCACTATGCGTGCGAGCAAACAAACATTCTAGAGACATCGATGTGACCGGCGGACAAATAAATATTGAAACTGACAACTAGGACACAGACATCCGACAAGAGTAGGCACAGAGGCAACATAATTCAGCGCCACACCAGTACGACAAATACAGGAACTACAACTTAGGATATCTGAGCCATTAAATTGTGGCACAGATATTCGTAAAGCTGGACCATAATTATAACCAAAAGCCCTCTAACTAACGAAAGAACGATGTGACTAGAAAAATCAGCCATTAAAGAAGCTGACCTAGGAACATGTTATTGGGTGGTCTGAAATTGGATTGGTGGAATGTCTTAAAAACCAGGTCAATATGAACTTTGAGAAAGCTCGAATATCGCAACTCAATTGTTGATATGATGCAGTTATGTCTAAAACTGGAATTAAGTTTAACTAAAGAAAAAGGAGTAGGATAACGAAGACGGGGAGAAGGAGGAGAAGGAGAAGAAAGATAAGGAAGATGAGAAGGAAAAGGAGGAGTTAGAAAAGAGGTAGGAGGTAAATTAGTAGAAGGAGGTGAAAAAAGAAGATACAGGAGGAGGACGAGAAGGTGTAGGGGTAGGAGAAGGAGAAGAAGAAGGCGGATTAGAAGCAGAAGTAGTAATTATGGTTTATAATTATTTGTAGTGGTGGTGGTGGTAGCAGCAGTAGCAGCAGCAGGAGTAGCAGCAGTATCACTAGTAGCAGCAGCAGCAGGAGTAGCAACAGTAGCAGCAGTAGCAGCAGCAGGAGTAGCAGCAGTATCAGTAGTAGCAGCAGCAGTAGGAGTAGCAACAGTAGCAGCAGTAGTAGCAGCAGCAGGAATAGCAGCAGCAGTAGCAACAACAGCAGCAGGAGTAGCAGCAACAGCAGCAGGAGTAGCAGTAGGGGTACCAGCAACAGCAGCGGGGGTTGCAGCAGGGGTTGCAACAGGAGTAGCAGCAGCAGTAGAAGCAGTAGAAAAAGAAGACGTATTTTTTTTCAGAACACTAACGACTAAAATCAAGATAAATAAACGACATAACGCAGTTGGTATATATTATTATCTAAGAGTACACAGAAGAGTTAGAAATACAAATAATAATAATAATCAACTCTACAAATTATCCAGGTACAGCACCTGGTTGATCACTTCAGATTTTATTTATTTCATGTCACCGAGACTGTCCTACATAATCGATTCAAGTGTCCTTGCCTCTGGGATTATCGCGTGCAAAGGTTTATTCTTACAGACAGATTTTCTTAGACAGTAACAGTAATCTATCCACCTGGACATTAGCTGTCTCGTTCTTCGCTCCGACTTGACTGCTTTCTTGTTATTCTGCGAGATAATTATGCATAGATATTGTTGGCACATAAAGACGTCATTCTTGTTATTGTGCCAGGACAAGGATAAATGGAAAAAGAAAATTATGAGTGCAAAAAGATGCATCTACATTCCCAGACTGTTTAGACCAGAAGGTCTGAAAACTTGTTTCTGGGGTGGCTCCCTTAAGCATATGGCACGATTCCTCCCCTTCCCACATCCCCGATTTAATAAAAAAAAAGTTGTTTAGGACCATTACCCAAACCTAGAAGTGAACCACTTCTCACAAGCAGTTGATGAATTATCAGAAAGCACAATACCATAGGGACATTGGGCGGACGATGAGGGAAGGGGTTTTTACTAAAAATAAAACATTTTATGAACCATAACATGCAGCAGCACCAACAAAACTTCCACCCATGCTTAGTGGATAGCTGCGGGAAAAAAGGGCAACACTTGAAATACTGCTGCCGTTTTGCCAACCACTTTTATGAAGGTTTTAGTGCAGGATTGTAGACGTGTCCAAAGTGTTAGCCAGAAACCTCGCTCAACCCATTGGTCGGGTTATATTAGGGCCCCCAGGAACAGCCAGGATGGGGCTTTAAAACAAAAAGCCAAAATCTGGTCCCATAATAGGGGCGCATCCTTACGTATATGGGGGCATAATAATTGTAAAGGCTTAAGTGGGGTATGGCACAAACAATTTGGGAATCAATGCTAAAGAGCAGCGGCTCTCCGCCTGCCAGTCGCGAGCCTTTTACAGGGGTCGCCTAAGACAGTCGGAAAACACATATTCAGTGAAGTTATAAAGAAAAATAATTATCTGGGGGTCGTCACAACATGAGGGAACTGTAATAAAGGGTCGCGGCATAAAGAAAGTTGGGAGCCACTGCGACAGAGTTTAAAATTCTATTATGCATCATTCAAATTCTAAGTGGTCAACATTCAGCTTGCAGAGGTGGTCAACTCTTAGAAGTAGTCTTCCACTGACAATATGTGGAAAATTCTTCCAATCAATGAATATGAGGTCAACAAGTGAGGAGAAGGGGGAGGGGGGTGAGAAGAAGGTCAACATCGATAGGTAGTCAACGCTAGAGATTCTTCTTTATGTTTGTGTTTACCAAGTTATTTCCCCTGTTAGGTTTAAGTTTGGGCTTCTTATTTACGAAGGTCAACATCTCTGATATCGACAAGAAGACACTCAAACCAATCCCTCTTCATTTTAATAGCCCTGACCACAGTGGTAAAGATGACATATCTGTCACAGCATTAAAATCTTGCTCTGGCGATCATACTACCCGCCTCGCTTTGGAAAATCACCTTATCCACAGCCTTGGCGTTCTTAGTCCAAAAGGTATCAATATCCAACATACCTTCATCTAAATAGTTCTAATCTTATCACATTTTAAATGTTAATTATTTTATTTTATTTCATATTATTACCATATTCTATTTCTTATCAATATCATTTATGTATCATTAACACTTGCATTTCTTTTATTCCCAGTATTGTGACTATATTTTTTAGCCATCGTTTATTTTATTTTATTTCATTTATTCCGCATCACATTTTTTAAACGTCGCTCACGTCACCCCTTAGAGATCTACATACTCTCCATTCCTCGTTTGTGTAGTCCACTTGTGTTTGAAAAAGGCTGCCTGGCCGAAACGTTACGCTGTGTTGTTTTGTGCACGTTTTCCTCTTTCCCATTTTGTTGAGCTTTTTAGTCAAATTTCTCTGGAATTCATTTTAGGTAGTCAGCCTTGGAGTTTCTTCTGGATTCTAGTTATCACCAGGTTATTTCCCCTGCTAGGTTATTCCAAGCTTAGACTGATTTCATGTATTATAATTCTTTTCTTATTAAAGCTTTGTTTTTTTTTGTTTTTTAAATTATTTCGCTCAAATTTCCTTTGATTCGTGTCAGAAGAAGTTATCGACATTGTTTTCTTTACAATTTCATATTGGTGCAAACAAGCAACTTCTGCTATTTTTTGTTTTTTCGTGCCTAGTTTTTAAAATCTGTAACAAAAAACTGTTCAGCCTAAGTTTTTGAAACGTGGATGCAACATGTTGAAAATCATGTCCTGTTCAGACAATGTTGGGTTCTTTCTTTTATTCCACCCCATCCCGGGAGCTCTGAGATTTTGTAAAAAAATTTCATATTATAGGGTGGTAAGGGTCGGTGTTAATCGGTTTTATTTCTAGGGCAAGAGGGCGTTTTGGAGCCACCGCACAATGTAAACAAGTCTGTAAACCATGTGATGTAGAATGCCCTCTCTCGTGGGATCTATGCTCAGTGTGTGGGGTGGGGTGGGGTGGGGCTGGGGGCCTAGGGCTAGTCGTACGTGTTTTGGGGTCGTTAAAAGCGTTCACATGTTGTAATATATAGAACGCGTAATCGGCGGTTAGACCGTGGACACAATACAACCTCGCACCAACCTGACACCACTGTCACTTGAACTTACGCGTCTCAAAGGTTAAGAGGTATGAATTAACGTCCAGTAACAATGTCCTGGGCCCGACTGCGTTATTCAGCACCGTGTGCTGGACCCAAGTTTGTTACGTGCGCCCATTTTGTTTTTTCTGTTGTAATTGGGGGAGGAGGGGGGAGGTGGGGCCATATGGGGGGGGGGGAGGGGGGGGGGAGGTGGAACAGATACAAATGCAAAGCAAGCAGTCGGTATGCTTACAGTTAACGGAGTAACAAATACTTGTGTAAACGTCAACTTGCACGCGTTTCCCGGTAGTTTACTTTTCAAGTGATCATGCTGACCTCAGCACCCACGGAGTCGCGACTGGTCAATAAAATACAGGTCTAGCCCAGCATGACCAATAAGCCTGAAGGAAAGGGTGCCTTACTTACTGTTACATGCGTCCAGAAAGGAAATATTCACCACCAACTCTTCACTTCACGCTTTGTTGAAGCAGCGGGGTAGGGAGTGGGGGGGGGGGGGGGAATATAACCTTATTGTTGTATGAGACTTACTCGGATGTGCAAGGGTAGGATTCTCATCCTTGAAGTAGTAACCCTGTGACTGCGATCCAGAAAGAAACGTGTACGATCTGATTGTCTGTTCAAACTTTTATGTACCAGACAGGAGTGGACACAGTTTTGTTTTTAATCAGCACAATACAAGAATAAAAATTACATTTTAAATACTAAAAATATAGTTTCAGAGGTGATCATATGTTATGTAACAGCTCGGTGAGCGGAAAGTACTGACAGACGGCATGTTGTGTATTACTTCTTTAAGAAAAAGTCGACCAATGATAATATTATAAATACAACTGACACAATTTTCCTTCCAAGGCGATTACTCGTGGCCTACACTTACAATTTTTCGTATACACTAAACAAGTCTCATGGTACAGATATTACTCAATCACTTCCTCCGAAACACAGCTTTTCTCATGATACAGATATTACTTATCCACTTTCTCTGACACACAGCTAGTCTCATGATACAGATATTACTTATCCACTTTCTCTGACACACAGCTAGTCTCATGATACAGATATTACTTATCCACTTTCTCTGACACACAAGCTTGTCTCATGATACAGATATTACTTATCCACTTTTTCTGACACACAAGCTTGTCTCATGATATAGATATTACTTATTCCCTTTCTCTGACACACAAGTTTGTCTCATGATGTAGATATTACTTATCCACTTTCTCTGACACACAAGCTTGTCTCATGATACAGATATTACTTATCCACTTTCCCTCACACAAGCTTGTCTCATTATATAGATATTACTTATCCACTTTCTCTGACACACAAGCTTGTCTCATGATATAGATATTACTTATCCACTTTCTCTGACACACAAGCTTGTCTCATGATACAGATATTACTTATCCACTTTCTCTCACACAGCTAGTCTCATGATATAGATATTACTTATCCACTTTCTCTGACACACAAGCTTGTCTCATGATATAGATATTACTTATCCACTTTCTCTGACACACAAGCTTGTCTCATGATATAGATATTACTTATCCACTTTCTCTGACACACAAGCTTGTCTCATGATATAGAAATTACTTATCCACTTTCTCTGACACACAAGCTTGTCTCATGAAACAGATATTACTTATCCACTTTCTCTGACACACAGCTGGTCTCATGATACAGATATTACTTATCCATTTTCTCTGACACACAGCTAGTCTCATGATACAGATATTACTTATCCACTTTCTCTGACACACAAGCTTGTCTCATGATACAGATATTACTTATCCACTTTTTCTGACACACAAGCTTGTCTCATGATATAGATATTACTTATTCCCTTTCTCTGACACACAAGTTTGTCTCATGATGTATATATTACTTATCCACTTTCTCTGACAAACAAGCTTGTCTCATGATACAGATATTACTTATCCACTTTCTCTCACACAAGCTTGTCTCATTATATAGATGTTACTTATCCACTTTCTCTGACACACAAGCTTGTCTCATGATTTAGATATTACTTATCCACTTTCTCTGACACACAAGCTTGTCTCATGATACAGATATTACTTATCCACTTTCTCTCACACAGCTAGTCTCATGATATAGATATTACTTATCCACTTTCTCTGACACACAAGCTTGTCTCATGATATAGATATTACTTATCCACTTTCTCTGACACACAAGCTTGTCTCATGATATAGATATTACTTATCCACTTTCTCTGACACACAAGCTTGTCTTATGATATATAAATTACTTATCCACTTTCTCTGACACACAAGCTTGTCTCATGAAACAAATATTACTTATCCACTTTCTCTGACACACAGCTGGTCTTATGATACAGATATTACTCATCTACTTTCTTTGACACACAATATGTCTCATGCTAACAATAGTATTGCTCATCCACTTTCTCTGATTTACGTATCTGACAACGCTTGTATTACTCAGCTACTTTCTCTGAAACATGTCTAAGGAGATGAATATTTATCAACCACCTTCTCTGGCTGGAATTATTCACAACAATGATATTATTCTACCACTTTCTATGACACACAATATATCTAACGGTAAAGATATTATTACTCATCCACTTTCTCTGACGCACACATATCTGATGGTAAAGTCATTATTACTCATCCACTTTCTCTGACCCACAACATATCTGATGGTAAAGTCATTATTACTCATCCACTTTCTCTGACCCACAACATATCTAACAGTAAAGATATTATTACTCATCTACTTTCTCTGACCCACAACATATCTGATGGTAAAGTCATTATTACTCATCTACTTTCTCTGACCCACAACATATCTGATGGTAAAGTCATTATTACTCATCCACTTTCTCTGACACACAACATATCTGATGGTAAAGTCATTATTACTCATCTACTTTCTCTGACACACAACATATCTGATGGTAAAGTCATTATTACTCATCTACTTTCTCTGACTCACAACATATCTGATGTTAAAGTCATTATTACTCATCTACTTTCTCTGACACAAAACATATCTGATGGTAAAGTCATTATTACTCATCTACTTTCTCTGACCCACAACATATCTGATGGTAAAGTCATTATTACTCATCCACTTTCTCTGACACACAACATATCTGATGGTAAAGTCATTATTACTCATCTACTTTCTCTGACCCACAACATATCTGATGGTAAAGTCATTATTACTCATCTACTTTCTCTGACCCACAACATATCTGATGGTAAAGTTATTATTACTCATCCACTTTCTCTGACCCACAACATATCTGATGGTAAAGTCCTTATTACTCATCCACTTTCTCTGACCCACAACATATCTGATGGTAAAGTCCTTATTACTCATCCACTTTCTCTGACCCACAACATATCTGATGGTAAAGTCATTATTACTCATCCACTTTCTCTGACACAAAACATATCTGATGGTAAAGTCATTATTACTCATCTACTTTCTCTGGCACACAACATATCTGATGGTATAGTCATTATTACTCATCTACTTTCTCTGGCACACAACATATCTGATGGTAAAGTCATTATTACTCATCTACTTTCTCTGACCCACAACATATCTGATGGTAAAGTCATTATTACTCATCCACTTTCTCTGACCCACAACATATCTGATGGTAAAGTCATTATTACTCATCTACTTTCTCTGACCCACAACATATCTGATGGTAAAGTCATTATTACTCATCTACTTTCTCTGACCCACAACATATCTGATGGTAAAGTCATTATTACTCATCCACTTTCTCTGACACACAACATATCTGATGGTAAAGTCATTATTACTCATCTACTTTCTCTGACACACAACATATCTGATGGTAAAGTCATTATTACTCATCTACTTTCTCTGACCCACAACATATCTGATGGTAAAGTCATTATTACTCATCTACTTTCTCTGACCCACAACATATCTGATGGTAAAGTCATTATTACTCATCCACTTTCTCTGACCCACAACATATCTGATGGTAAAGTCATTATTACTCATCCACTTTCTCTGACCCACAACATATCTGATGGTAAAGTCCTCATTACTCATCCACTTTCTCTGACCCACAACATATCTGATGGTAAAGTCCTTATTACTCATCCACTTTCTCTGACCCACAACATATCTGATGGTAAAGTCATTATTACTCATCCACTTTCTCTGACACAAAACATATCTGATGGTAAAGTCATTATTACTCATCTACTTTCTCTGGCACACAACATATCTGATGGTATAGTCATTATTACTCATCTACTTTCTCTGGCACACAACATATCTGATGGTAAAGTCATTATTACTCATCTACTTTCTCTGACCCACAACATATCTGATGGTAAAGTCATTATTACTCATCCACTTTCTCTGACCCACAACATATCTGATGGTAAAGTCCTTATTACTCATCCACTTTCTCTGACCCACAACATATCTGATGGTAAAGTCCTTATTACTCATCCACTTTCTCTGACCCACAACATATCTGATGGTAAAGTCATTATTACTCATTCATTTTCTCTGACACAAAACATATCTGATGGTAAAGTCATTATTACTCATCTACTTTCTCTGGCACACAACATATCTGATGGTAAAGTCATTATTACTCATCCACTTTCTCTGACACACAACATATCTGATGGTAAAGTCATTATTACTCATCTACTTTCTCTGGCACACAACATATCTGATGGTAAAGTCATTATTACTCATCTACTTTCTCTGGTACACAACATATCTAATGATAAAGTCATTATTACTCATCTACTTTCTCTGGCACACAACATATCTAACTGTAAAGATATTATTACTTATCCACTTTCTCTGACGCACAACAAACATAACAGTAAGTTTTTCCTAAAGGACAGCAGCTCCTGAACTTGGAGTTGTACTTATAATAGATATATACGTTAATGCTGGAGTTGAACATCTGGAAGAACTCGGTCAGACTCACGGAGACCAGGTACATGTTGTGCAGTCGATTGTTGATTGTCAGCTCTGGCTCAATGATCCCTGCGATGTTCACCATTATCTCTGGCATATTGCAAACAATGTACACAACGGATATTAGCGCTACTTGTTTGACAACCTGCACGTCTTTGCGGGACAGTTTGTTCGTGTCTGTGGGTTTAATAAAATTGTCATTTATTCTTGACAGTACTTTCATTGCTGTGTCTGTAGTCGCTAATTTCTCTTGATATTCTTTTGATGATTGATTGTTTATTGAAGGATCCATTCGGTCTGTGACAGGGAGGCTTGTTGACAATAGTCTGAATTTATTTGATTCTCTGAGGCTGTTTGCCATCACAAAGACATAAGCGATGACAATAATTTGAGTAGACGCTGGAATAAAGGCATCTCGTGCACCCCAAACAATGTCTTTCACCAGTTCCCTACTTTTGGACGTCCAAAGCATGGGTCTGAAGATATTGGTGCGTATGTCAAACTGGGTCTTAAATGCCATGTTTGCGAGAATCGGCATGTAACTAATAATGGTAAACAGAGCAAAGCACGACAAAATAAATATGCACCTAGATCTGGTAAAACTGTTTCTGAAATGCAGTGGTCTGACTACGCACATACACCGAGCTACGGCAAGAAAAGTTGTCGTTAACACCGTCATGATGTAGAGAACAATACAAAAGTTAGCAAAAAATATATACATAGTGTAAGGATCTATCCAGAAAAAAAACTGCATAGTGAGTGGCCATTTCGATTACATAGAAAACTGATGCTGCAGCTCGAAGAAACATTGTGAGGGTAAAACATAAGTCAGAGACCGAGAGCACCAGAAAGGATACAGTGAACCCGTCTTCGAGTCTCATGGCGATGAATGTCTGGACGTTGATGAGGTTCCCCAGGAAACCAACAGTGGAGAGGATCATCCAGGCAACACTGAAGGTTCCGGCTATGATGGTGTATTGGTAGCTGGTAATGACTCCGCGTGCGGTCAGTGTCACCTGGATATCCATTGATGAGTTGTTCATGATTGGAGGATGTTAGTAACAAGTCATCGTAATGTCTGGATAGTGGACTCTGGTGAACAAAAAACAGCTTTGTGAGCTTGCAACTAATACTTAATCACACTTTTCTGAATTAGACGTGAAGAATCATACATGTTTACTACGTACTGTTTAAGATCATGGGATGAGGGGGAAGGCTTTGGAGAATAATGTGATGACTGGGAAGATCAACGGTCGAAGAGGGAGAGACAGGCCGAAAGAGATGATGACACATGGACTGCGGCAGTGGCAAGGAGGGGTGTCATCGGTGGAACTGATCCAGATGACAAAGGACCCAGATCTGTTGAGACGCATGAACATCTACGTCAGTCGGCCGAGCACGTGATAATGATGACTGTTAGAGGATAGGGTCTGACTCTCTCACTATGAAATATGGCTTTCACAGTCCTCTGTGGGTCTAGACGTTTCATTCTGCTGAGGGAAACAATGAAAATCCTAAGACGCAGTGTTTGGCTACTGAGCTAGTCTTGCAGCCAAAACCTGTCAGGCTATTTCCTACAACAGTTAATGGGTTTTGAACAACTGATATCTCTTCACTCGGTACATTGTCCCTAAGCGCTCCGTCCTTATCTCCAGCAGCCAGCAAAGAGTTTAATTCTAAGAGTACTAGTAGCAGTTTCAATTTATGTTCGTCTTACCTTTCCTGCGATCGTGGGATGTCAACAAGATCCCCTGGTCATTCCTACCTGACCATTCTCTCCAGACCACAATGATCTATTCGTGCCTCCACGTTGTTCCCTTGCTCCCAAAGAGTCATGACCATATCTAAGCATTAATGGTAAGAACATGGGGTTATGAGGCTCCATAGTGGAATGATAAAGAACAGACACACTGCTTCCCTAACAAGCATGACGTAAGAGTAGGCTAATCGGCGTTTCCTTCGAAGTCGGAATGTAAATGCGCGAGAGGCAAGGAACCTGTCTGCGTACAAATAAAGTAGATCTGTTGAACGGATGCGCACGTAAAACTCAACGTTTGAAACAAGACGAAACACCATTACTTTCAGTCAGAATATAAAGGCCTCCGAATGTGAAGAAGATCAATGGGAAGTACCAGAAGTGGTGACGAGAGACGCCTACACTGACAAAGTTATTTTTTCGCACAAATGTGTCATAGAATAAATACGAATCTACACTAACATCATCATCATTATGTGTGAACAGGCTGTCATGTTTCGCCATCGCATACAATCATCAGAATCACGGATCAGTTTTTTCGGTCTCGCCCCATCTATCTGGCCAGTCGGTCCAAGTATTTATCTCTTTGCTTTCCTCTTACTCTCTTTCCATCAATCTTACCAGTTGTTACCAAATTCTCCAGTCTTTTCCTTCTCATTCATATAGTAACTTTTATGTAACAGAAGTTATCTTCTTCTTCTTCTTTGCGTTCACCAGCTGTACACTCTGGCGAAAAGTTATGGTTGTTCGTTCACTTCTGAACTGCAGTCCTGCTCCAGAACCTGAGTGTTGCGTGTGCATCAGTTTTACAGATCTGATTCACTTGAACCAGGCTGTTGGTTCCTTGCCTCTCAGGCCGATGCACTCAGACTTCAAAGGAAGCTCCCCAATAAGTCGACTCTTACGACATGCTTTTGGGTAGGCAGAGGGTCTATTCCTGTTTTCCCCATGATGGGGCCCCGGAACCCGCACGGGGAAACAGAAGTTATGAGCTGGGTTTTTTTCTTGAAGCACGAACCAGCTTCAGTGTTTCAATAAAAAATTTAACCCTTTAACTGTTTGCCATTGCAACGGTACAACACTCATAATGTTGTCAAACCCCTCTATTATCAAATCGTGTTTGGCTGAATTGGAGTGTCATGTGAATTTAGTTGCGTATCCCTTAAAGGTCGTTGCAGAACCAACCCCAACAGCCCCAGGCTGTTGTGTGGTTTTTCTAGGCCAAATTTACGTCCAGTAGTTTGCCATTGTTTCTAGACGGTCGGCTTTCTTGATACCACTGTCGAAACCAACGCAAGGGGCAAGGCCCGCAGCTGAGATCGAACCCGGCATCCCGGCATTACGAAGCGTTCGCATCGACTTGGCCGCAGAGCCGACGTGTCATGTGAAACTGCATTCAAAATTCTGACGCCTCAGACACCGACATGTATATGCCAACAGAAAAGTGTTAAAATAAGCAAGGTTCTTTCCCACATAGGACTGCAGGTGACACCTGGCTGGTTTGGCTGTTATTTTGCCCTTATTATAACCTCTAAGGAGGTTGAACGGGGTATCTGGGATCCTAATTAGTCTTCTGTCTTGATTAAGATTTTGAAATCTCAGGATGATACGATAAACCTTGAGGTAGCCATGGAGTAAACAAACTCATCGATCGTTTTCTTCGTGTTCACCGGCTGTAAACCTTAACGAAATATTCTGGCTGTTTATCTACCTGTTTTGTTCCAGAACCTAAATGTTGCCTGCACATCCGTTTTACAGATCTGACTTACTTGTAGGCATACCGCTGATTTTTACCTCTCAGGCAAATGCATTCCTCATTTGAAGGGACTTCCCCCGCCCCCGCCTAATTAGTCGACTCTTACGACATGCTTGTTGGGGAGGCGTTGAATCTATTCTTATTTTCCCCATGAGAATACTAAACTCTCGGCACCTATTTCACTTGCAGCATTCAAATTACACGGTCCAACTCCGCGACAATTCGCTAAGGACAGTTAACGGAGGTAATGTGAAACGAGTACATCGGCTAAGGACAGTTAACGGAGGTAATGTGAAACGGGAACAAGGTTGCGCGACGTCACAGAAAACCAGCTCTAATGTTATTATCTGTAACATGAAACTAGTCAAAAGACGTTACACTAGGCCATTAGATGAGCAAGTTTATTTTCTGAAACCACTAGGAATCGTACACACAACAGCGTGTGTGTATGAAAATAGTATTTGATTTATAAATGGGTGCTGGAACATAAAGCTAATGTTATATGGACAAAAAATATATAATTTGTGTACACCAATACTACACGCGTGTCAGCATGAAGGGAGTCGGTATTCCAGAACCCACGTTTAAGGCGTTTCCTATGTGCCAATGAACTGCATGGCTGTTGAGGTGGGGGAGGGGGGGGGGGAGAAAACGAAAGCAGTCAGGTTGTAGAGGGGCGACATTTGGCTGATGGACGTCAAGTTCCTGGTCCCTTCCTCCATAAGGCTCTACTGGGGGTGACCGTTCATAAACCCTCACTTTTGTATTAATCAAAAATGGTAGAAAATTTTCATTAACATGATCTTCGCTGGAGCTACGGAGTAGTTCGTGCTTTCCTACTGAGATCCAATTCAGTGGGTGGTGCCAGGAGTCAGGCGCAAGGTAAACCCGGCAAAGGCTTTCTTAACATGGTTCTCCTTAAAAACCACATTGTCAGTATACCTACGCTAGTAGTGAGCATGTTCGGTATAGAGATCGATAGAACGAACATTGAAGGCTCTGAAGTCAATGGCATACGCCGACATTGAACAACTTATAGTGTTCCTGCTTTACCAGGGACTTGTATTAAATGATATAGACTATGATTTGGGCCTTCTTACTGTCAGCAGAACCGGTTACAAATTGAGGCCATGAGACTCATACTAGCCTGCACCAAAGACACCTTGGGCCTCTTCATGCTGTATATCCTGGGTTTACAGACGATGGCCAGCAGACATAAAAATAGCACAAGTGAAAGCGTACACGAGGATATCAGGGGATGTCAGTCTCCCACTGCACTCCGCTGTCAAATATATAAAAGGGATGTGTCTAAAAAAAAAAAAAAAAAAAGACGTATCTTGGATGTCCGAGGCAGAAATCAAATGAAATAAGTATGTGACCTAGACGAGATCATTCATGGACACTAATGGACTGATACACCAGCAGATAAACATGACTTGCCCAAGGTTGTCACAACTCTGGGGAGATACTACAGGAGTCAGATAACTACCATCGTAGACGCCAAGATTAGGGTACTGACTGATCAGCATTCACGCCCAGAAGACGTCATCATTTACACACTTGGGTCCGTGAATCGCGGATCAAGATCGGCATGTTCATACGCATACTCAGCACAAAGGATAGGGAAAGCAATAAAATAGGATATAGGTGCTTTCTAGACAACTACGTCAAGCATGACCCTGGAGATAACTGCTGCATCCAGAGCACTTGCATGAGTAGCAGAACAAGCGACCACACATGCGGTAATCATTTCAGACTCTGAACATGTTCAGAAAATCACTACAGGGAGTCTACGCTCCAAAAGGGTAAAAAGCATTCGAAAGTCGCAGTTAACCTCCATCATCTGGATCTACACACTTGGAGTACGTGGTAATGAAAAAGCTTACCAGATGGCACCAATGCAAACGGAAAGAAGCATAGACAGAGCTGATATCATCAATTCTGTACGCACTAGGTTGCAGTATAATAGCGAATCTTTGACTCTAACACGATTGCGTGACCGGGGAGTTAAGCTTGATGAAAGACGTTTATGTCGTCTTCGAGGCAAAGACAGGGGACACTATAACCAACTCTTTATGGGAACAATTAGTTGAGGTACCTTAGAATGGTTGCTGCATCGGAGGATTGATCACGCATGGGGATGCCTAATGTGCAAAGAGGTCGATTTTGTAACATAACACAACATAACTAGGGCTTCGGAACCCACACCGGAGAAAAGTATTAATTATTTTCCCAGGTCCACCTAACATAGAGTAGGTACTTGAACATGTCACAGAAAGTGCAAGCGGCTTTTGACCACACCAACCTTGAGTGAAGGTTCATTTTAAAAAAATGTGAGTTTGGTAAAAATTCCCAGTGCACCACTGTATCGTATAACAGTCAATATGTTGGATATAACCTATATCTTCTTCTTCTTCTTTCGTTCGCCTGAAATAAGTTGTCTATATTAGCAATTTTGTCTCTTGTATAAATTTCACTGTTGTTGTTAATTCATTAAGTGGTCCATAGAGTTTACGTTCCACTGTTGTTCTTTCTGACCAAAAGGTTTGCCTTAATGTGTCAAATTCGGTGCAGTTCTGGAGTACATGCTCTGCTGTCTGGGGCACCTATATTTAGACATATTTCCATGGCGTGTGTGCGCGGCATCCTGATTGCTTTGGTTCGCCTCCTGGCTGGTTGCCTCCGACTTCAGCACCTTGTTTTACTAGGGTAGACTGTGATCATACTCGAGGAGAGTAGGCTCATCCATTCGCCTTTACCTCATTTGTTGTCCCATCCAGTTTCCCGCATGGGGGTTGAAACCCCAACATTCAACTGGATTGCTGGGAAGAACATGGTCCAATAACCTATGTGATCATATCACACCAGCCGCTTTTACTTTTCAGGATTATTCTAGTACCCAAGAGTATCCCAGTGCATACACCATAGGTTAGTTGCGTATCCTTTACAGGACTTTGCAGAACCAACCCTAGCAGCCCCTGGCTGTTATGTGGTTTCTCTAGGCAAATTTACCTCCAGTAGTTTGCCATTACTCACTGGACGGTCGGCCCACTGATACCTCTGTCGAAACCAACGCAAGGCGCACGGCCCGCAGCCGGGATCGAACCCGGCACCCCGGCATTACGAAGCGTGCTCATCGACTTAGCCACAGAGCCGACGCATACACTATACTGATTTTGAATTTTAAAAAATAGAATAAATAAATAAAACAAAAATTAGGATTTAAAAAAAGACAACGAGCGCTGCTCCTCTTTGGTTTTTATAAAAAGTGTGGCGGCCATCTTTAAACTGTCATTACGACGTCAATGTGCCCGTCTGCAGCGTGTTGTCCCCTGCTTAACGCTCTTGACATCCTAACAACATTGCTGACAGGCTAGAAATCAATGACTTGCTTTCTGCAATTTATATCACTCTCAAAAGTTTCAGTCGAAGCCCTCTTGTATTATTTTAAGTCAGTCCTACCCAAAGATTTATTTGCTGAAAGTAAATGTTTTCAAGAAAAAAAAAATTATCTACAGTTTTACCTGCCTAGTCTTGAAAGCGTTTATACACATGTTTCTCTCGTGTGTTTGAACGTTGAATCCTTACGTCCTTTTTAGGACGTATTTTCTTTGTTATTTGAAGCCCCACTCTGGCTTTTGCCAGGGGTCACAAAATAGGCAGGCCATAAATATGGCCAATTGTCTGAACGCCGTTTCTGGGACCTCTCCACGGTGATCCTCATCCACATGGTGGCACTTTGTGTCATCGGGTGTTTATCGCTTGTGTGATGTCCTGGTGGGGTAGACATTCATTCATTCATTCGTGTGTTTGACCTCTTCGGATTGCTTTTGTTTCTGAATTTCATTGCCAACCAAGACAAATTACCTAATGTGTGTTTGCGTGAGAATATTTTGTCATCTTAGTTCAACTTCCTTCACCTCCCAGGTGCATCTTAGGCTGACACATGCTTGGTATTTTTCAACTCTAATGGTTGATATATCTCTCTTGCCTTGGCGCACTCCCTACATGGGTTTTTTAGGGGATGAAACGTGCAAATATCGACGCATTGTCCTATTTCAAACACCCATTCATGGCTGCCATCACAAAGTGTTTATTATTAGTTTTATGTAATTGACTGGGTGCACAACAGGGAGGGTTCAGGTTTCAATAGACCTTCTAACGTAACAATCCACGAGGAAAAAAAATTGCATAATTGCAGGTTGCATGTGTTCCAACTGTTTTGTGACACTGAGTTCTATCTTCAGCCGATATTAATGTTTCTGATCACATTGTCATCTGGTGTCACATACGTTGCAGTTGCAAATATTGTCAGTTATTGTGTACTGGTTTAGCTTGGCATGCCAGTTGTCACAAGTATGACAGCTATTGCATATGAAAATTAAGAAGAACAAAATAGCTGCATTATGATGAATAATTTGTCAGATTATGAATTTCTACAGCTCAGCAATTACACTAATTCTGCTGTTGCCTAACAATGCATAATTATTTATAGTTAATTAATTTTACACGTGCTGTCATATTTTCAGTACGCTTAAATAATTATTTAGTAATGACAAAAGGAATCTCGGGTGCTTTCGTTGTTTACATGTATCAGCAGAAGAGAAATAAATTCCTCCTTGGCTTTCTTTGTGGAAAAACATCTATATTAAATGTACTTAATGAGTAAGGTCATCTGGTTAATTATAACAAAGGTTACAACAAAAGCTAATCTAATAAAAGCTTCTAAAACGCACCAGTGTTTGATGAACTTCTACTGAGTTGTTCTTGTTTAGTGTAGACCTTTAGTCTTTTGTGAAACGATTTGGATGTCGATAGCAAAATGAATGTCGGCTGCGTTTGTTAAAAAAGAGGCCTGTGGAACGAATCGTATCGTACCGTAAAAATCAAACAAAAATTCCAAGCTTAGTCTTTTTTTTTTTTTTAGCCGCCCGAAGGCCTGCTTTATCATCGACGGTTCCTTTGCTATCTTATTTAAGTTCTGTTCCTTTGTGGTGAGCAATTACACCTGAGATTGTTCTTTTTTAGCCCAAGTTCGAAGCGGGTTTTAAGAGTCCTGGCTCCTGTCTTTGGCTGTGGAACAAAAGAGCCAATTTTGATTTTAAAGGCCTCAAAGAAGGCATGCCGCCTGGTCTTAGATTGGACCCTTCCAAAAATTCATCTTTCACGCGTGAATTGTAGTTTATTTATAAATCATGTTATTTTCATGCAGAGGAATATTCATATTATGACTATTTATGTAAAGTAGCTAGGGAAGAGACCAGGAGATAGTCGAATAGAAAGATTATATATTTGGAGGTTGTGAAAGAGATTTTGAATTAAAAAAAACTGAATATGGACCAATGAGGTGGAGATTTCGTGAGCTACAAAAACTGGATGTTGGCTTTTGGTGATTGTTGGAGATTACGTGGATGACAGACACTGGTCTTCTTCTTCTTCGCTCCTTCTCTCAGAAAAAAAAATCTTTTATCTGGAGTCCAGTTGTCTTGATGAAAGCTAGCGTGTAGTCCAGATCTCACCGTGTTATCATACAACAAAGTTTTGATTGAAGTTAGAAAGAAATGTTGAATATTGTCAAGCTGTGACTGTAGAAGATACCCTGGGTGTTTTAAAAAAAACCTTATACTGACAAGTTGGCTACTGCTGCATATAAAAATTGGATATAGGTTTTTGAATTAGGCTGATATACACTTTGTAGTTCTAACCTCTAATTGTTGGTCGGTGTGAACCTCTCTTGTCTTATAACACTTCCGACTATATAGCGTTAACTATACGTATCGTTGTGAGACAGATTGATTCGACTGTGTCAGCTGCTGATTGTATTAGATGTTTTTTATTTTTTAATAGTAAAATTGGAGACCGTCTAATGGTGATTGCAGGAAATATTATAAGATGTCAGAGGGTGATTTACAACAACAACAACAACAACACACAAAAATACGTTTTTTTTTCCTATATAGAAAGATTGAATGTTAGCAAGAAAGGATTGTAAAGGATAATGTTGAATAGAAATATTGGAGATTGCCAAGTGTTGGATATATTGCTGGATGATAGTTTGGAAATTGGCAGGTGTAAGGGATATTACTGGATCAAAGATTGGAGGTTGGCAAGTGTAGGGGATATTACTTGATTAAAGATTGGAGTTTAGCTAGCAACTGTAGTAGATACTCTTCGGTAAAAAGATTACAAATGACAAATCTTGATCGAATGATACAGGGGACTGTTTTGTTTAGTTACTGAAATCTGTAAAATATTCTTTTTATTGCTAAGCGGCAGTATCAACTAAGCATTATCCTTTCAAATCAATATAAATATTATAACAATAACATGGACATACACAAATGTAGACTGAAGATGTTATGGTTCTACCTAATAACAATAGTCAAGTGCACAAGAATCCAGGCGTCTGTACATTTACAACAGGCAGTCGTTGAAATTAGGCTCTTGCTGTCGCTGCGAGACGGGATCTGTCAAATGACTGTTGTGAAATTTTTTAGATGGAATATGAACTTATGGTTTATAAAAATGTGGTATTTTCATATACTTATGCCCACACGGAATATGCTACGCTGAAAGAGGAACTGCCTTTATAGACGTTGCATGTGTATTTTATTTTAGTGGGCAGCTGTTTTACTGTGAGCATACGGATACGCAAATGCATCGTGTGTTTGAATTTAGAAATAAGGTTTGTGATTTCGTTGTTGTTAGTGGCTGTATTTGGCGAAATTGTCAGATCCGGGAGGTGAAAGACTTGGCCTATTCACTTTTTCTTACGTGTTCACCATGAACGGGGTCGTTGGTTCGTTGTGTTGTGGTTTACCATCTAGGCTGCGACATCTGCGCCTTTCGAACCAGCAATTCATATTTATAAACATCCTTATTTGATCGCATTTTACGACATACTTGTTGACAACTAATGGATGTTTTCTTTCATCCGTCTTATGATGCCCCGGAAGCCACCCAGGAACCAACCCACCAAGACGTGAGAACTAAACATTTGAGAACGGAGGCTGCTAATAATTACGGTCTTCCTTCCTTGTCTTCAGGATATTGTGTTAGTTTAGAAGTTATACTGCCATTCCATAATTTAATCCCAGTTTGTCGTTAAGTACAAATAGACCATCGCAGTCGGCATTGACCTCGGGGATTTGGTCGACACTCTAAAGCTCTTTCGTTCTCTTGAAATAGATTATCTATATCTGCAACACGTATCTCTAGTATGAACTTCACTGTCTGTTGTAATTCTGTCAGCGACCAGTAAAGTTTGGCTTGCAGCGGTGTTTCTCTTGGCAAAAGTTTTGTCTTGAAAGGTTGTAACTGGGACGGTCTTGGAGGACGTGGTGATTTGTTATCCCAGATGCCAGTCCACGTGTACACATTACTGATTCCCCAGTACATAAACATTGAAAGCTATAGTCATGTATACCAGGACTCGAACCCATTGCCTTCAAGTGGTGATGACTCTTTTCTGTGGAAACAAGAGTATTTAGATTCATGAACAAAACAGAACTCCTCCCACCTTCACAAAACTACAACCATGAATGACCAAATCAACGTTGCGGCTAGAAAGACTTCATCTGCATAAGTCACTAAGGAACTCTGATACAGCTGCTGCAAAAGAGGATTTAAAAAAATCACTCACGTTTACTGCGTCTTTCATAAAATCTCCATGATACGTCTTAACAGTAGACAGTGTTGCATGTGCATCAGTTTTACAGATCTCATTTTCTTGAATACAGACTGTTGGTTCCTTGCCTCTCCGGCAGATGCACTCCGACTTCAAAGGAAGCTCCCCAATTAGTCGACTCTTACGACATGCTTTTGGGGAGGCAGTGGGTCTATTCTTTTTTCCCCCCACAATGGGGCCCTGGAACCCACACAGGGGGGGGGGAATTTAATAAGCGAGCTTCCCAATATCACAAATACAAATAAAAGGTGAATCCTGTGGCCACAGAGCGTTCATCGTCACATTCATAAATCAAACAAAACTAAACGAATTCACAAAATCACTTAACTGGCGTATTCCAAAGCAGCCACAATGATATCGTGAGAGCGAAAAACCACAGACAGCATCATCAAGTGCCTTGTTGACTGGCGAGGGCGATATTGCCTATCCACAATCCGCGATCTGCAACTGCGTGTATTAGTTCATGTGTTGACATTTTTTTCATGCCATGACAAAAGACTGCCAAGAATCTTTTCACACTGTCTTTCTCTATGCATCCTTCCACAGATCTTCCAATTGGTCACAAAATGTTCCATTTCCATCTTATAACATAATCCAAAAAAAAAAAAAAGGATGACTGTCTCTTTCTGATGTTTGTGATAAGTTGTCTTTGAGCATTCGCCTTTTTCAGAACATCTGGGCTGCTCTTCTTAGCTGTCCAATGAACTCTAAGGATTCTTTTATAAAACCACATCTTCGAGACCTCAAGATATTGTTCGGCTTGTTTATTACCTGTCCAGGCTTCACAGCCTTATGTTAAAACTGGCTCCATATAGCATACGAGAATTCTTGTCCAATGACATAGATTTATTGCCTAAAATTTTCTTTATTTTAGAAAATGCAATTTTGGCCTGCCCTTTTTATTGTTTAACTCTGTGACACATCTTGCATCGGATGTTATCCATGTGTCTAGATACTTAAATGTCTGTACTTGTCCTAAAATAACACCTTTGATCAAATAACACCACATACAGTAACAATTGTCCCACTGTCGTGAGTTCAGGACAAGCAGTAACAGTTCAGTTGAGCCTAAGAACTACGTGAACACAATTAAAAATACATTTGTCTGTCATTTTGTCTGTGTATCTGTATGTGTATCGAACTGTCTGCTTTCTCCTCTTTTTCACTAGATGGTTTGACCATCCATGCAGTTTCAAGAGTCGTGCACTGCTTGGCAAACCAAAAGGAACATTCACTTTCGACGTCCAAGGAAGGTTATAATTAGGGCTTGACAAAAGCATTATCAGTTACTGGCCCTACGTATTCTGAAATGCTGACAAGTAGAAATTCAATGTGTGAAAATGTTTGTCTCTTGCTTCAAGCAACTATATATATATATATATATATATATATATATATATATATATATATATATATATATATATATATATATATATATATATATATATATATATATATATATATATATATATATATATATATATATATATATGTATATATATATATATATATATATATATATATATATATATATATATATATATATAGAGAGAGAGAGAGAGAGAGAGAGAGATGATTTTATACATGTACTAAAACATTGCTGGCGTTTTAGTTTTATTTATTGATTTAATTTTATTCATTTTTAAATCTGAGAATTCGTGAGCCATGTGTGTCAAATACAACATCAAGTTCACAACTCACTTACAAGAGAATAGAGAAAAGCTATTTATTGGCCATTAAACACTTTCTATATTTAGAGTTGCATTTCTCATAAATAATGATACTTATCCTGCCATTACAGATCTGGAAAAACAGCTGGGAAGGATGAGAGTGACCACATATTGGCTAGGTAGCTGTGTATCTTACCGTAAATTAGGCTCAATTAGGTCTGTATTGTTGAATATTTCTCCTTCTTCTTCGCGTACACTGGCTGAATATTCTGGCGGAAATTTCTGGGTGTTTGTCCACCTATGGACTTGAGTCATTTTCCAGAACTGAGTGTTACGTGCACATGCATTTTTCCTTCTGACTTCTTCGTATGCAGACTGTTGGTTTCCTTCCACATAGGCAGACATATTCAGACTTCGAAGAAAGCCCTAAATTAGTCGACTCTTGTTGAAAAGGTAGTGGATGTGTTCTTATTTTACTCCCAGTAAGGTTCCGGAATCCTGGGCATGACGATGAAATCTATGAAAATTACCTCTTCTTGCTCCACCGTCTATCTGTTCGGTCTAGTTTGCTTAAATGCTTGACTCTTTGATAGACTTTGACTGTCTGAATCTGTTGGACTCATTGAGGCCCCTTGTAATCATCAGTTCTCGTTGTTCCTAGGGCAAATGAGGCTTCAGAGAGGACTCTCCATGCTTTCTTGTCCTGTACAATCTTCAGTGCAGTTTTCCATGTCAAAGATGCCGCATCAGGTCACTTTCCATCGTTCGTCTCCATGTTGTTTTTGGGCGCCCCTGTTTTCTCTTTCTCTCTGGTGTCCACGTGAGAGCTGTTTTTGGCAGGTATATCAGGATTCATTCTGATAACGTGGCCAAGCCATTTCCATCTTCTCTTGGTTATCATATTGTCTAAAGTTTCCTGGTTTGGGACTTGAAGTAGTTTAGTGTTTGAGATTGTATCTGGCCAGAAAATTTTGATAATTCTACGTAGACATGTGTGGTGGAAGGTGGACAGGTTGTGTGCATCATTTTTGGTCATTCTCCAGCATTCCGTTCCATAAAGAAGAACTGGCAAAATGATGTTCTTGCAGAGTCGGAGTTTCGTTCCTCGGCAGTAATTGTTAGATTTCCAGATTTGCCTCATCCTTCCAAAAGCAGCTCTAGCTTTGTTCAGACGTGAGTGTATGTCCTCTTCGGTCCCTCCCGGCAGGGACACAACACTGCCAAGATTTGTGAAATGTTCTACATTTTCAAGAGTTTGGAAATTTACGGTCACTGGTTGTTGGTTTGAACTGCTTGTCATGATCTTAGTTTTCTTTGTATTTATTCTCAGTCCCTCCATTTCTGCTGTGCTGTGTAGTCTGTTACTTTTCTCTTGTATATGTTCATGTTTATGTGATAGAAGTGCTATATCATCTGCAAAATCAAGGTCCTCAAGCACGGAGAATGGAGTCCATCGTATGCCTCTCAATGTTCTGTCTACTGTGTTCTTTAGTATCCAATCAATTACAAGGTTGAAGAGGAGAGATGACATAACACATCCCTGTCTTACACCTGTCTTTACTGGGAAAGATGTATTGTAATTTTTTATACTGCAGGAAAGGTCTTTATAGAAGAGAGCAATTATGTTGACTATTTTTTTTTTTTTTTTTTTTTTTTTTTTTGAATTCCATAATGTCGTAACATTTTCCATAGACTGTCTCTATGGACGCTGTCAAAAGCTTTCTCAAAGTCCACAACATTAATATATATACTTCTCTGTCATTGATTGCATTGTTCTAAAATGTTGCGTATGGCGAAGATGTGTTCAGTTGTTCCTCTGTCCTTTCTGAATCCTGCTTGTTCTACTCGTAGGTATTTATCTACACCTTTTTCAAGCCGCATTATGATGTTTTACAAAATATTTTGCTTGGTACTGAGAGTAGAGTAATTCCCCTCCAATTATTGCAGTCTGTTAAGTCTCCGTTTTGGGGGATTTGGACTATTGTTCCTTCAGTCCAGTCATAAGGCAACACTTCTTTTTCCCAAATATCCTTGAGCAATGGTTCTAGAATGCTAGCAGTTGTGTTGGGATCTACTTTGAGAAGTTCTGCTGGCAGTTCGTCTTTGCCTGGTGCTTTGTTGTTCTTTAAAGTGTGGATAGCTTTAAGAATTTCTTGTTTGCTTGGTGGTTGAGTAATAATGTCAATCTCCTGAGAGGCTGGTTGAATATCTGGGGGATTTTCAGGATCAGGTCTGTTCAAAAGGTCGGAAAAGTGTTTAGTCCACTGCATGCATTGTTTTTGTTCTGTGGTGAGCAGTCTGCCTTGGTTTTCTCTGATGGGTATGCTGTGATAATTGTTTCTGCTTCCGCAAATTTGCTGGGTAATTTTGTGTATTGTTTGTAGATAATGTGCTTTACCAGCATTTTCTGCTTTTTCTGCTAGATTTTCCATAAATCTTCTTTTGTCAGGTCTGGCACTTTTCTTTGTCATTTTATTTAGTTCGCTATATTCTAACATTAGTTTGTCTTTCTGACGTTCTGATTTAGTGTGATTTATGAGGCTCTTTATTCTTTTTCGCTTGGCAATATAGTACATGGTTTGACTGCTTATCCATTCTTTGTGGTGTTGTTTCCTGGCTCCTAATATGTTGTTGCTAGTTGATTTGTATGTTTCTTTGATCTGGTTCCATCTGTCTTGAATGCTGATTGCTGTTTGAGTGTCTGTATCACTTGATAGGGCTTGAAGTATTTTCTTGAGTTCTGCTATAAATTTAGTGGCAATGTTCTACTATAAATTTAGTGGCAATGTTCTACTATAAATTTAGTGGCAATGTTCTACTATAAATTTAGTGGCAATGTTCTACTATAAATTTAGTGGCAATGTTCTACTATAAATTAAGTGGCAATGTTCTACTATAAATTAAGTGGCAATGTTCTACTATAAATTTAGTGGCAATGTTCTACTATAAATTTAGTGGCAATGTTCTACTATAAATTTAGTGGCAATGTTCTACTATAAATTAAGTGGCAATGTTCTACTATAAATTTAGTGGCAATGTTCTACTATAAATTTAGTGGCAATGTTCTACTATAAATTTAGTGGCAATGTTCTACTATAAATTTAGTGGCAATGTCTTTTTCTCTTAAAAGGTTAAGATTGTCGCCCCTTTTCGTGACAGTAATAAAAACGATAACAATATCTTTTGATAACTGTCAGGAACGTTTACAGGTTCTCAGTTCTCTATACGAGGAGATCCACAGAAAAGGCCGGGTCCTGTTTATCCATGGGTCATATGGATACAGAACACCTGTTGCAATAAACTGACACGCTGGTAAAGAGGCATGTGACAAAGAGGCTTAGAATCATTCTACAACGAAAAGTGATGTAAGCATTTTTTTTAAAAAACTTTTTGGCATTACACTTACACCGAACCACAGCCAGAAACAGTCCTGAGCATTGTCGTTATGTACACACCAGTGCCTGCATTCATGAATAAAATTTATACAGCATATGGTTCAACTGGGAACAAAAACGAATAGTTTGACGTTATTTGTACAGTTCAAGAGACTGAAGAAATTTTGTGTAGAAATGTTGCTAGTGTAAAACAGTCATCAGATACAGAAAGCACCAGACCTTAAGGATACGGTAACTGTGTTCTGTAGTTTCATGGCGTTGAAAGTGAAGACGTCGATGGAGTGGTCAGCAATTAAAAGCAGCAAGACAGCCATCCTGACGACGCGAAACCATCCAATGACCAGTCTGTACTGCTCGTCTGTGATGACGCCGTGGGCTATCACTGATGACGTTTTTGACTATCACTGATTAAGTCTTGGACATCCAGTGACGACGACTTGGAGTGTCACTGGCGACGTCTTGGACCATCACTGATGTTGTTTTGGACTTTCACTGACGACGTCTTCGACTATCCCTGATAACATTTTGGACTACCACTGATTACGTTTCAGACTATCACTAAAGACCTTTTGCATTTTTAGTGATAACGTCTTAGACTATAAATGATAACGTTTTGGACTATTACTGATTACATCTTCGACTACCAATGATGACGTCTTAAACTATAACTGATTACGTTTTATATACCACTGGTGACGTCTAAGACTACCACTGATTACATCTTAGACTACCACTGAAGATGTCTTGGACTATCACTGATGACGTCTTGGACTATCACTGATTCCTGATATACTACAACTGGTGCCGTTCTAGGACTATTACAGATGAAGTCTTAGACTACCATTGATAACGTCTTGAGCTATTACTGATGGCGTCTTTTACTTCCACTGATGACGTCTTGGACTACCACTGTTGACGTCTATAACAACCACTGATGACGTCTATAACAACCAATGATGACGTCTGTAACAACCACTGATGACGTCTTTAACAACTAGGGCTGTACCGAATAGTGATTTTCACTATTCGACCGAATCCGAATAGTGGGACCAACTATTCGGTCGAATACGAATACGAATACGAATAGTGTATCATCACAATCAGGTGCCTTGCCGACTGAAGTGGGCGATTATGCCTCGCCACATTCTGCGATCTGCTGCAGCATATATTAGTTCGTGTGCTGACACACCTCCATACCATTCAACAAAACTGTCAAGAATGTTCTCTCGTTGTCTTCCTCTATGCCTCCTTCCACAGATCTTTGTAGTGGTCACAACATGTTCCATTTTCCCTCATCTCATAACATGGCCAAAAAATGATGACTGTCTCCTTCTGATGTCTGTGATTAGTTGTCTTCGGGCTCCCGCCTCTTTCAAAACCTATTGGTTTTTTTTTTTTTTTTTTTTGGGCTGTTCAAGGCATTTTAAGCATTGTTCTGTTAAACTACATCTCTGAAGCCTAGAGAAATTGTTTGGCCTGCCTACCGATTGTCCAGGACATTCAACCATATGTTAAAACTTGAAAAATAGGAGAAAAATAGTAGCAAGCAAGAATTATTTTTCTAACCTTCAATGGCAAAGATATATTGCATAAGATGTTCTTCATTTTAAAAAAATGCAGGTATTGCCTGATGCTTGTGCACTTTTCGACAGTGGCGAGGAAAGTATCTCAAGTATATTTATGTCTTCTTTAATAATGTTACAATTTATAGCGGCCTTTTCTTGATTTTTGCCTTGGCGCCCCTGGCATACGCACCCAGTTTGAGAAACTTTGCTGTAATGCCTCGGTCGAGTCAGCAGGCAAGACCTTGCCAGCTGCTGTGCCCCGCAACCGGGTCGCAGTTTTCCCACTACTACAAACTTAGCAACAGCAACTATTGTGTTAATGAGAAAGTTATTTCAGTCCATCGCAGTGTATGCAGAAATGAGTGTAAGGTTACCACTATTCGTATTCGGCCCGACCGCAACTATTCGGCCGAATACCGAATAGTCATTCTGACCACTGTTAGGCCCCGAAGCTAATACGAAGCGAATATTTGGTACATCCCTAATAACAACCCCTGATGACGTCTATAACAACCACTGATGATGTCTATAACAGCCACTGATGACGTCTATAACAACCACTGATGACGTCTATAACAACCACTGATGACGTCTATAACAACTACTGATGACGTCTATAACAACCACTGATGATGTCTATAACAACCACTGATGACGTCTATAACAACCACTGATGATGTCTATAACAAACACTAATGACGTCTATAACAACCACTGATGACGTCTATAACAACTACTGATGACGTCTATAACAACCACTGATGATGTCTATAACAACCACTGATGATGTCTATAACAACCACTGATGACGTCTATAATAACCACTGATGATGTCTATAACAACCACTAATGACGTCTATAACAACCACTGATGACGTCTATAACAACCATTAATGATGTCTTGGACTATTACTGACTACGTTTTATATTACCACTGATGACCTCTTTGACTCTCATAGATGAAATCTTTGACTGCCACTCATTACGTTTTGGACTAGAACTGATGAAGTCTTGCACTATCACTGATGACGTCTTCGACTACCACCGAGGAAGTCTTGGACTAGAACTGATAAACCTTGCACTATCACTGATCATGTTTTAGACTACCACTCATGACGTCTTAGACTACCAGTAGAGACGTCTTGGATTACCACTGATAACGTCTTGGACTTTGATTGTCTTTGCATAACTCTATGTGTCAAGTTTAAGACAGTTTTGACCGTGTTTCAGACCTGAACAAGATACAACCAGTTCAAATATCACAGCTATCTTGGATTATGACTGCGCTGTGTGAGTGTGTTATTTTTCCCTCTCCGCTGCTACTTATAAGTTTTACCTTTCCTGCGACTTTAAATAAACAGCACCCTGATCTAAAAGCTAAGGTATTATTTTGGCCAACGATAAAGTTCATGGTGACCTGTATAGAACGGAGATAGAAGTTATCGTTGCTGGAAAGGAGAGACATCCGTGATGGTGGATAGAAGATATTGAAATAAAGAATCATTGCCTATGATCCCCGTGTGGGTTCCGGGACCCTATTATAGGGAAAACACTGCCAACCCAAAAGCATGTCGTAAGAGTCGACTAATTGGGAGCTTCCTTCCAAGTCGGAGTGCATCTGCCTGAGAGGCAAGGAACCAGCAGTCTGCACACAAATGAGTCAGATCTGTAAAACGGATGAACACGTAACACTCAGGTTTTGGAACAGGGCTGTAGTCCAGAAGTGGATGAACAACCAGAACTTTCCGCCAGAGTTTACAGCTGGTGACCGCGAAGAAGAAGAAGAAGAAGAAGAAGAAGAAGAAGAAGAAGAAGAAGAAGAAGAAGAAGAAGAAGAAGAAGAAGAAGAAGAAGAAGAAGAAGAAGAAGAAGAAGAAGAAGAAGAAGAAGAAGAAGAAGAAGAAGAAGAAGAAGAAGAAGAAGAAGAAGAAGATTGCCTGTGAAAGCACTTTAGGCTATAGAATCTTTCCAGAAGGCGCCTACCCACCCCCCCCCCCTTTTTCCATACACCCCCCCCCCAGTCCCCTTCTTAAGAATATAGCAAGACCCCCCCCCCCCCGCCCCCCAGTCTTTCCCTACCCCCAACATAACAAAATGAGATTAAAAGGAGGAGGGGAGAAATCCCAGGCACAGATTTCAAGAACTTGGAGAAAAACACGCACACAATTTTAAGTTAAAAAAAAAAAAAAAAAGGAAAAAGAAATAATCACCAACAACTGATAATTTTGTGTCCAAATATCAGTGTGGTGGTTGACACTGTTTTGTCATGATAATCTCTGCTGTTATTGGTTTGACATTGGACAAGGCACAACAGAGACCACCCTTCCACGTCAAGCTGGCAGCGTTGTTTTGTTTTCACGACTGTTAAAGTTGAAAATCAGGATTATTACAAGTACAAAAGCACTCAGTTTCAAATTTGCTTGACGGGCTCCCTTAAACTTTCTGATGCTCACTCCCCCTTTTCTCGTCTGTAATGTATTTTTTGTATTACTGTTTAAGTGATTTTGTTCGTGTATTATTCTTGTATTTATTGTGGAATTGTAAATTCGTGTATTGTGCTGATGAAGGCTATATTGCCAAACAATTCACTTGTCGTTTGTGTTTGTGATAATGTGAAGCTGACTGGTTCTAGTTTTCGTTTGGTCTGATATTTGTTTATGTTCTTAATAAAACTTCTTTGCCATTGAAAATACTCATCTTCATCATATAGTAGGTCCTTTGCAAAACGTCGCTCTCATCACGGTCTGCCTGAGAGAAACTCGGTTTCTCGCTAGCTCTCCCACCTCAAGCCCTTTCATACATAAGGAGTCACTTATATCCTGTGCCCATCTTTGTGTCGGTCGGCCCCTGCCCCTCCTCCCTGGTACCATGCTTTCTGCTATAATTTTTTCCAATCCGTCGTGGCGCTTGATATGACCAAAATATTTCAGCTTCCGAGACAGGATGCTGTTTATTAGCCAATCTTCCTTGATGATCAGATCTTTTAAGATGTCAGTATTTCTCCTCTTTTTCGTCCAAGATATTCTGAGAATCTTTCTATAGCATTTCTGCTCGAAAGCCCCTATTCTCTTTCTTAAGAACTGGGAAATAGTCCACGACTCACATCCATATGTGGGAAGATGCATGCTCTCAAAATTTTAATTTTGATCTCCTTGCTGGACTTAACCATAGACTTTTTAGGCCGTTTATTCTTATGAAAATACTACAAATGCTAACAATTTAAAAAGAAAATATATAGGCTTACAATAGTAATTCACGGTCTGTTTTAACTAATTTCAAGTAAATCTCACACTTCTTACTTCTTTATTTTCTTCTCGAAAGCGCTATCTAGGGGTTTTCATGGTAACATGAAGTCTATGTCTTCTATCTGAAAGATTATCTCTAAGTAACACTGCTTGTGTCTTCTGTATGAAACATTCTTGATGTTCCGCAGAGCATATGTTGCAGGTGTCTTCTACCCGAAAACACCTTCCCTGAGTTCCAGATAGGTAATGTGTGTCTTCTACCCGAAAACACCTTCCCTGAGTTCCAGATAGGTAATGTGTGTCTTCTACCCGAAAACACCTTCCCTGAGTTCCAGATAGGTAATGTGTGTCTTCTACCCGAAAATACCTTCCCTGAGTTCCAGATAGGTAATGTGTGTCTTCTACCCGAAAACACCTTCCCTGAGTTCCAGATAGGTAATGTGTGTCTTCTACCCGAAAACACCTTCCCTGAGTTCCAGATAGGTAATGTGTGTCTTCTACCCGAAAACACCTTCCCTGAGTTCCAGATAGGTAATGTGTGTCTTCTATCCGAAAAAACCTTCCCTGAATTCCAGATAGGTAATGTGTGTCTTCTATCCGAAAACACCTTCCCTGAGTTCCAGACAGGTAATGTGTGTCTTCTATCCGAAAACATCCTCACTTAGTTACTGAGTAACAGTAAGTCTTCTACCTAAAACCACCATCTCTGTGTCATCCGGTAATAAAAAGTTTGTGTCTTCCATCAGAAAACAGCAACTATGAGTTTTACATGTTTTTTTTTTTTTTTTTACTAACTCTTTTTTAACGTTGCGTATTCGTTTGTCACAATTACCAGAGACTCTCTTTTGTTAACAGTGCACATTTTTGTCAGCCTTATGAGACTTGCCTCCAACTTTAGTCATAGAAGTAATTTATAGACAGTAGTGATTTCTATATCTTTATTTATCTATATCACAAGACAGTATCCTGAAGACAAGGAACCGAAGACCGTAATTATCTGCACCGTCCCTTCTCAGATTCTCAGTTCTCACATCTAAGGGGTTGTGTCCCTATGTGGCTTCCGGGGCCCCATGAGAGGGAAAAAAAAACATCAACTAGTCAACAAGTGTGTCGTGAAATGCGCTCAAATAAGAATTAGTGGAAATAGGATGTGCTGGGCGGAAAGGCGCAGAAATCGCAGTCTGAATCTATATTATCTTCAGGATGTTGTTGATACATATATCACTCGCAGGTGTTTTCCATCTCTGTCTGCTGCTTACTTTGCTATGATATTCCACGTCATTTTACATTTTTTTTTGGGGGGGGGGGGGGGGGGGGGGTATATCCCTTTATGTTGTGAATCTCCAGATTTCCTTAGGTCGTCTATATCACTTTTTCTCATCTTCAGTAGTAATTCTTAGTAACCTGTATATGTTTCTTTAACTTCTTTAACAAAACACATAATTGTTATTGCCTGCAAATGGAATATGTAGCATTTAAACGGGCCATACAGTCAGCAAACAACTGGAAAAAGTTGCGCGGTTCGGGAACAAGGCCATACAGTCAGCAAACAACTGGAAAAAGTCGCACGGTTCAGGAACAATGCAAATATCGCAGCTCTGTTGAAAACAGGCGCTATGCCATACATTTCACAAAAATAATGATTGTAGAAATGAAGAAAAAAACACGAAGCGGGAAGCTGAATGTGGCATACTGGTTCATCACCCTGTTTCCATTTCTAAGACCATGCCAGACACGGTTGTTTCACTCATACAGAGAGAACATAGAAGTTTATTTGTTGCCTACCCTGCAACAACTTTTAAATTTAGAGTTGTATTTATAGTAAATAAACACGTTTATGCTGGAGTTGAAGATCTGGAAAAACTCTGCCAAGCTAAGCGTTACCAGATACATGTGTCGCAGTTGTTTATCGATGGTGAGAGCGGGTTCGACGATGCCCGCGATGTTGAATACAATCTTAGGCATGTTGCAGATGATGTAGACAGAAGATATGAGCGCTACCTGCTTTACCACTTGCATGTCTTTCCTGCCAAGTTTACTGGCGTCCTTGTCTTTCTCAGAAGGTGTCTTCTCCACTCTCGATGACTGCCTAAATTTAGTCGATTCTCTGAGACTTTTCGCCATGATCATAACGCAGACGATAACGATAAATTGCGTGATGACTGGTAGAAACGTATCTCTTGCTCCCCAGATGGCGTCTTTGATTATTTCTCTACGCGGGGAAATCCATAAACTGGGTCGCGAAGCGTTGATCCGTGGGTCGTATTGATACAAAAGTCCCATATTCGCATAAATTGGAACATAAGAAAAAATTGTGAACACGGCAAAACAGCTTAGAATTATTATACATCGTGACCTGGTGAAAGAATTTTTAAAATGTAAAGGTTTAGCTACACACATACAACGAGCCACAGCCAGAAAAGGTTGTGGTCAGAACGGTCATAACATACAGAACAATGCCGAAGTTCACGAAAAATATGTAGATAGCATACGGTTCTACTGGAAACCAAAAAGTATAATTTAAAGCCATCTCCAGTGTGTAGAAAAAAGATGAGGCTCCGCGAAGAAACATGGTCAACGTGAAACATTCGTCAGACAGTGAAAGCACCAGAAAAGATACAGTGACTCCGTCCTCAAGTTTCATGGCGATGAAGGTCTGAATATTGATGGCGTTTCCGATGATTCCAAGAGCGGATGCCAGCATCCAGGCGAAGCTAAAGCTGCCAGCTATAAAGATGTATTGTTCGTTGCTAATGATGCCTTCGACTGTCAACGTTATCTGAAGATCTAGGCTTACGTTGTGCATGCTGTTCTGCAGATTCCGTTTAGGGCGATCAATCGCCGTTTTTCACCTGTAAAATATAAGTCCCATTATTAAAAAGAATGTATTGTGCCATGGCTGTGGATGAAGGGAGATTTATTAGTATCATAGATATTGTGAAATGGAAAAAAAAAAATCTGAGGCAGATAGGCAGGCGGTCATATAACTTAAATTAAAAAAGACAGAGTAAGATTTTGTACATGGTGGCTAAATTCAGACTGTATATATATATATTTTTTCATGTTGGTATCTTTACGTTTTTCCAGATGATAATCTTCTTCTTCTTCACGTTCACCAGCTGTACACTCTAGCAGAAAGTTCTGGTTGTTCGTCCACTACTGAACTGCAGTCCTGCTCCAGAACCTGAGTGTTGCGTGTGCATCAGTTTTACAGATCTCATTCTCTTTAATACAGACTGTTAGTTCCTTGCCTCTCCGGCTGATGCACTCCGACTTCAAAGGAAGCTCCCCAATTAGTCGACTCTTACGACATGCTTTTGGGGAGGCAGTGGATCTATTCTTGTTTTCCCCTACAATAGGGCCCCGGAACCCACACGGGGGCCAGATGATAATGTTATATGGGCCTCTCAAAAACAACGCTGTTTGGGGCACAGTAGAGGGAAAGAGGAGAAGAGTTAGACCATGAAAGACCTGGTTACAGAACCTGACTGACTGGACAGCCTCAGACATGCAACCATGAAGTCAATCGCAACTGACCGACACAGGTGGAGAGAGCTGATCAGATAGTCAACAGAAACTGGTGACCCAACGACTCATAGAGTTACGGGATGATAATGATGAATGTTATATTCTGTATGAGAGGGCATGGGGCTCACATCCTATGACGATCGCGAGTGTGACTAGCTCTACCCTCCCGTGCTTATGAAAGAAAGTCTTTCACAATTTGTTTGCATGGGATTTCACCCGCTGTTGCTATCACGTGTATATAGTTTGCTTCTTTTCAGACGCTCAACTTTCCTCTATCTGAGTTCGTCTTTTCCTCTTATTTCTATTCCCATCCTGATTTCCCCTGCTCCCTTCACGCAGCATGGCTCCAGGTGTTCTGATTATAATAATCTACCTCAATACCAGTATCATTTATTCACTGTCTATTTATTCTTCGGCGCAAGTCTCGTTTCATTCCACTGGCAAGACATCAACGTGGCTGCTTCATGATACTTCAGTTAAATGATTTTGTGTATTCGTTTTGTTTTGTTTGTTGATAAACGATGATAACAGCCCTTTCGACACAACTTACTTTTTCCGTTTGTTCTCGTTATATTGTGAAGCTGGCTGATCTACTTTTCATTCGCTTTAATATCTTTCCAGTATCATTCATGTTCCGCTTGCACATATCTTTATATCCTAGTAGAGGTTTTCCTCGACATCTACTATCTATCTGAAACGCATCTTAGAGGGTGTCATTAGGGACTCTACCATCCTCCGTTTTCCAGGTGTGACTAAGCCACCTTCGTAGACTGATCACCGAGAACACTATTGTAATACCTGCTCTTTCCAGTACCAAAAGGTTTGTGATTTTGTCCTGCCACTTAATGTCAAGTATCCTTCTTAGGCATCGCATATGAAAGCTATTTAGCCTTCTCTTCTGGTGGGAAAACATTGACCAAGTTTCACTGCCATAAAGCGGACTGTTGAGAACACAAGCCTGACAGACAAAGAGTTTTTATTTTAATCACACGCTTTCTGTTTTCCTCAACTCTTTTTGTTAAATCCGCTCGTTTCTGTAGGTGCCTCACCTATCCCGATAATAATTTCTGAGTCCAGTGTTGTTTGTTATAAATACAGTAAGTAAAAGTAAAGTAAAGATCTTTTTTACGCTTCAGGCTAATCGCGCACATGGAAATAGCTCCTATATTTTTACAGACCAACGACACTAGATGGGTAGTGTGGTCAGAATTACGTCAACAATAAACACTGTAGATCCCAGATATGTACAATTTTCAACTGTCTCCAGTTCTTTATTTTTTTATGTAGACTGCATATGTACAATTTCCACATAGCACCACAATCAGTGTCTTTTTTTTTTTTTTTTTTTTTTGCTGATTGTTAGTACAAATTCACAGCGTGCATCAGCAAATTCAGATAGTAAACATTGTAAAGAATACACACATGAAACAACTTTTTACATTGACAAATAAATACAGGAGCATTGTCATTGTTAAGAATACACACAGGGCAGCGACTTTTTTATATTGACAATATAATACAGGAGGATATTCATTGTAAAAATTTCATACGTAACAATTTACGTCGTTACTGTTAAATTATTATTTAACCTCACCATAAATATGGAACTAATTAGATTTAGACAGGAAAAGTCTGTTTAAACACAATTTTACAGTCTAAATGTTAGTTTTTTGTGAATTAGGAATCGACATCATAGCATTCGGCTCACTCCCATAAACGCGATGTCCACATCTTCAGCAGGAAGCGAAAAATTCAAATTCTGATGGTACCAGTAACTGTATGATTGTTCATCCGTCTCGCCTTCACCTTGAGTGTTGAGCGTCGGCTAGATCTGATAACTCCCGCAGAGCCATTCTCCTCAGACCGTAATGATTTATTTGAGCCTCTATTTTAACAATAATGAGAAAATCAAAAATTTTAAAGCAGGCGTTATAAAAAAAAAAAAAAAACATCTTGAAACAATATTCTTGATCGTTGTATGGGTTCCAGGTCACAGTTATGAGGAAAATAAAAATAGACACCTCCCCCCCCCCCCCCCCCCCCAACAATAACAAACCTGTCATAAGAGTCGACTGGTATGGGGTTTCCTTCGAATTTGCAGTGCATCCGAATGATAAGTAAGGAACCAACAGTCTGCACTCAGAAAAGTCAGATTTATGAAACAGATGTACACGCAACCAACACTCCGATTCTGGCGAACAGCCTGAACTCCCCCTGGAGTTTACAGCCGATGAACGTGAAAAGGAACGAATATGCTTGGGGAAAAAGTAAACTGCTAGCACCATATGCCCAGTACGCACAATGGAGTGGAAAAGTGTCCTTAACTTTACTTTGAAAAAATATTACAAAACAACTTTGATTAACCGTCACTTGTTCAACCGTCAGTTACTGTTAGCCGCAGTCGTTTTTACTACCTTTCCGTCTTTCCGGACGATGGTGTTATTTGCGCTATGAGGAGGCATGAAACTCACAGCCCATGGCGATGGCGAGTGTAATCTGAGCATCTGCCAGAAGCTCTCGTCAATCCCCTCTGCATCAATCTCACCAGATGGTGATCCATCTGCTCCTTCGAACTGTACACAAGGCATTAACCACGTCTGCCCTATCATGTATCCGTATTCCACCAAATTGTGCAGAACAAGCCAGTCTATCCGCATTTTTTTCCCCCGGAGAAAAGACCAGACAATACTTTTCACCCATGCCATTCTGCAATGTGGGACTAAACAGTGACAACATTACATCAGAAGAAGTAACAGATCGGTTGAAATACGAAAACAATGGACAGAGGATTTGAAATTGTGAACGATAATGACATTGTTTTTAATGTGACCACCACCATAGAAGAAGAAGACATTGATAACGATGCCGGATCAGTTCTCAACCAAACATCTACAATAACTATTGAGAAGCAGGAACAAATTTATCAAAGTGCGTCCACTTTTTTGAAATACAAGAGGAGGCAAAGGCAACACAGATCCTACAGCTACGTAATAAATGAAACATAGCAGTGCAGAAAGCTCTAGCCTTGTAGACACAAAAGGGGATTTGAACAAAGAAGACATAAACAATAGATTGCACAATTTATTGCCTGGCATATTTCGCCTTATCTCGTGAGCTGCATACTACAGTAACAATTACATAGACATTAGTACTTTTACACTGAAGTCTATACTGATCGTTTTGTAAAACTGAAAACAATATATATGTATTATTCACTTTTGAAAGATCATTTTTTATTCTCGTCCCATGACCACTGTAAAATCACGTAACTCTACTTGTATATTTAGAGATTTCTGTTATCCATCTATTGGGTTATCCGTCACAGCCCTGGGCCAGGCAGTGACAGTCAATTTGAAGATTTACTGTAACACAGAGACATGATTATCTTCATCAGGAGAAGATAACTAAGAGTCATTGGTTGCGTTGTGAGAAGGGGGACCACTCGTGTACGTCGTTACACCCGAACAAGTGGAGATGAGAAAGGCAGAAGGAGTTCACTAAACAGAAATTGCACAGTTTGGCATCTCAGTATGGTAGAATGTCTGTATGGGAATAGTAGGGTTCCAATCCTTGTTAAAGTTATATTTTTATTGTTGTTGTAAGTGCCAGATAAACTAAAACTTCTACCTCAACAGTCATGGCAACAGCACTAGCCATCCGGTCCTAATCCCTTAGGCGTCCTTTTCAGGACGAAATTGTTTATTATTTGAAGCCCCACCCTGGCTTCTGCCAGGGGCCGCAATATAGGCAGGCCAAAAATATGGCCACATGTCTGAACGCGGTTTCTGGGACCTCTCCACGGTGATCCTCATCCGCATGGTGACACTTTGTGTCATCAGGTGTTTATCGCTTGTGTGATGTCCTGGTGGGGTAGAAAGTCAGTCAGTCAGGCTCAAAGATCGAATTGTCTAAACCGCAAAAGTGCTACAATAGTGACAGTTGTCAGAATATCTGAACAATAAATTATTAGCTCAAGACAGAAAGAGTGTTACTAACACCTCACAATAAAATATGTAAGGAAAACATGTTTCATTAAATACATCGTTAAAAAAATCGGGAAAAAAAATATTATAATAAAGACACTAACCATCTAGAATTCAAAATAAAGTATTAACTACGTGTTTCTGTAAGTTGGAAAGAAATGCTTATCAACAAATGGTTTGCTATTCAATCAGTAAATAGATCTTAAAAGACGCTTAGAGATAATCAGTCTAACCATGTCAGGCAAATCGTTCGTCAGTTAAGAAATCTTGATCAACAACAAAAACGGATGCGATTATCGAATAGTTCAATCTGATTTGATCTCTTCGTGTTACAATTAATTCTGCAAGTAGCTACGCTACTCATCGATCGTTAGTGCATGGTAATAGTCTTTTTTAGGAAGTTCTAGCAGATACATGTATGTTTGTATTATGCATATATGTATGTGTGTTTGTATGTGTGTATGTATGTATATATATATGTCTGTCTGTCTGTCTGTCTGTCTGTCTGTCTGTCTGTCTGTCTGTCTGTCTGTCTGTCTGTCTGTCTGTCTGTCTGTCTGTCTGTCTGTCTGTCTGTCTGTCTGTCTGTCTGTCTGTCTGTCTGTCTGTCTGTCTGCCTGCCTGCCTGTCTGTCTGTCTGTCTGTCTGTCTGTCTGTCTGTCTGTCTGTCTGTCTGTCTGTCTGTCTGTCTGCCTGCCTGCCTGCCTGCCTGTCTGTCTGTCTGTCTGTCTGTCTGTCTGTCTGTCTGTCTGTCTGTCTGTCTGTCTGTATATGTGTGTGTGTATGTATATGTGTATGGGTGTGTGTGAAGGTGTGTGTGTATGTATGTATGTGGGTGTGTCGTATGTATGGCTGTCTCTGTGTGTGTATGGCTGTCTGTGTGTGTGCCTCTGTGTGTCTGTCTCTGTGTTTGTAAGTATTATGTATATATGTGCATGTAATATGTGTCTGTGAATATGTGTATGTGTGTAACTACGTATGTATGTTGAAAGCGTGTGTGTATGCATGTGTTCTGGTGTGCATGTATGCATGCCTTCATATAAGTTCTATATGCAAGAGTCAAAGGAATCAATTTGTAAGCAACACTATTCATACAAATACCTTCAGAGTACAAAGATAATCTTCTAGTGTTATTTTATACAATTATAAAATTTGACAATCAAGAAATGATCATTCAGTCGGACAAGGAATACAGGGTACTTTAGAGTTCAGATCCGGGTAATTGATACCGCCCCAGGAGCTCGGTAAATGTTTTTGAAAACGGCACCTTGGGGCGAGGTCGATCCTCAGCGACTCGAAAATAAGAGTTTTTAATGAGGTCACATATTTCTTATATTCGTCTATTGTACGCGATATCTGTGTGTGATAATTTAATCGTGCGGTTTAAGCGACAAATTTTGTCACCAAAACTTAACAAATGTGGCTGCGATTGTTACTATTATTGGTTGAAAATATGTCTCTCTGAAATGATTGGGATAAGTATTGAAAAATTAGATAACAAGGTGGATTGATCGGATAATGTAAACTTTCAATTGTTTTACTGAAAAATGTTAGTGCTCTGTAAGCATCTAAGTAGAAATTGAATTGATTTAAACGGTGTTTTTAAAGTGAGTTAATTTGTTTAATCCTGCCGCGTTGTGTCACGTATCCCCGGGTCTCTCTGTCTCTCTCTCTCTCCTCTCTCTCTCTCTGTCTCTCTCTCTCTCTCTCTCTCTCTCTCTCTCTCTCTCTCTCTCTCGTCTCTTCTCTCTCTGGAATTGTCGCCCACCTTGAACTCTTTAGCATCCGCCAAAGATCTCATAAATACCTACACTCTAAAACCAAACACGGGTTGCCCGCGCGTAGAACCTTTTCTAGGATGAGGATATAGCTTAATTATTTCACCACGATGACCCAGTTTTTGAATTAATACCTTTATGAAGACAGTTTGCAAAACTATCAGGTCTGATTTTTAGCGTTGCACTAACACACAATGTTTTTTTTTTTTAATCCTTAAATACTGTGCCCCCACTTGTAACACTGCAATCCTTTAAGCAGCATTTCTCCAGCTCAATGCATGTCTCTGCAACTAACCCGACTACATGCTCTGAAAGAGAGTCATGGTCAAGCGCGAAAAGGGGGTCTTCGAGGTCAAGATATTAGACAATATAACTAGTTTCTCTTGTGAATTCCAGAAAAATTGTGACTACTCAGTGCTCACGCAGCACCTGCAAAACATGTCCTTTCGTTGTCCAGACTTCTTCGGTCAGTTTCCCTAATGGTTCTTTTCAAATTAGGGAACCTTTTACTTGCGAATCTTGCAACGTAATTTATGCAGTTATCTGCAAACGATGCAGCATGGCATACATTGGGGAGACTGGCAGGAAGCTAGCTGATCGTTTCCGGGAACACCTCTCTGATATCGACAAGAAGACACTCAAACCAATCCCTCTTCATTTTAATAACCCTGACCACAGCGGTAAAGATGACATATCTGTCACAGCATTAAAATCTTGCTCTGGCGATCATACTACCCGCCTCGCTTTGGAAAATCGCCTTATCCACAGCCTTGGCGTTCTTAGTCCAAGAGGTATCAATATCCAACATACCTTCATCTAAATAGTTCTAATCTTATCACATTTTAAATGTTAATTATTTTATTTTATTTTATATTATTACCATATTCTATTTCTTATCAATATCATTTATGTATCATTAACACTTGCATTTCTTTTATTCCCAGTATTGTGAATATATTTTTTAGCCATCGTTTATTTTATTTTATTTCATTTATTCCGCATCACATTTTTTAAACGTCGCACACGTCACCCCTTAGAGATCTACATACTCTCCATTCTTCGTTTGTGTATTTCACTTGTGTTTGAAAAAGGCTGCCTGGCCGAAACGTTACGTTGTGTTGTTTTGTGCACGTTTTCCTCTTTCCCACTTTGTTGAGCTTTTTAGTCAAATTTTTCTGGAATTCATTGTATTAGCTTGACTGCAGTCACCCCCATAGTTTCTCTTGTGAAGAGTGATCCGGGAGATTTTGAGGCAACTGATGGATCTGTAGACTGAACACGCATGTGAATGGTCAGAGGGTGTTGACACTGTATGTACTTAATTCTAACAAGGAGGCGTGTCTTTGCACGAACCAGAAGTACTTTAAATGTTTCAGCATTGCAACTTTCAGTTCATTCTTGTTCTTTGTTCATCTGAAGATCGTCTTTACTGCACATCCAGCATACACACTCCTATCTGCTTCTTAGCATCTTTCTTAGAATGCCTGTTCTAAATAGTTGAATGTAGCGACTGTGACTTCCTGTGTGGTCTTTATGTCACACTGCTCCAGCTGTTATATCTAGGTACCGTCGGCATAAAAGAGCAGGTGGCTACGTATTGAGTGTCCTTGCTGCTAAAGTAGCTGTCCGGGGTTTAATTGCCAGCAGAGGCGAGATTACATATTCAGAAAACCACTAAGTCTGACCATAGATCCTAATCAAGGAAAGGGGAAGATTTCAAGACGCTTTAGATAATTGTTTATAGTTTATATTGTTTATAGTGGAAAGGTAAACCCAAAGTAAAAGTACATTCTAATTTCATGTTTCGAAACCTAGTATATAAGTGAATATCGAATACTTCAGGCTCCAAAGGCAATACATTGTTCTGCGACTACATTCACCTCTAGTGTGTATTTGTTCTCCTTATAGTGCCATGTAACATTAGTCGGCAGGGTTTTCACAGCATTCTGTCTCCTGTACTGTCGACTATTTCTGATTCTCAAGTTCTTTGTATCGACTGTGCCATTTTGTCCAACATTGTCTTTTTTGGTCTTCCTTTACTTAAATCTCATTTTTTTTTCTTAAAGCAGTATTTTTTAAGCCTAAGTTATTAGACAGATATGATTGTGTATTCATTGTCTTTTTTTTTCTACAACATACAATATAGACACTATTTATATATTCCTTACGTTCTTTTTAAGACGTAATTTTGTGTTATTTGAAGCCCCACTCTGGCTTTTGCCAGGGGCCGCAATATAGACAGGCCATCAATATGGCCAATTGTCTGAACGCGGTTTCTGGGACCTCTCCACGGTGATCCTCATCCCCATGATGGCACTTTGTGTCATCGGGTGTTTATCGCTTGTGTGATGTCCCAGTGGGGTAGAAAGTCAGTCAGTCAGTCATATAGACACGAAACTGGCAATGCAATATTTTGCGACTGTCAAAGGAAGATCTTGCCAACTAACATATCCAGTGTGACATTCGTACAATCCCTTGATGGTTAGTTGCGTTTCATTTACAGGACGCTGCAGAACCGATCCCAATAGACACTGCCTGTTGTGTGGGGTATTTTTTTCTAGGCAAATTTACGTCCAGTAGTTTATCCCTTGATGAGATACTGAAAATAGAGATAAATCATTAAATGACAGAATACAAACCTTATGAATTACTACTTTAACCCACATTGTAAAGGAATGATTTGATTCTTAAAGTAGGTAATGGTGTTGTGAGTTTCGAAGCCCAATTTATTACGTTTCTGGAGGTTGAACTTGGTATCTGCGATTTGCTTTCTTGGTTTGTCACCTAGAATGATATTCTAGAAGTATCAGGGGTGTTAATCTTTCGGGTAGAGCAGCGATTTTAAAACAAACAAAACAAAAGAAAACCCAAGGAAAGACCACAACGCTTGCTAGGCTCCATTATTGACATCTGCTTCTCAATTATGTCCCTTTATGGTGCACCATTAGGACTTTCTGTGCCCTGGAGTAGTCAAGTCGTGATGCTAACGATCTGGAGGTTGAAGGCTGGTTTCATAAGCGTGTAGTTCTATTTAAGAGTGAACACTTTACAGAGATTTATGGGGTTCACAGCTAGAGCTAGAGAGTTCGTATTTTGTTTTACACAGCAGTTATAATGAGAGAAGATCCTCGACTTACAGGCTAACCCGTGGCAGCGCAGTTGATTCTCTCGGCATTAACGTTATCTAAACCAGTTGTTGTGCCAACTTAATAGCACATATTGTATTTATCGCTTGCATATCTACCTTACAGACATCCCACCCAAACAGTACTACAGGTTACGTCGTAACTGTTTTGTGGTGCCCCAGTATAGGCGTGTACGGTTTCCGTGATTTGGACATGCCCATCTGGAGTGTCGTACTGCTAGTAGTTAACTGTTCAAGTCTCTCTTCAGCTGGTGACAGCTTGGTTCTAATATAAGCACGGACTTCCTGATCTACCTAGTATTAAAAAAGGTGTCAAGTGATGTTCTGGGAGGTAAAGGAGATTTTCATTACCCCTAACACACGACCCAAAGAGTTCTGATTATTCCAGTCCAAAACTGGCCTTGGGAGGCCTACCTAGTAACTTGCGGATCGTTGCCAGTTGTATCTTTGTTCTGTCTTTGCTGAAGCTTTGGACTCTGGTCTGTGACGATCCTCGTTTATCAAACCATTGACCCCTGAGTAAATTAAGTTGAATAACCCTGTTCTACACTGTATGAGTTAGGCATTATATACGTCAGAACATAGAGACAGGTTCCTAGAGTTTGGCATGATTGACTGCAGAACATAGAGCCAGGGTCATTGAGTTTAGCATTGTATACCTCAGAACATAGAGCCAGGGTCCTTAAGTTTAGCATTGTATACCTCAGAACATAGAGCCAGGGTCCTTAAGTTTAGCATTGTATACCTCAGAACATAGAGCCAGGGTCCTTAAGTTTAGCATTGTATACCTCAGAACATAGAGCCAGGGTCCTTAAGTTTAGCATTGTATACCTCAGAACATAGAGCCAGGGTCCTTAAGTTTAGCATTGTATACCTCAGAACATAGAGCCAGGGTCCTTAAATTTAGCATTGTATACCTCAGAACATAGAGCCAGGGTCCTTGAGTTTAGCATTGTATACCTCAGAACATAGAGCCAGGGTCCTTAAGTTTAGCATTGTATACCTCAGAACATAGAGCCAGGGTCCTTAAGTTTAGCATTGTATACCTCAGAACATAGAGCCAGGGTCCTTAAGTTTAGCATTGTATACCTCAGAACATAGAGCCAGGGTCCTTAAGTTTAGCATTGTATACCTCAGAACATAGAGCCAGGGTCCTTAAGTTTAGCATTGTATACCTCAGAACATAGAGCCAGGGTCCTTAAGTTTAGCATTGTATACCTCAGAACAAAGAGCCAAGGTCCTCGAGTTTAGCATTGTATACCTCAGAACATAGAGCCAGGGTCCTTGAGTTTGACTTTATAATGGTTTATACATTCATCCTTATATGCGTAAAATGACATCATCAGTCTTTCTTCTCTTCTTTGCGTTCACTGGTTGTAAAGTCCGGCAGAAAGTTCTGGTTCTTCGTCAACATCTAGACTAAAGTTCTTTCTTTGTATTTCTTTTCAACAACTTGTAATTTTAAAAAAAAAAAAAAAATTTTTTTCGTGTGCACTCTGCTTCCTCTACTCTTAAGACAGGGCTGTCAATTGACTTGTTGTCAAATTCCAAGAAGTCCACTTTAGTGTGAGTATGTGTGTGGGAAAGGGGGGGGGGGAGGGGTGGAGTAGAGAGGTTGAAGAGACCCCATATTATACTTTTGCAAAATACCTATTGGCAGCCCAGCTTTCCGTGAAATGCACCCCGGATTTGGCAAAAACACCCCTGATTAGTAGGCTTTTACGACATGCTTGTTTCGTGAGCAGTGGGTGTATTCTTCATCAATGTGTTTTGAGGCGATGTTGGTATCTTCTGTCTACTCTTTACAATGTGCTGTATAAGTTGGTCTTCATTTCCTTGAGGTTTTTCACTTTGTTTCCCATTATTCTTCCATTTGCCATGTGGTGACTACATTTCTTTACCCTGACCAAACATAGGGACCCGCGGTGGCTATGGCGGATAGAGCCCCCCCCCCCCTCCCCCTGCGGATCTGAGGGTCGTGGGTTCGGGTCCTGTCTAGCCCGGCCTCTTTTCAAAGGTTACCTTGACTCCCAGGTCGAACACCCAGCTTTGAGTGGGTACTAGATGCAGTCCTGTGAAGTAAAGGCGGCCGGCGTGATGCTGACCACATGATCCACCTAGTGCCGATTTATCTATGTAATATAGGTCTAGCCCTGAATACCCAGAAAGTCGCCGTGGCAGAGCGACTAGACGCGCGCCGCGGGTCGTGGGTTCCCTCCCTGGCGTAGCCGGAGTTTTCTTCAAAAATGACCTCGGCTCCCAGGTCTACCCAGCCGTAAGTGGGCACAGGGTTCAGTCCCTGGAAGTAGAGGCGGCCGGTGTGATGCTGACCACATCACCCATCTTGTACTGTTGGTCTATAAAATAGAAGTCTAGCCCTATATGCCCTATATGCCTAAAGGGGAGGGAAAAGGTCCTTTACTTTTTACTTTTACTTGTCAACTATAAATTTGTGTGTGTGTTTGTGTCACAGTTACTGGGGCACTACAAATTGGTTTCAGTATAACGTTCAATTCAGTGTTACAGTATGTGATAAAAATGATTCTTTGACGTTCAATCCAATCAGGATATTAAACCGAGAGATAAATACCCATTGACACATAATGCCTCCGACAGAAAAATATCCCCAACCTCACCGAAGGTTCGAACCCCGGTCTCCGCATGAGAGCCTGTTGTTTTAATTGCTCGTATTATGTGCTGAAACATAAATTATGTAGAAAAGCTATTTTGAATAAGTGATATTCAACCACACCACGACATCCACCAAGCGGTAAAAACCCGGTGACACAAGCTATCACTATGCGGATGACCCGGGCAGAGGTACTAGAAACTCTGTTCGGCCGTTAGAATGTATTAAGGCCCCCGGCAACAACCTGGGTGGCTCGTCAAAAAACTAAAATTTGCATCCCATAAGGCTGATGACAAAGATTAGTTTGATGTTGTATGTTAAAGGTATGTAAGGTAAGATAAGTTGTACCCCACCAGGACATCACACAAGCGACCGCTGACATAAAATGCCACTATGCGGATGAGAATCACCCGTGGAGAAGGTACCGTAAACCCTTTTGCTGTTAGGCTATTTTTTAGGGCCGCCGTGGGACTTCAAAATAACAAAAAATTGCATCCCGCAGGGGGACGACTTGTACTAATTATGTGTTTGTTAGATAACTAGACAGTTGTTAGGATTAACTTGCAGAGAGATTAAGATAAGAACGTAACTTGCATTCGTCGATGATCTCTGTCAAGAGCACTTTTAAGACGGAAGTTCATTTCTGTTAGGCTGTTCTTAATGCAAACACTAAATCTTTTCCGAGGTTCCCTCCGCTCTATACCCGTTGTAACGTTTTAGTGTGGCTCGCTGTGGCAAACAGTACCAGGGCATTTTTTTAGGTGTCAAATCACTTCATTTATTGTTCGTTGATGACTTGTAAGGCTGGCTTTATTCCCAGCATTTATCTGATTTCGTATTCTGTCTTTCCTTGAAACTCCTGCAGCTGTTCTAAGGCACTTCATCTCAGGTGTCACAATTTTACGTTCATTGGAGGATGTAAGTGTCCACGTATGGCACTGATAGCATAGTTTTGGCTAAAAAATAGTTCTGATAAGATTCACTTTAGTACTCCGGGGTACCTGCTAGAGTGTCGGCATGGGAGATAGTTGCCCCATTACTTGATTAACTAATTTCTTTGTCTAGCTTTCCATCGGATGTGAAATTGCTCCCAAATTCTTAATTTCTCCTGTTTTAGGTTTTTGTTGTTGTTGTTGTTGTTGTTGGGTAATTCCATTTCTAAATTGTCTTTCCATCTTCCTTTTACCATTTTCCTGTCTTCGTAGTCTCTGTCTTCGTTGTTTTCGTATTATATTCTTCCCCTTTGTTACTAAATTTGATTTAGATGGTTGTGTAGGCATTCTGTACTTTTTGCTATGAATACCTGGTCATCGGCGAATAGCAGCAACGACCAACAGTAATAAATGCAATGTGAAAGAGAAGTAAGCAGTTTGGCTAAAGTAAATGTTATTACTTCCCTTCAGTCAAGGTGCTTATTTCCCTTGAATGTTGATTTAATCAACTTTACAACAGGGCGAAATTTTATTTCTACGTGTGAAGAAGAATTCGACGAAATCAAGAGATTTAACAAGTATCCGGCTGTCTGCTGACGTTCAGAAACGTAATTTGTTTCCAGCTATGTTTTGCGGCAGCACATTTTCCCTTTCTCGACCATTGGTGCCGTCGCCCAGCTACTCAGCTAAGTGCATGGTGCGACAGTAAGCTGTGGTTGATTTCGTTCCCAAGTGGGATGCAATTTTTTGTTATTTAAAGCCCCACTCTGGCTTTTGTTGGGAGCCCTAAATAAAGAGGGGCCATCAATGTTGCCATAACAGCTGAAAGGGTTTCTGGGACCTCTCCATGGGTGATCCCCATCGGCATGGTGCCACTTTGTGTCACCGGGTGTTCATCGCTTCTGTGATGTCCTAGTGGGGTACAGCAAGCAAGTGAGCAGTGGATGTCATGTGAAATGTCTTTTTTTTTCCCTGCTCAGTCCTCGGTGTTCTATTGGCAACACTAAAATGGCGAGTGGCTGACAAGGTTCAGAATGGCGCGAACTTTGGCGGGTGCAATCCAGACTTCCGTGATTGACAGTTTGCGTTCACAATGAGTTGCAATTCTGGCATGGAACTGTTACTGTTGGCAAACATAGCTTATGATTGTGTATGTGTGTGTTTGTGTGTGTCCGTGTGTGTGTTTGCGTGTGTTCGTGTGTGTGTTTACGTGTGTGTGCGCGCATGAGTGTGTGTGAGTGTGTTTATATGTGTACGGGATACTGATAGAGTTTTTTTTTTTTTTTTACTAGCTTTGAAACGGGACAGTGAAGGGCATTTTGTGATTTTCACTGGCAGATGAACTGAACAGCTGTGGGGCGATCAATCTGTAGAGGTGTCGAAAGCTCGACTAACGACTATTACTAAAGTCTTAAGAAATATTATTCAGTATCACTGAGTGAAGAAGAGAAGGAAGATGACAAACAGAAGAGCAAGTGGAATAGAGTCTTACCAGTATCATACCCGAAGCAGCAGAAAAATCAAACCCACCAGGTCGAAGGCAAAACTATGAACCCTTCTGGACCCAAGAACTGCAGCAACTGCACCAATGAAGCAATGATCATCATCATGTAGCAGGTCCTTTGCAGAACGTCACTCTCATCAGTCTGCCTGAAAGAAACTCGGTCTCTCGCCAGTTCTCCCGCCTCATGCACTTTCACACGGTGGAAGTCACTTATATCCTGTGCCCATCTTAGTGTCGGTCGGCCCCTGCCCTTCCTTCCTGGTACCATGCCTTCTGAAGAAGCACTGAAGCAAGTGTAAACATGGAACAAGATCCATCTGACCTTAACGTAGCCGAACAAAATAAAACTCAGGCGATTTATACCAGAGAAAAACTCACATGCATCCGGACAAGATGGCAGGAAAAGACTGCAGCTCTCAACATGGAGAAACATTGTAGAAAGCTATGGCATCTAGTAAAGAGTCTGAACAAAAGAGAATAATACCAGCCATGCCAACACTGCCATTGAAGAAGGTAGGAAACCTTTCCTTGGTAAACAAGCAGCAAACCTGTTGGCTGATAATTTTGCAGAGGAAAGCAAATTATTAATGTCAAGAGCGAGAGAAAAAGAAGTGACGAGAAAACTGAGGAAAATCAACAAAAGGCAAGAATACAACCAAGATCTAATGAATAAACTCTTCAGTCCGCAACAACTGGAATGCGCACTGAGATACCTTAAGAAACGAAAGGCACCTGGACCTGATCGAATTACAAATGAAATGATAGTAAACTTGGGACCAGCTGGTAGGCAACGACTCCTAGACCTTATCAATCAATCCTGGACCCAATTTCTTCTTCCTAAGGAATGGACAGAGGCAGAAATAGTACCCATAGCCAAGAAAGGAAAGCCTACGGAAAACAAATTCGGTTACCGCCCCATAAGCCTCCTAAGCTGCCTTGGAAAGACCATTGAAAGATTAGTGAACAACAGGTTTCTTAATTTCCTTGAAGAAAACAAGATATTGGATGACAGCCAATCAGGCTTCTGGAGATACAGAAGCATTGATGCCCAAACCTCTTATCTCGCACAGGAAATTGAAGATGCTTCCCAGAAAAAATACAAACTGCTGGCTACTTTCTTCGACCTGACCAAAGCCTTCGATAAGGTCTGGAAGAAAGGACTCTTGCTAAAACTAGCACACTGTGGGATAAAAGGGCATATGTTTGCTTGTATTACAGACTTTCTTTACAGACGTTGTGCGAGTGTCAGACTGGAAGAACACAAGAGCCAGCTGGTCAGCTTAGAAAAAGGTGTCCCTCAGGGACGTGTTATACCTGCTACCCTGTTTATCCTTTTCATCAATGACGTCCCAAAACAGTTTATGACTCCCATTCACAAGAACCTACATGCAGATCCTGGCCCTATGGACCCAAGCTGAACATATAGGAACAACTAAAACAAAAATGCAGGAAGCTATAAATACAGTTAAGAAATCGACAGACTCTTTGGGAGTCACAATAAATCAGACAAAAAACTGTCTCAACTCTCTTCTCTCTTTTCACAAAGCCAGACCAAGTTTATCTGTACCTAGAAGGAAAAATCCTTCTAAAAGAGGATAACCTCACATATTTGGAGGTAAAATTAGACATAATACTAACCTCGTGCCACCACATTAAAGACACCCAAAGGAAAGCTACCCTGAGGTTCAGACTTATAAAGAAACTTACTGGAGCAAGCTGGGGTGCAGGTGCTAACACTGTACGACAAGTGTACACGGGATACGTACGACCAAAACTGGAGTATAGCATGGGAGCATACTCCCCTGCAGCCACATCAAACCTACACAAACTGGACAAAATACAGAACACTGGTCTAAGAATCATCACTGGAGGTATGAGAAGCACACCAGTGCATGAGCCGGAGGCGACTTCTGGCCTCAAGAGCTTGAGCCTTCGAAGCGAATGCAAAGTGCTTATCCTAACAGAAAAATGTAAACGCATAAACAAAAAACCCATACACAGAATAGCAAAGAACCTGACTAAAAACCGACTGAAAAGACAGAGCTTTCACCATCTACTAAAATGGTACTACCACGCACACACACACACACACACATACACACACACACACACACACACACACACACAAACCGGTAACATCCTTTCTAAAGATCCTTCAACATGGGTAATGATCAAGGCATACAGCATAGACCTACAGCCTAACTATACAGTCACAACAATTTCAGGCACAGACAGAAAGGCTGAAGAATGTGACCTAGTACTGCATGCAAAGACCCTTGAACATGTCTACAACTGTTGTCCAAAACAAAATAGACACACGTATACACCGATGGATCAGAAAGAAAAAAAACAACAGAGGAACTTGATCGGTCATTGTACTGCAAGATGGGATCACAATGGAAACGTCATGTGCATCCCGAAGACTCTCAACAAACTTCAGAGCAGAGCAGCAAACAATTATTGATGCAACCAATGTGCTTGAGGGCAGAAAAATTAAAAAGCAGTAAAATTGTGTTTTTTGTGTGTGTGTGACTGCATGTCAGTCCAACAGGTGACTCATAGGGATCCAGGAGACAACATAGAAAGAGAACTGACCCGCCAGCTAAACAGACTCGCATAAAATAATGAGATCGTTCTCCGGTCTATTCCGGTTCACTGTGGCATACCAGGAAATGAGTTGGCAGACAGACTTGCTAAAAATGGAACAAAGGAAAAACAGCACACCCATCCATTGTCATTACCAGAAATCAGAACACTTATCAAGTGAAAATAAAGGAATTGTGGAGAGAACAAACTAACAGTAAACATCCCCAAGACCCCACCAGCAAACTCAAAAGAAAGCAACATACAATAATTTTCCGTCTACGAACAGGACACTGCAGGCTCAACTACAACATGCATAAAATAAAGATTGTTCAAGCCCCACACTGTGCCTGTCAAAAAGGACCACAAACACCTGAAGACATTCTGCAGACCTCCACACTCTACCTACAACTTCAAAAAGACGCCTGGCCTCAAAAGCAAAATGTGCAGAGCAAGCTATGGGGAACCATGAGTTGACATGCGAGTTCATAGAGGCAACCCACCTGATGGTCTGATCTGAGCATACGAAACCGAACGCGAAGAAGAAGAAGAAGAAGAAGAAGAAGAAGAAGAAGAAGAAGAAGAAGAAGAAGAAGAAGAAGAAGAAGAAGAAGAAGAAGAAGAAGAAGAAGAAGAAGAAGAAGAAGAAGAAGAAGAAGAAGAAGAAGAAGAAAAAAAAGAAGAAAAAGAAGAAGAAGAAGAAGAAGAAGAAGAAGAAGAAGAAGAAGAAGAAGAAGAAGAAGAAGAAGAAGAAGAAGAAGAAGAAGAAGAAGAAGAAGAAGAAGAAGAAGAAGAAGAAGAAGGAGAGGGAGAGGGAGAAGGAGAAGGAGAAGGAGGAGAAGAAGAAGAAGAAGAAGAAGACGAAGAAGAAGACGAAGAAGAAGAAGACGAAGAAGAAGAAGAAGAAGAAGAAGAAGAAGAAGAAGAAGAAGAAGAAGAAGAAGAAGAAGAAGAAGAAGAAGAAGGAGAAGGAGAAGGAGAAGGAGAAGGAGAAGGAGAAGGAGAAGGAGAAGACGAAGACGAAGAAGAAGAAGAATGGAGTCTATGAGAAGGAAGTGGAGTAGTGACCGAAGTGGGAAGTTAAATAAAATAATCAATCCGTTGAGAATATCAAGCTGCAAAAACCATAAAAAGACTTCTTCTTCTTCTTCTTCACTTCCTCTTTTACCGCTGTGGGTGTCGAGGGAGATATACGGTTCTGTTTCTAGCTTTTCTAGCCGCCTCGACCATAGGCACATCGTGCTGTTGTAGAGTTTCTCTGATGTTATCCTTGCATCTTGTTCTTTGTCTACCTCGTGCTCTACGTCCTTCTTCTCTTTCCATGTATGCTTTGTATGGTATGGCGTCACAAGACATTCTCTCTAAGTGGGCAAACCATTTCACATGCTGTCTTTGTATGTAATTTAGAATTGTTTCTGTGCCGACTTTTTCTCTTATGATCTCATTCCTGATCTTATCTTTTATGGTCACTCCTACAGCCCTTCTCAGACATCTCATTTCCATGGTTACTAATGTTCTTTTATGGTTTGTTGTGAGTGACCATGTTTGGCACTGGTAGCACAGAGTTGGAATAAATATGCTTTGAATAAGATGTCTCTTTGTGCTGATTGGGATTGTCTTATGCTGTAAGAGGGGTGCTAGCTGTCCCAATACTTGGTTTGCTTTACTGCATCTAATGTTAATTTCTTAATCCAATTTCCCATCTTCGGTAAATGTAGTTCCCAGGTATTTAAAATCAGATGCCTATAAATAAGACTAATATTATAAATATTATGATAAAGAAGAATAAAGGAAGAAAAATAAGATACACTGACAAGAGGTGAAAGAAATCAGTTAGATTTTTTTTTTAGTTGATTCCTTTCAGAAGTTGAGTTGAGTTGAGTTGAGTTATGTTAAGTTGAGTTGAGTTAAGTTGAGTCGAGTTGAGTTGAGTTAAGAATTGTCATCGCAGCAGTCGGGGCATTCCCAGGCGCGCTCCGTCCCCATCTTCATCAGCCAGCGCAGAGTTCCAATTCTAATGGTACCTGTCGTAGTCTGGTTATACAACGTCAATTCAACACCCAATGGTGAAGATCCAGGATCGCAGTCTATATGACATTTCAAGGATGAGAATCAAACAGGTACAAATTCTTAACCCACCCCCTCCTTTTTTTTCCAGCCTGATAGCCATGAAGCAAAGTTATATTTTGGCACCTTCTTCTTCTTCTTCGCGTTTAGCAACTGTAAACTCTGGCGGAAAGTTCTGGTAGTTCGTCCAATTTTTGTCTGCAGTCCTGTTCCAGAACATGAGTGTTGCGTGTGCATCCGTTTTACAGATGTGACTCATTTGTATGCAGAGTGCTTGTTCCTTGCCTCTCAGACAGATGCATTCCTTCAAAAGAAGCTGCTAATTAGTCGACTTTTACGACATGCTTTTGGGTAGGCAGTGGGTCTATTGTTGTTTGCCCTATAATAGGGCCCTGGAACCCACACGGGGAATATTTGGGCACCACAAAACTGTTACAAACATACCTGTACTCCAGTGTGAACGAGTCTTCCTGGGAATAATTTCGAAAAAAAAATTAAAAATGCTATCTATGTAAAAGAAAAAGAGAGCATGGGAAACGTCTACCACGCTTATTTGAGGGCGATTTAGTTCTTCCTTTATGTTCAGGGAGCAGCGGCAGAGTAGTGGCTAATTGCTCGCTAGTGGGTTCGAGGGTCCAGGGCTCAAATTCGAAACGATGTGGGTATTTTTAAAATGTCTCTTGGCTTCTAAGTCCACCCAGCATACAATGGCTGCCAGGTTATGTTCTGGGAGGTAAAAGTGGTCGGCATGATGCTGACCATATCGACCACTGAGTATCTATTTGTCTATACATTTTTAGGTCTAGAATATTTCTTTTTTCTCTTATGTTGTCACAGTAGACTTCACTGCACATTGAGCACTCCCATAAGTGCTAAGTCCTCTGATGCAGCATCCACTCCAAGTACCTGCACTAATTGTTCCCATGAGAAGTTGATTTTATTGTCTCCAACCTTGACCGGGAAGACGGCATAGTCGTGCTTCACCAAGCTTTACTCCTAGGTCACGCAGCTGTATCAAAGACGGCATAGTCGTGCTTCACCAAGCTTTACTCCTAGGTCTCGCAGCTGTGTCAAAGACGGCATAGTCGTGCTTCACCAGGCTTTACCCCTATGTCACGCAGCTGTGTCAAAGACGGCATAGTCGTGCTTCACCAAGCTTTACTCCTAGGTCACGCAGCTGTGTCGAAGACGGCATAGTCGTGCTTCACCAAGCTTTACTCCTAGGTCACGCAGCTGTGTCAAAGACGGCATAGTCGTGCTTCACCAAGCTTTACTCCTAGGTCACGCAGCTGTGTCAAAGACGGCATAGTCGTGCTTCACCAGGCTTTACCCCTATGTCACGCAGCTGTGATAGCTTGAGAGATTCATTACTAATCCTCAGCCTAGTCCGACAGCGTTGATGATATCAGCTTTGTTCATGCTTCTTTCTGTTTGCATTGGTGCACTGCTTGCCAGCTGGTCAGCTCTGCGATTACTTTTATGTTTCAAACAACGTACTGTACGTGACTGGGTATTGTTCGCGTGTACCAGTCAACACGTTGTGTCGATTTTTACACCTTCGTTTTAGTTATGGACACTGAAGAACTCTGGCAGCATATTTGTTTCCAGATAAAATTGTAAATCTGGCCCCACTAGAAGTAATATACTCTCGAGTTTAGCATTGTCATTTGTAACTTTCAGACATCATTATTTAGGACATTAAGAGACTGAAAGAGAAATATTCCAGAAGTGATATAGGCATTAGAAGAGTTAAAGAAAACAAAGTGATTTGTAAAGTAATAAAAGCATAGAAATTATAAGACAACTCAGTTACACAAAATAAAGAATAAAAATTCAACAGGAAACGTCATCACTAATATGCAAATAACAGCTAACAGAAACAGCATATCCATGGAGTAAGTACGTAAGTATCATGACAAGCAGAAATAACAATGGATGTCAACCAACAGTTCCCCATTCAATTTCATAAGAGACGTCAAGCAACTGACCTTATTCCTTGCCTTTGGTGCTTCAGAGAGGGCGGAAAGTTTTGGTTGTTGGTGCACTTGTGGACTTTATGCAGACCCTAAGTATGTACATTTGTTGTGCTAATTTAGTTTATTTGTTAAGCACAATGGTGGTTTTTTCTCGCATCGTAGACTGCGATTGAAACACCCTGAATAAGTGGACTCTTACGAAAAAAATGTTGGGGGGAGGGGGAGGGGGGAGGGAGGGAATGTTGCAGTGGCTCTTTTCCTTTGTTACCTCAAACTGGGACACCGGACTCACAAGAGGACATATTATATACAATAAACAAACAGACAATGTATTGATCGGCACTCATAGAGAGAAGTAGAAAGATAGAACGAGGCACTAGGGTGGGTGTGTGGGTGGGTGGGTGGGTGTGTGGGTGTGTGGGTGGGTGTGTGTGTGTGTGTGTGAAGCGAAAAGAAATGTTTATAATTTCCCAGGATGATTACACGTAGTCGGAAGACTAGAATTCTGGTGGAGTAACCAGTCAGAAAACTAGAATTCTGGTGGGGTAACCAGTCAGAAAACTAGAATTATGGTGAAGAAACCAGCCAGAAGACTATAATTCTGGTGAAGTAACCAGTCAGAAGACTTTAATTCTGGTGAAGTAACCAGTCAGAAGACTTTAATTCTGGTGGATTAACCAGTCAGAAGACTAGAATTCTGATGGAGTAACCAGTATTATACCATACCAGCCTAGAAAAATGCTGGAAATATCAAGAGACGTAGAAGCGGATTATTGATTATACTACACATAGTGTTGATTGGTCTATAGAAAGTCCAGACATGTACCAAATAAACGTCTGTGGCTTAGGTGTTGCGAACGCGTTTGTAATGCCGAGATGTCGCGTTTCATCCCTTGTATTGGTTTTGACAATGGTAAATAGAGCTGACCGTTGAGTCAACTATTGAAAGTAAAATTCCACTGTAAAATCACAAACAGTAAACTAATGCTGGGCTTCGTTCTGCGACGTCCTGTAAGGTCACGCAACTAAAGTGTGTTTTAAAAGTCGTGCCCTAACACTTTAACAAACATTTCGAAAACTCCTGTACTTATCAACAGTAATTTTTTGCATATGGCCTTAAATTTCCCATATCATTAGGATGTTACAATTTACAATTGCAGAGGTGCTGCTGGAGATAGCCACCTCAGAGTGAGACACGCGTGTAATTTGATGTTCTGGAAAGTTTTCTCTACTCTTAACAGTAAGCGTCTTGATTGTTTGATTTGAATCGGTGTCTGGTTTTTTTTTTTAATACCATAAAATAAGGCAAAGTAAAAACTAGATGTTTGTTTTCATTTTAAAAATTCCTACAAGGACATGATTATTAACAAGTCGCATGCAAAATTTAAACAACTTACCTCTACGGCTACTGATGTACAGATTTTTAAATTTGGACACAACTTCTGGAGCGGATTGTAACTTTTAACTATGTTTAACATACATCCGAAAGCCTGACAAAAATGTTGTAGGCCATCACCCTGTTGCGGCAAAGGTCCGTTACTTTTGGCAGATTTAGCAACTGTCGCTAGACACTTGCCTACCAGTCCTACTGTCTTGGGTTTAGATCCGATTTTTATAAACATGAACTTGACTTCTAGGTGGACCCAACCTACATTACAAATAATGAGAGGTAAAGTTCACAAAGTTACCCATCAAATGGCGATTGGTCAATAAACAATGAGTGCAGCATCATATCTACGATGCGGCACTGCATTGATATGAAGAACAGGATCCCCTACTTCCCACTCAATATCTTTACTTATAAGGGATTAGTGACGGGTCCTCTTGGTGTGGGTTGCAGGGCTTCGTGGTGGGGAAAACAAGTACAGACCCACTGACTGCCCAAAAACATGTAAGATTCGACTAAATGGGAGCGTCCTTCAAAGTCGGAATACATCTGCTTGAGAGGCAGGGAACCAAATGTCTGCTAGCAAATGAGTCGACCTGTGAAACGGATGTGCACGTAGCACTCAGTTTCTGGAACACGACCAGAAGTTGCCGAAAAACCAAAACTTTCCGGTAGAATTTAAGGCCAGTGAACGTGAAGAAGAAGTGACGGGTGCTTTATATAACTTAGTGTAATATATATATATATATATATATATATATATATATATATATATATATATATATATATATATATATATATATATATATATATGTGTGTGTGTGTGTGTGTGTATGTGTATATATATATATATATATATATATATATATATATATATATATATAAACACTTTACCATATTGCTTTTTATGGTGCAGTGGGGCTATTCCCCGCCCACCTTCAGGGCCACATAATGAATCGGCAAACCACGCAGGAAAATATTTAAAATGAAACTTGTGTAAATTATTCAGAGAATGAATCTTTCTTTGGTCTATACAATATGTGTCTAGTATAAAATGTTCGATGCGCCAGTTGAAAAAGAAAAAACCTGTTACCTTATATTACTATATGCCCAATATGCCTTGGGCGCGAAAAGGGTCCACCACATTCCTTTTCTTTTATGCAACCACCTGCCGCTGGATGGTAGTTTCCATTCAATACTTCCTTGCAACAGAAATAATCAATAACTTTTTAGATATGAAAAGGGGGTGGGGGTATATTTAATTAAAAAATACACTGAAAGATGTACTGATTGTTTCCTCAGTCGATAATTCTTTGAGTGTCTGTAAACACAATTCATTAGCTACAATGTTAAAAGACTGTTTACATTCCCTTCCTGGTGGGCTTTTCAAAACAATGAACTTTTATTTGTATTTTACAGAAGCAACATGAAAATTGGATACAACTGAGTGTTAAAATAGTTGGCAACGCAACAAATATAAGACATCCCATTTACGACGTTAATGTGTAAAATCTGTACAATTGAGATTCAAAAATATTTGGCTCTTTTTAATTGCCAGTATTTGGTAAGAACACAAAACAAATATAAAATCTCTCATTTAGCATGTTTATGAGTAAAATCTATATGGTGGTACTCAATTTTCAATGAGTAATTTGCGGTGATAAAATTGCAGTATTTGTTTCGTAGAGCGGCAGTTAGTTTTTAAATTGACGACAAGAAAATTACAATGATTTTATTTTGGTGCAAATAAAGTTGTTGATAAAGGTGTTGTCATTGAGACGTGACCGTTTTGTAGGTTCTTTAACCTGTTTTGTCAAAGTACGTGTGTGTTGACGCCCATCGAATTTTACTTAAAACAAGACAAGTGAGCATTAGGTCCTTTAATAAATCGGCGAAGAAAAAAGAAAACCCATATCAAAATTGCTTAGAATGTCACAAGAAAACAGATAGCAGCTCCAAAGTGTTTTCTACAAATAGAGTGACTCTTTCTACGCAACTATCATATAAGGCATGCGACGATAGGCTCACATTCTTATAGACCATAAGGCGCTCTTTTGGTAACGTAGTTAACATCACACCGGCCGCCTTTACTTCCCAGAACATCACTTTGTACCCATTGTAGGATGAATCCACCTGGAAGCTGCGATCTTGTTCTTTTTCTTCACGTCTTCTTTTGTCTTTTCGGGTGTTGAGGGAGACAAACGGTTCTGCTTCCTGCTCTTCTGGTCGTCTCAACCATAGACACATCGTCCTTATGTAGAGTGTCGCTGGTGGTAACTTTCCACATGATTTCTGGTCTACCTCGTGGTCTACGTCCTTCTCCTCTTGTGGTGTGTGCTTTACATGGTACGACGTCACAAAAGCCTTCTCTCCAGGTGGACAAACCATATCACGTGCTGCTGTCTTTGTATGTAACTTAGAATTGTTTTGTGCTAACTTCTTCTCTTATGACCACGTTCCTAAATTTACCTCTTCTGCTCACACCTGCAGCGCTTCTCATACACCTTTTTTCTGTTGTAACTAACTGGCACTGGTGACACAGAGTGGGAATGAATTTGGCAAGCGTAGATAGCAATTAATTTATTAAATTCGGTACATTAAATTGAGCTGGATGATGTGGGCGACATTCTACGTGGACAGACAGGAAATCTGTGCAGACTGACTGTCACATATCACTCCTGTTGCGTGTCTGATTTAAGGATTTCTCCTTAGGAACCAACAGCACTCTGAAATAATTATGTTGAGTCGTTGGCTCGTATTGGTCTAAGGGATGACCTGTGGCCAATATACGCTCAACTTATTTCAGGAGTAGGGAAACTCAAGTATTGGCACTACAAAATATATAATATTCCTAGGCACACTTGGCTGGACACCCCCACTACTATAAAAAGAAAGCCCCCAGGTTATGATAGTTTATTATCATAACCATGTTAACACAGATAACAATCATTACTCACACAAACATCAAAGCTAGACAGTTAGAATGGTGAAATAGGGACACCCAAGTCAGCCATGAAAATGTATGCATGTAATCAGTACAATATATACATAAAATAGTGAATAGGTAAACCAGATCTCAGTGGATGAAGCTTAGGAAACAATGACTCGACCCAGATATTGAAGCAGCCAGATTGCCTTGCGATGTACATGAGTTCATCATTGGAATCTCGCGGAGCTGTGGGAAGAGAGCATGATGATGATTAAACAATCACTTAGCCCAGTTCGTAGGTCGATGCTTCCCTCGGTCCATAGTGATTCGACTGTAGTTGACTCAGGTACCTCTGCCTCTAGTTGATCTGGTACCACTTGCTTTCCTCACCATCGAGGACACAGAACTGCATAGGGACTCAACAAGTCTCTCTCACAGGTCAGGTCACAAAAACTGTCTCAGAGCCCAACCAAGCTCTTGAAGACTGGTTCACTAGATGAATGGCACAACGTCTGCAAATGTTCACTCGTCCTGGAGCACACAAACACGCTCTTGCCATGTTGAGGTAGTGGCATACAGGGCAGGACATGGTTATGCTTGGTGCATAGAATGGTATGGGTTGATGGGTGTTGGCTGGACTGTG
>CAJHNH020005490.1:310000-327500 GCA_905116865.2 Candidula unifasciata
ATAGATAGATAGATAGATAGATAGATAGATAGATATAGATAGATAGATAGATAGATAGATAGATAGATAGATAGATAGATAGATAGATAGATAGATAGATAGATAGATAGATAGATAGATAGATAGATAGATAGATAGATAGATAGATAGATAGATAGATAGATAGATAGATAGATAGATAGATAGATAGATAGATAGATAGATAGATAGATAGATAGATAGATAGATAGATAGATAGATAGATAGATAGATAGATAGATAGATAGATAGATAGATAGATAGATAGATAGATAGATAGATAGATAGATAGATAGATAGATAGATAGATAGATAGATAGATAGATAGATAGATAGATAGATAGATAGATAGATAGATAGATAGATAGATAGATAGATAGATAGATAGAGATAGATAGATAGATAGATAGATAGATAGATAGATAGATAGATAGATAGATAGATAGATAGATAGATAGATAGATAGATAGATAGATAGATAGATAGATAGATAGATAGATAGATAGATAGATAGATAGATAGATACCAACTTTTGAGGTCCACATATACTTTTGCCCCACCCCCCCCCCTTTTTTTTTTTTAAAATCATTTCAAATTTGTTTTAAACAAAAAACTTTCCAGGTTGACCTGTATTTAAAAAAAAAAAAAAAAATCTGGGTCACATTTACAAAATAAACCAACTTTCCAGGTCGACGTGTTTAAATGAAACCAACTTTTAATGCTCACAGTTATAAAATGATGGTCATATTTTTAAAATAAACCAACTTTCCAGAAGCAATTTTCTGAAACATGATGGACGGTGATTTTACTGAGGAACAATACGTAATATTTATGCTTTTTTACGCGTCTGCTGGCGTGGCGATGTCAACCCTGGGAGCAGTTGGCAACGTCTTTAACGTCAAAACTTTTATATCCATGGGTTTAACGGATGGAGTAACGATTTCTTTTCTGGTATTATCAGCGACTCATCTAATTTTCCTCTGTTCTCGTCTTGTTCGAGCAGTCTGTGCTGGATTCATGGCAATTGAAGAGATTTCGTTTTTCTTAGTTTGGTTTCCCATTGATCCTTCAGCTGTGCATTATTATTTTGCCCATATAGGACACATATTTTATACATATACAATAACGATAACTACATTTCTTGCTGTAGCCAGATGCATGTGGGTCTTGAAGCCTCTAAGTTTTAAGTATCTATTCACCATAAGGTTGTCTTTATTGATACTCGGAGCTTGTCTCGTGTCCTGTTTCGTTTGCTTATCTCCCATATTCGGCTATATGGGAATATCAATGAGCTTTGACAAGCGAGTTAACGAGACAAGACAGGTGTTACTGATAGCTTCTGGACGCGAGCTGGTCAGGAAAGTATCCTGGAGTATTCGAGATGTCGGTATTGCAGTTCCGTCTCAGGTGGTCGTCGTCTTCTGCGTGGTTGTTAAAATAAGATGTCTCAAGGCAGCGTCAAAATTCCGATACAGATCTAACGTAGGATCTATAACCAACATGAATCTCGTCCAAGTTCTGCAGTCTACAATGGTATCTCTGACAAGCGAGAGATTTGTACTTCACAATTGTCCAAAACCCCAGGAGGCCAAGACCGGGTCTCATAAACTAAGCAGTAAAGATGTGAACGTTGTGCGCCAAGTTGTTCTCATTTCTGTGGTATTTATCGCTTGCAATACTCCAAAGATCATGGTGACCATTGCAGGACTTCAAGAGCCAGGACTTTCTCTCGGTGGTATGTTCGAGAACATATACGTATCCATGAGCTGGTTGACAGATGTATTTCAAGTAATAAATGCCAGCTCGGGTATTTTAATTTATTATAAATATAACACAAAGTTTCGAAAAATGTTGTTCCCGGTAAGATAAAAGAAAGGATATACGCTTTGAAACGATATCATGGCGAAAAAAATTTTTTATAATAAAGTATAGGTGGTAACCGTTTTGATTGGATAGGATGAGGAACCATTTTTCTAATAATATTCTTCGCTCAGCGATCACCGCATTGTTAACTTTTACAAAAAGTCTTTGTTGTTCGTCAACATATGGGCTTTAGTTTTGTTCCATGATCTGAGTTTTGCATGCACTTTTATTTTACAGATCTGTCTGATGTGTATGCAAACTATTGGCTTCTTGCCTCCTGGCATATACCTAGAATGATTATGTGAACAGAGAACGGGATACAATGAAACATTTTATTGTATGTGAATAGAGGTAGAGGTAGACACTGTGTTATTGTATGTGAATAGAGGTAGAGGTAGACACTGTGTTATTGTATGTGAATAGAGGTAGAGGTAGACACTGTGTTATTGTTACAGCTTGCTGGATCTACAGTATAGTAAATGATACTTCTTCTTTCTCCCCTTCAGCATTCCGAGCCCTTGATATTCATTGCTGCAGATATCACCCGCCTCCATTCATCCCTCGTCTTGGCCTTCTCTTTCCAGGTCTGACTGGATATTATCTTCACCTCGTGTTCTTGGTCTGCCTCGTGGTCGACGACCTTTTAGCTCCCTTGTGTGTACAGTTTGTACCTCTCTGTCATCTGACATTCTTTCAGTATGCTCTAGTAATTTCGATCTCTTATATGCCAATGATCAATGGTGATTTAAACAGATAATACATTTTGTTGTTGCTTCTCATTCTTCCTTCCCCGCTGTTTGCATCTTTGATGGGTCCACAGACTAGTCATAAGACTATTCTCAAAACTGTGTAATAAGGCTACATCTATTTTAGTTGTGCTCCAAATTTCAGAGCGGTACAAAACAACTGGTCTTATCGGCGTTTTATAGAGTATATGAAACAGGGTATCACATTTAAAGGAGCATAGAAAATGTTGCACAGGTCCCATCTTAAGCTTGACAAGCCATCAGGGTAGATATCAGATACCCAGCTCTAGCTTTAGAGAAGTTGTAATTGTGACTCGTTACACTATTCTTTCGTAACCTTCAGTTCTGTGTGGGTAAAGATACCGAATATTGTGTGTGTGTGTTGTTATTCAACCCCACCAGAACTGTAATCTGGTAATCTGGTAATCTTAGTTTCAGCTTCATAGCAAACGGGTCACCCCATAGTTGCTCCGCTCCTGTGCCAACGAAAAACTCACAAATTGTTTTCCCAAATGAAATTCGCAGCTCACAGTGTCACGCCATACCAGGACTGTACATCGTGCGACCAACACCCAGTGACACAAAATGCCACCATTTAAATAAAGATCACAGGCGAACAAGTTTTAGAAACCCCGGTTACCCGTTAGGTTAGATTAGGGTCCACGACTACAGCCGGGGTGGGGCTTTAAAACAACAACAAAAAACTACGTCTAACATTGGGACACATTGTCGATCATTTATTTATAACAAAACTTTCGTCCCATATATATATATGTCTGTGTGCGCGTGAGAGTGTATGTGTATGTGGGAGAGAGAGAGAGAGAGAGAGAGGAGGGGGGGGGTAGGTAGTTGGTTGTACACCACCAGGACATCACACAAGCAATAAACACCCGGTGACACAAAGTGCCACCCTGCGGATGAGGATCATCCGTGGAGAGGTTCTAAAACCACCTTTAAGCCGTTAGGCCATATCTGTGGCAAGCCATATTTATGACCCGCTATATTCAGGGCCCCCGGCAGAAGCCAGGGTGGGGCTTCAAATAACAAAAAATTACATCCCACATGGAGACGACATTAATATTATAACATAAATGTGGGGAGTAGTAGTAGATTTTACCCCATTAGAACATCACACAAGCGATAAACACCCGATGACACGAAGTGCCACCATGTGGATGAGGATCACCCGTGGAGAGGTCCCAGAAACTGCGTTCAGCCATTAGACCATATTTAAGGTCGCGCTATATTGCGGCCCCTGGCAAAAGCCAGGGTGGGGCTTCAAAATAACGAAAAATGACATTCCACAAGGGGATGATTATTAAGAGAGAGAGAGAGAGAGAGAGAGAGAGAGAGAGAGAGAGAGAGGGAGAGAGAGAGTAGTTTATGTTTTCAAACATTGCAGTTAAAAATGGTCAGGTTTGCAAAGGTGCTTCTTGTTTTTATTTTCAACAGCCGAGGGATTTTTACCTTCTGGTCCAAAGTACGACTAGGGCTTTAGATCTTAGCCACTCAAATGTATAAGCCAACATAAGAAATGCATTGTTAAAAAGGAAGTTTGTATACGTTATCAAGGGAGATCAGAACAAAGAGACAGAATGTGCAAACCTTTAATCATATTACCTCCCTTTACACTCTCGCAAGTGTTGCCTCAGAGAAACTACATGCTCTTGCTCCCTATTTAAAACCACCATGTGGCTGTGCGGGCTAGATAACATGCTCAGCAACACTGAAGATAGCAGAATACTTTAAAGAACTTTTGAACAGACCGGCGCCTTAGGTCCCTCTATACATCCAGCTAAAGAGAAAATTAGGAAAGCTATCATTCTTCTGAAGGAAGGGAGGGCTGCAGGTCAGGATGATTGTCCAGTAGACGTTATTAATGCAAGTTTAAACACAGTTAAGGAATATCTACACAAATTATTCAGTAAAGTCTGCAAGACCGACGAAATATCAGTACACAGACGAGAGGTTAAAGTCGAGAGAATCGACTTTATTGCAACTATAGCTGGAAACTAGGCAGAGTCCCAGATATCTGGAAAAATGCTATAATCCACCCTATCCTCAAAAGTGGCAAGGACAAGAAGGACCCTCAGAGCTACAGGCCTGTCAGTCTGCTAAGCTGCCCCGCAAAACTGATGGAGAGAGTGCTAGCCACCAGACTTCAGTGGTTCCTAGAAACCAATCACAAACTGGATCCCGCTCAGACAGGCTACCGACAGCACAGAAGCACTGATGACCAGGTAGCATACCTCACACAGGACATAGAAAATGGCTTCCAGGAAAAGAAGAAAACCCTCACAGTCTTTTTTGATATGTCCAAGGCCTTTGACAAAGTATGGAAGGATGGCTTGATGCTAAAGCTCTTACATAGTGGAATAAGAGGCAGAATGTACTACTGGATACAAGACTTCCTATCACACAGGCGGGCATCTGTGAAACTAGATGAAGCACATAGTCCCAGATTCAAGCTGAGAGCAGGAGTACCACAGGGTAGTGTACTGTCTCCAGTCCTGTTCCTGATTTACATCAACGACCTACCTCAAACTTTACCCAGACATGTATCACATTCTCTTCATGCAGATGACCTAGCTGTGTGGTACACCTCTGAGTTCATTGGACCTGCTATATCAAAACTCCAGGAAAGTGTGAATAGTGTCATAAACTGGGCCAACAAATGGGGCCTCGAAGTAAACAGGAACAAAACTGTAGCAACACTCTTCTCATTGTCTACAAAGGAGGAAAAGTTTACATTAAAATTCAACAATGATGCTGTTCCACGCTCCAATACTCCAACCTTCCTGGGAGTCAAGCTTGACAGTCGTCTGACATGGAAACATCACATACTAGAAACTAACAAAAAAGCCATGAGAAAACAAGGTGTGATGAAGAAATTGGCAGGCACCACTTGGGGAGCAGACAGTTGTATCTTGAAGCAGGTATACACCGGCACAGTCAGACCAACTCTCGAATACGCATCATCGTCATGGATAACAGCAGCCCATTCCAATAAACAGATACTAGACAAAACGCAAAATAGAAGTCTGCGTACAATTCTGGGAGCCATAAAATCTACACCTATTGTAGAAATGGAAAAGGCAGCCAACATCATCCCCTTAGAAGAAAGAAGAAGGACAAAAGCAATTCTACATGCTGAAAAAATGAAGAGAATGTTAAACCACCCATTACACGAAAAATTGGCAGCCAGGACAAAAAACAGAATAAAGCGCAAAAGCCTAAACCATCTAACGAAGGAATTTGGAAAGTCATTCTCTTCACTACTTAACCAACAATGTACACCTGAAGAGCTATCTTTCGATCTCTGGGACTCCAAATTATTGACACTCAATGTGTCAACATCCATCCCGAACCTGGGAAACAAAGATGCTGAGCCCGCTTTAGTGAAGAAAGCACTCACAATAGAACACCTCAACAACATGTTCCCACAGGACAGCTGGACAAGAATCTACACGGATGGATCAGCAAAAGAAGCAACTACGAATGGTGGGGCAGGTGTCTACATAAAACACCCAGATGCCACTACTGTGTCCCTAGCAGCCCCCACCGGACGTACTTGCTCTAACTACAAGGCAGAACTCTCAGCTCTATTGATGGCAGCACAGTATATGAACAATCTGCAAATCACCGCAGGCAGGATAGTTTTTCTCACTGACTCACTGTCAGCTATACAGGCCCTTGAGTCCAAACCTACCGACAGCACACTACAAAGTATAACACAGGAACTTGCTATGTTGTCAAATAAGGCAGAAATTCACTTGCAGTGGATTCCGTCTCACTGTGGCATCAAAGGCAATGAAAGCGCAGATGCTTTAGCCAAGGAAGGCAGTAACAAACTACAGACCTACCAGCCACTATCTTTTCCAGAAGTCAAAACTCTCATTAAGAGAAAATCAGAAACAGACTGGAAAAACAACACTGGTTATGACTACGGAAAAGATTTTCTGAGGCACTTGAACAGAACAGACCAAGTCACAGTTTTTCGCTTACGCACTGGACACTGCAGACTCAATAAACACTCATATAAATTAGGTATGAGCCAAACAGCTCTCTGCCAGTGTCTTCGTGCTGAACAGACTCCAGAACATGTCCTGCAAGACTGTCCTCTCCTGGCGGAGCTGCGGAGCGACATATGGCAACACCCAGTAGAACTGACAACTAAGCTTTGGGGAAACCTAAGAGACCTTGAAAAGACATCCCAGTTTATGACCCACAGTGGATTATGCGCATGACCAGAGATCGCTGAAGAAGAAGAAGCATCGGTTGATCCCAAATGGGACGGCCTCTCTCCATAGAACGACTAGCCCCTAGTCGAGAGCGTCGCACTCAGCATGAATTTCGTAGTTCCAGCAACGATCCCTGTGAATCTCCGTAAATAAAGCACTTAAGAACCGAGTTACGCAACCGTAAAACGAACCCACGCCCTTAGAGCACTAGATGAACAGTTTGACCATGAACTTCGCCATGAAGACCCCGGAAAGAAGGATATCTGGTGGTTATTTGCGTATCCTTTACAGGACGTTGCAGAACTAGCCCCAACAGCCCCTGGTGTTGTGTGGTTTTTCTAGGCAAATTCACGTCCAGTAGTTTACCGTTGCTTACTGGACGGTCGGCTTTCTTGATACCACTGTCGAAACCTTGGCATCGCCTGCAGTTGGGATAGAACCCGGCATCCCGGCATTAAGAAGCGTTCGCATCGACCTGGCCACAGAGCCGACATATTTGGTGAAACATTTCAAATTATATGACCTTATGTGTAAATACTATAGAGGAATTATTTTGCTGTCAGTTCCTGAAACAATATTAAATAGGATGATTTTATAAAAATTAAAAGATGCCATTGATAAACAGCTAAGAGATTACCAGCCAAGTTTTAGTCTAAATAAGCTCTGTAGGCTGCCATTTATTTTTTGTTTTTTTGTTATTTTAATGCCCCACCCTGGCTGTTGCCGGGAGCCCTAATATAACCTAGCGGTTGAATGGAGTTTCCAGGACCTCTCCACGTGTGATCCTCGTCCGCGTGGTGGCACTTTGTGTCATCAAGTGTTTATCGCTCTGTGTGGTGTCCTGGTGGGATAAAACTTCCTTAATTTTAGTCCAAAGGGATCATGTGCTGACCAGACAGCCTCACTACCTGTAATATTAGAGCAAAGCATTGAATTTACCACTTTATATTGGACTTATGGACTTTGACAATGTCGATATGGAATCTCCACGGAAATCTATTAGACACAATGGTATCCCACAGAAAGTTATTAATTTAGGAAAGACAATATGAGCAATGCTCGCTGCGAATCGGAAGGTTGTGGTTTCGGGTCCTTACGGGAGCCGGACTTTTTTCAAAAATAACTTTAGTTCCGAGGTCAACCCAGCCTTGAGTGGGTACCAGGTAGAGTCATGGGAAGTAAAGGCGGCATGAGTGATGCTGACCACATCACCCACCAAGTGCCGTTCAGTCTATAAAATACAGGTCTAGCCCTATATACCCAATACCCCTGAAGGTGTGGAAAGGGTCCCTTTACTTTTACTTGAATATGTACAATAACGGGCACTGTTCCACAGCAGTGACCAAAGCAATAGCGAGAAACGTATCTCTTCCTGTGTAGGCTTTCTCAGTGACTCAATGGGTATGTTCATGAGGATAGAAATGAGCTGGGTCTGAAGACAGTGGTTGGAGTCTCTAAAGCGGCCAAGGCTGACGCTAATCATTTTCGTATTTGTTCTAGGGGACGCAGGCGTGGTAAGAAGTAATCAGGCTGATAGGTTTGCAGGTATAGCTTCTGTGGAGGGCGAACGAGCCATGATCCATGTTGAAATTCCAAATGCACTACGAGAAGTAAGACGATTCCTAGAACCAAGTGTTGACTGTAAATCTGCCACTATCTCTAGACTGCAAGAACAATATGTTAAATGGGGCGTGGCCAGACAAGAGCCCTATTCGGGAAGCCAAAGAAAAAAAGAAAAGAAATCAACACAGAACTGGTGTCGCGAGCCGCTACAAGCTTTGGGATTTACTAAGAAGAAAATCGGAGCACTTATGAACTGAATGGTTCGAGGTGCAGTGAGATCAATCTGTCGACTAACTGACTAACACTGCTCCACGCCATCAGACGTATTGGGAATATAGGGCTAGACCTATATTTTAGGACCAATCGGCACTCAGTGGCTGAAATGGTTAACATTACGACGGCCGCCTTTACTTACCGGGATTATTTTGAAGGAAACAAATCAGTTAAAATATGTTGCCTTTTGTCACGGCTACTATATTTGCTGCTGATATACTGAATTAAGAAGAAAGCAATGAATGGAATTAAGTGGATCCCTACAAAACAGCTTGATGATCTGGACTTCATTGATGACTTTTCTCTCCTACACCAGTCCCAAAATCAGATGCAAAATAAATCAGAGATCACAGCAATTAGGTCTCAAAAAGTACACAGAAAAGACAAAGATGATAACAATGGGCCAGGCTAAACAGTAATCCAATTTCTATTGGTATTATCCCACTCCAAAATTTGGAGTCATTTACCTGTTTGGACAGTACTTGAAATAATGACAGGGGAACTGATAGAGATACTGAAACACGACTACAAAGAGAATCGTATACCAGACATGTGGCTAGATGTTTTAAAATGCCACAGAATGTTTCTTTTATGTAAATGAAGATGAGGGAATGGAGTGTTTGTGTGTGTGTGTGTGTGTGTGTGTGTGTGTGTGTGTGTGTGTGTACGTGCGTGCTTGAGTCTGTGAATATATATACACATATACATTTCAATAGCTGACAGAAGTTCAGAATATTTATTTTAACATCAAATTTACTTTTAGTTCTATCTATCTATCTATCTATCTATCTATCTATCTATCTATCTATCTATCTATCTATCTATCTATCTATCTATCTATCTATCTATCTATCTATCTATCTATCTATCTATCTATCCATCCATCCATCCATCCATCCATCCATCCATCCATCCATCCATCCATCCATCCATCCATCCATCCATCCATCCATCCATCCATCCATCCATCCGTCCGTCCGTCCGTCCATCCATCCATCCATCCATCCATCCATCCATCCATCCATCCATCCATCCATCCATCCATCCATCCATCCATCCATCCATCCATCCATCCATCCATCTATCTATCTATCTATCTATCTATCTATCTATCTATCTATCTATCTATCTATCTATCTATCTATCTATCTATCTATCTATCTATCTATCTATCTATCTATCTATCTATCTATCTATCTATCTATCTATCTATCTATCTATCTATCTATCTATCTATCTATCTATCTATCTATCTATCTATCTATCTATCTATATGTCTATATCTGTCTATATCTGTCTATGTCTGTCTATGTCTGTCTATGTCTGTCTACGTCTGTCTACGTCTGTCTACGTCTGTCTACGTCTGTCTGTCTCTCGCGCTCTCGCGCTCTCGCTCTCTCGCTCTCTCGCTCTCTCGCTCTCTCGCTCTCTCTCTCTCTCGCTCTCTCGCTCTCTCGCTCTCTCGCGCTCTCGCTCCTCTCGCTCTCTCTCTCTCTCTCTCTCTCTCTCTCTCTCTCTCTCTCTCTCTCTCGCTCTCTCTCTCTTGCTCTCTCTTGCTCTCTCTCTCTCGCTCTCTCTCTCGCTCTCTCTCGCTCTCTCTCTCGCTCTCTCTCTCGCTCTCTCACTCTCTCTCTCACTCTCTCTCTCTCGCTCTCTCTTGCTCTCTCTCTCGCTCTCTCGCTCTCTCTCGCTCTCTTTTGCTCTCTCTTGCTCTCTCTCTCTCTCGCTCTCTCTCGCTCTCTCTCGCTCTCTCTCGCTCTCTCTCACTCTCTCGCTCTCTCGCTCTCTCTGTCTGTCTGTCTGTCTTGTCTGTCTTGTCTGTCTGTAAAACTAAACTTTCTGTCTGTGATACTAAACGTTCTGTCTGTGTATCAATCTGTTTGTCTGTCTGTCTGTCTGTGAAACTAAACTTTCTGTCTGTGTATCAAACTGTCTGTCTGTCTGTCTGTCTGTCTGTCTGTCTTCCTGACTGTCTGTCTGTCGGTAAAACTTAACTTTCTGTCTGTGTATCAAACTGTCGGTCTGTGTGTCTGTCTGTCTGTCACTCTGCCTGTCTGCTATCTATCCAGTTCACGATTTTATGCGTCCCTTCGACACTGTGTCCACATCTGGCTCTCTGGTCAGATCTGCTGTAACCATAACCAGAAAAGAAAATCAACAGTTTGTCAAATGTTTAAAGGTGGAACACTTGCAGCTACAACTTTTGGCGCCGCGAAACAGAGACAAGTGACCCCGCTCCGTCTTCATCCAATGAATCATTAATTACACAAAGCTAATGAGTTCAGAAAATAATTACAGTATAAGGATTTACCCATGAATAGATGATGATATCTCTCCGCCACATAAGGCCCCTCCACTCCTCACCTCCATCCTCTATGCCTGACAATCCAGGCCGGGTCTAGGTAGCTGGAGCATTAGGCTTGTCACGGACTTTCGCCATTAACCTTTGAGGCACCTCAGTCCTGTTGGCACGCGCCATCTGTCACCGAAACGTCCCGGCTATTTATAGACCATGTGTGTGTGTGTGTGTTTTCGGCGCGCAAATGGCGTCAAAGAAACGTGTAATCCTGTCTACTATTAATTTCAATGACCTATTAAAATCTATATGTATTGCTATACCAATGAAACCAGGCAGTTTAAAATGTAAAGAATATTGCACAATAAAAGCCTTATGAATTATGTGACCAAAAATGTTTTGAATCTCCCACAGAAAAAAGACTTTTTGCGAGAACCAGTTGATTACTGTAATTAGACCAAAATCTAGTGTAAGAACAGTGTTGATTTGTAGAAGGAAAGGGTACAAACAATGCCATATACATCTTCAGGTCTCTTTCGGAAAATTTATAGAAATAATTTTTTAAAAAATAACGATCTCTACCTATGCTTTATTGACTGTGCAAAAATTTGACTCTGTGAAAAATGAAGAAATAAACTAGTGAAAAAGTTAGATATTGATGGAACAGATTTAAGAATTATAAAGAACATGTATTGGCAGCAAACAACAACTATAAAAATTAATGACCATTTGGGAACATTTCAGATCATAAAGTGGGGAGTACGACAAGGATGTGTACAGTCACCTAAATGTTTTCATTGTACAGTAAATATATAATGAGATCTACCATAGATATGCCAGGAATTGTGGTTGGTGGTCATAACATAAACAACCTGTGTTATGCTGATGACACCGTCTTGACAGCAACAAGTCAGAAAGATTACGGGGATTAATAGATCGCTTGGAGGTAGAAAGTGATAAAATGGGCCTCCGTTTTGAAAATGGGAAGACATAAGTAATGGTGATTTCCAAGAAAAAAATAATTCCTTAATTTATTGTAAGAGTCATAGGCGTTACTTTTGGACAAGTAGAGAATTTTAAATATTTGGGCTCACTGACAACATCTGATGGAAGATTTATCACAGAGATAAAGAACGTAACATGAGAGGCCAGACCCGTTTTTTATCAAATAAACAACATTTTGTGCAATTAATCCATGTCCTTGGAGGTTAGAAAAATTCAAATTCAAATTCTCTTTCGTTGACCACTTTCAGCTAGGTCCGTTCACATTTCTGCTCACTTTACTTTCAGCTATATTTGTGGTGACGTTTTCTGGTCTCGATCTCATTTGATTTTGGATTGTGTTCAATATTGTCACTTTCTATTTGTTGTGGTTTCCGCTCTTGCTGTTGTATGTGTAATTTGGCTGGCCCTGTGCTGTGCTCAAGATGATTGGATGTTGAATCGATTTATTGTGGTATTCCTTGGCTGTTTGTTGTTTCCGGGGAAAGTAAATTGCCTATCCTAAGAAGGACCGGCGGTCGATTGACTTGGGCAGGTACTGATGGCAATACTGCTGAGGTCTGGTATTATTTGGTGATTTTCTCGTATCCTTGTTGTAAAGTACTGCTCCTACATAGGGTTTCGGTAATTTTGGCATTAGTTGTGTCGTATCTGGTATTAGTGTTTGAGATAACGGTGTCGACCTCGTTTGACTTCAGGTTTTGGCTGTCGATATGGTTCCTCTGGTGATGACCAAAGAACGTCATCATCTTGCAGTTCTGAGTTAAAGAAGTTCGGGTCCTCAAGCTCCCTGATGCGTTCGTTTATTTGGTCAATTGTTGCCACCGGAAACTGTTTCATCAGCGGCGTCGGATTTCTCTTATCTGGTGTTTGATGTGGCTTTTTCTGGGTCTCGGCTCCCTGTATTTGCTGCCTTCTTGTTGCCTCTTTCCGTGCTTTCTCTCTTTCTTCCATCACTCTGTTCGTTGCTTGCAGTTCCTTATTAAGTCTGTTATTTTCTTCGTATGCTCTTCGTAACTTTTCCTCTGTTTCAGCTAGTGCCTTCTTGATCATTGCGACTTCTTTCGCGAGAAGTTGTTGGTTATCCCGCAGATCATTGATGCCCGCCTCGTCTTCCCTTGCTTTATGTGGTTGTTCTTTTTGTGTCTGGATAGTGGCCAGTGCATTCATGATGTCCTCCTTGAATTTCGTCATCTCTGCTGTCATCCGTTTCTGGGTGTCAAGAGTCGCCTGCATTATAGCTCTCAGGCCTGTTATTTCATCTCTGTCTTCATCTCGTTGGGATTTGGATGCGTCTTTCTCGTCTCTGAGAGCTTGGATGTCACTTTTGAGTTGAGCCACCTCGTTGCTCAATTTGGTGGTAATGGCTGCAGTTATGCCTTGGGTTGCTTCGTGTCTTCTGCGGGCCTCATGGTATGGAATCTTTTCCCGTATGGCCGTGGTTGCTATTTCTCTACATTGTTGCAGATAGGGGCACCCCCAGGTACCTGGTGCTGTGCTGGCCGTAGCAGTTGGCGCACTTCCTGTTCGTATTGGGAGACCTAAAGTCTGTGTCCAGCTTTGCCAGCGGGCAATTGTTGAAGGCATGGGGTTGTGAACAGTATCGGCATACTTCATGTTCGCTCACACAAATGGCCCGGGAGTGCCATGCTTTTTGGCAACGAGAGCACTGGATCACCTGTGGTACGTATTGCTCTGGTCTTTGCATTCTTTGATCTAGGTAGACTTTATCCGGGATGTGTTCTCCTTCCGATGTTATCACCGCCACTGGCAATGGATGCCGTTTTGAGCCCAGTCTCTCTGCTTGGTTGATGTTGACATTGGGGTTTTCTTTCCTTATTTGTTGCAGAATTTCTTCGTTGCTCCATTGCAGGTTGACTCTTCGGATCACCCAGCGTCTTACATTCTGGAAGATTGTGGCCGTCACAGTCATCTCCTCGGATAGTCGGAGTTCTTTCTTGCCGTCGTGTTGGATGTCATCCAGCATGTCTGAGGTGCGGTTGGTTCTGTTTAGTGAAGCTATCACTCCTTCTCGAGTTTTCCTAATCTTTGCGACTGCCCTCTTGCCTAATATGATCTCCAGCATATTGATCAATGTTAGCGTTGCCAGTGTAGTGATTGCTGTCCGGCCCGAGCTGGTCTGTCGTAGAAATATTGTGGCAGGAAATTCATGGCTGCCTGTCTTTCGTCGATCTGGAGATGTTTGTGGAGTTGGCTGTGTTGGTTCAGGTGACGCTGGAATGTCACTCAGGGCCTCACTGGTAGTCGGGGCGTCTTTCTGTGATTCGGTAGTAACTGTCTGCGTCTTCCTGGCCTCCGAGTTAGATCGGGTAGATCGGTCAGTGAGTTGTTTCCTCTGTCCGTTGCGCTTTCCGTTAGGTTTGTTTCTCCGAGACATGGTGCTTGCGGAGAAGGCCTCTCGCTCTGGCAAATACTTTGTATTGTGTTATGTAGGTTTCAGTCCTATCTGATGACAATTGCGGAGAAGTTCTCTCGCTCTGCCTATCCTCAAAGGGACCAGCAGGTACTGTATTGTGCAGGTATCAATATCTGATGACAATTGCGGAGAAGTCCTCTCGCTCTGCCTATCCTCTAAGGGACCAGCATATACTGTATTGTGCAGGTATCAATACTATCTGATGATTGGCTGATATGGTGGAGCCGCGGTGTGCGCCGTCATGATGATGCCGGTTAGAAAAAGAATTCTCACAGGCTTTATAGAACCGGTTTTAACATACGGCTGTGAATCCTGGACAATTAATAAACAAGCCAAACAATATCATTAGGCTTTAGAGATAAGGTTTTACAGAAGAATCCTTAGAATTCATTGGACTGCTAAGAAGAGTAACCCAGATCTTTTGACAGGGGCAGGTGCTTGAAGACAACTTATCATAAACATCAGAAAGAGACAGTCACAATTTTTTGGTCATGTTATGAGAAGAGGAAAAATGGTACATGTAACCACTGGAACGAGTGTGACTAAGCGTTTGCTTGCGGCTCAAAGTTTAAGTTTCAAAATCTCATATAGGCGGATGTTTGTTTTAAAATTCACTTAGCTCATAGCCTAAAATAGGTACCAGGTAATGCTATGGGAAGTAAAGACGGCTGGTGTGATGCTGACCACATCACAAATCCGGTGCCAATTGGTGCATAAAATTATAAGTCAAACCAGGTGTTTTTTTTTTTCCAAACTAGAAACCAAAGTATTTCGCTTTAAAAAGTCCCTTTACTTTTACTCTTTTTATTTTAAATGTATATGAAACGTGATGTTAACGATTGGTGGGAGGGGGTAACGGGGTGGGAGGGGGGGGGGCGGGGGGGTGCTGGAGTGACAATTATATTATTAAATAAATTAATACAGCACAAACTATAAAGGGAAGCTTAAGTGATAGAAAACATGCGCACAAATTCAGCAGAAGGAAACTGAGTGAAAACCGCTATAATTAAACAATGAACTATCTCTTATCAACACAGGCATTACAACTGTCCACTAACACTTGAATCATAATACCTTCCGTCCAGCACATCATCACAAACTAAACGTCGTTAACTAACGTCAATTAAGCAAACATCTAACGGTCAAAATGACAGTTTTCTCTGTCCAAGTCTCTCAAACAAACCCATCGAAAACTTGTTCAGTCAGTTTTGTCCATTCTCCCAGTCATCGTAAACTTTGTCAAAACCCCGTTAATATAGAGACTTCACTCGTCCACTACGCTTTCCTAGTCGGGAAATCTCGTGGGCTGTTGAACAAGAAGTCGCTAAGCGGTCATGTAAGTACTAGACCGTTATTTACTATCATGACCTACAGTCTCATAACCACACAGATATTTGCTAATCACACTCGAGATCGCCATGGACTGTAAGTCCAATGACTCCGTTTAGCATAATATAACACTACCGTCCGGAGAGAGAGAACGGTGTCAAACAAGTAGGAGACCTTTTTATCATGATATGTAATAAACAACCAGAAAATGTATTAATTGGCACTGATAGAAAGATGTAGAAAGATAGAAGGACACACTGGAAAACATAAAAATCAAAAGCTATAGTTAGCGTACCGGATATCGAATCTGTCACCTCCAATTGGAACAAGTGCATGAAGATACTATGTCCAGCTAGGGACCCCTAGAAATGTCTCCGCTGGTCACGTCTATCGTACAGGTTAAAATCCAAAACTATGGAATACGGACAGAATTCGTTTCAAACCAATCAAATTACAACATAGGTTACAGAAATGTCTATTAACAAAGCATCGGTCGAATAACAAACACGACAACAATTATAAACATCTCGGACCGTAATGCTCTGTCTATAATACAATGAACATTTCAAGAAAGAGATTTGATTGGTCGGTTCCAGTGCTTTCTGTCGTGCAGTCCGGATCTCCGTTAGTACTGTATGAGTTTGTCTCGGCTGAGGTGGTCCCATGTGGATTTCTGGGCCTTATTTTAGGGGAAAGAATAGACGCACTATTCTTTTGCATGCATGTCGTAAAAGGCGACTAATTGGAATTTTGCTGAAATCGGAAGTGTTGGAGCGAAAGGCGCAGATGTCGCAACTTTGCTGTAAACCACAACACAACCTACCAGCAGCCTTTTTTACAAGCTACCTATCGCAGAAGAAGGAGGGGGTTGAGGTGGAAAAAATCTAAATGGCTTCTTTGTTAGCATGTTAGCAACATACAGTTTACAATGCATGGTGTAAATGCTCGGCATTTGCAGGTACTAAGCTGTAATAACTAGGGATGTACCGAATAGTGATTTTCACTAATCGGCCGAATACGAATAGCTGGACCAACTATTCGGCTAAATTCGAATACGACTACGAATAGTGAATCATCATCATCAGGTGCTTTGCCAACTGACATGGGCGATTATGCCTCGCCACAATTTGCCATCTCCTGCAGCATATATTAGTTCGTGTGCTGACACACCACCATGCCATGCAACAAGACTGTCAAGAATCTTGTCTCGTTGTCTTCGTCTATCCTTCCTCCCACATATCTTTCCAGTGGTCACCACATGTTTCATTTTCCCTCATCTTATAACATGGCGACTGTCTCCTTCTGATGTCTGTGATTAGTTGTCTCCGGGCTCCCGCCTTTTTCAAAACCTCTTGGTTGCTGTTTTTTTTTTTTTTTCAAGGTATTTTAAGCATTGTTTTGTAAAACCACATCTCTGAGGCTTCAAAAAATTGTTGGCCTGCCTACCGATTGTCCAGGACTCACAGCCATATGTTAAAACTGGATGTATGTAGCAAGCAAGAATTCTTTTTTCTAACCTTCAATGACAAAGATATATTGCATAAGATGTTCTTCATTTTATAAAAAGCAGTTTTTGCCTGTCTTATTCTGTTTCTTATTTCAGTAATGCATCTTCCATCTGATGTTATCCATGTGCCCAGATACTTAAATTTCTGTACTTGTCCCAAAATAAAACCATTGACTTTAATTACACAATTAGGAATAATTATTTTCTTTGATACCACCATTACTT
>CAJHNH020005490.1:332500-350000 GCA_905116865.2 Candidula unifasciata
GCCGTCAACACACGGTGACACAAAGAGCCACAATTCGGACGAGAATCGCCCAGGTGCAAGTCCCAAAAACCCCCTTACAGTGTTTCCCAACTTTCCTAATGCCGCGGCCATGTAATACAGTTCCTCGTGTTGTGGCGACCGCCAGATATACAATTATTTTCGTTGCTACTTCATAATTTTTATGAATATGTGGTTTCCGATTATCTTTGGCGAGCCCTGTGAAAGGCAGCAGTTAGCTGAAGATGTCAACACAGAAGTCTGCTGGGATCAGATCAAAGGAATCTGGAATGAATCTTGCGTAGAAGTTCTTGGCAAGAAAGAAAGGAAACATAAAGCACGGATAACACCAGAAACCATTAAACTGATTGAAGATAGGAAAAGTAAAAAGGCAGAATTAAACAATAGCAAAACTAGAGCTGCTAAAGCTAGAGCTCAGGAGAAATACACAGAAGCCAACACGGAGTTAGGAGGCATATAAGGGCAGATAAAGTGAAATATCTAAATGATCTAGCACAAGAAGCAGAGACAGCAGCAGCAAAAGGAAACCTCAGAAAACTTTACAGTAACACAAGAAAATTAGTAGGTAAATATAGTCAGCCAACTGGATCAATCAAAAATAGTCAAGGAAAGGTACTTACTAACACTAAATATCAAATGGACAGATGGGTTGAATATTTTGAAATGCTTCTAAATAGACGAGGCCCAGAGGTTCCTCCAGATATCCAACCTTTAGAAATGGAACTGGATATCAACTGTGAGATACCATCCATAGAGGAAATTAGAAAAGCTATAAATCTTCTCAAGGAAGGAGAGGCGACAGGCCTAGATGGTATCCCAGCTGAAGCCATCAGGACCAACATAAACACATCAACAGAATTGCTAAATAGATTATTAAGTAAAGTCTGGGAGACCGAAGAAATACCAGCAGACTGGAGAGAAGGATATCTTGTGAAACTGCCCAAAAAAGGTGATCTACAGGAGTGTGAAAACTATAGAGGAATTATCTTGCTGTCAATTCCTGGAAAAATATTAAGTAGAATTATTTTGGAAAGATTAAAAGATGCTATTGATAAAATGGTAAGAGATGAGCAGGCAGGTTTTCGGTCAAACAGATCCTGTACTGATCAGATAGCCACATTACGTATTAAAATAGAACAAAGCATTGAACTGAATTCACCACTTTACATTAGATTTATAGACTATGAAAAGGCATTTGACAGCATAGATAGGGAATCTCTCTGGAAATTGGTGGGGCACTATGGAATCCCACAGAAAATTAACAACTTAGAAAAGGCAACATATAAAGACATGAAATGTCGAGTTCTAAAAAAATCTAACAGATGCATTTGAAATAAAAACAGGTGTGCTACAGGGATGTCTTTTGTCGCCTCTCTTATTTTTACTGGCTATAGACTGGACTATGAAAACAGTAACTGCTAACACCAAGAATGGAATTCAGTGGACCCCTACAAAACAGCTTGATGATCTGGACTTCGCTGATGAACTTCGCCTGATATTGCTCTTCTGTCCCATTCACGGAATCAGATGCAAGATAAATTAAATATACTTAATGCGAGATCACAGCAGCTTGGTCTGAAAATCCATAAAAGAAAGACAAAGATAATGAGAATAAATCAGGCAAATAGTAATGTGGTTTCTCTTAATGGCACCCCACTCCAAGACGTGGAGTCGTACACCTATTTAGGCAGTAATGTAGATAAAGATGGAGGAACTGATAGAGATATTAAAAAAAGAATACAAAAGGCAAGAGGGGCTTTCATAGCACTAGGGAATTTGTGGAGGTCAAAATAAATTAAAAGAAATACTAAACTAAAAATTTTAAATTCTAATATCAAATCAGTACTATTGTATGGGGCGGAAACATGGAGAACAACCAGGGCAATTACTAAAAAATTACAGACATTCATTAACTGGTGCCTGCGCAGAATAGAGGGAATAAAATGGTATGATAGAAAACTAATGTAGAACTTTGGGAGATAACTAAACAGGCTCCAGTGGATCAGGAAGTGAGGAAAAGACGCTGGCGTTGGATAGGGCACACACTGAGAAAACAGGAGAACAGCATTACTAGAATGTCTTTGCATTGGAACCCACAGGGGCATAGGAATAAAGGAAGGCCAAAAAACACACGGAGAAGAGAGCTTGAAAACGAGGTTAGAAAGATTGGGAGGACATGGAGAGAGCTCCAGGTAATGGCGAAGGATAGAACGACTTGGCGTGAGTTGGTTGAGGGTCTATGCTCCATTGGGGGATAGAAAGGCAGAAGAAGTAGAAGTGAAAGGGTCATTCGACCCCCAGAAAGGGTTGCGACCCACAGGTTGAGACCCGTTGAGCTATTAGGTTTTATGAGGGCCTCCGATGCCGGTTACGAAGTTCAACCAGGGTGGGGTTTTACTGTCAAGAAAAATAGTGTCCCACACTGGGACAGGTTTTAGCAAATTAGCTATCTTTCCTGACTTTTTTCTTCTGTCATTAAGACTTTTACACACTGTCATAATTTGCAAATAAATTGTTCCATTCTGAATTTCCCTCGTTCAAAACTAATTAAAAATTTGATGTGTGCATTAGAATCCATTCTGATTTTAGGTTGTGAGTGGTGCCTGCGTTCTTTCGCTTTCCGTTACGTCAAAGTCACGCGCCAAACAAAATTGTGCAAGAGGCACGCCAACGACCCAAAAAAATTAACATTCAGGGGAAGTAATTTATTACCTTCTCCCACTGCGGTTAAGGGTGACGATATTTTTAATGTCATCCCTACAGACAATGAACGTTCGTTGTCACACTTTCTCCAATGATTTCTTTGCTACAGTTCTATGAATTGTAACGAAGGAAATTAACCAGGTAAAAGGAAGACGGAGAAATTAAAATGAATAAAATAGTTACAGCGTTTAGGCTCAAGGAAAAAAAAAAGAAAGTGGTGTTTAGTACCGTTAAATAATTGATACAGTCGCGTGTTTTGTAAATTTTATTATTAATCATGCACGACATTTCGTGTTCAAAGGCATTATTCGCGCATGAGTAAGTTTCTATACTGCATCTTAAACAAAGATGGATTCCCTGTTAGTAAAATGTATGCAGATTTTGAAAAATAGTTCTGGGCTGAAATTGCAAGTGTACGATTTATTCCACTCGAATTTCCGGTTTGAATAACCAGTCATCTATTTGTGAGATGCAGTTTTTCGTTATTTTAAAGCCTCACCCTGGCTCTTACCAGGACCGCAATATAACCTAACGATTGAACGCTGTTTCCGTGACACGGGTGATCCTCATCCGTATATTGGCACTTTGTGTCATCGGGTGTTTATTGCTCTGTGTGATGTAATAGTGGGGTAAAACTTACTACCATTTTGAAATTCCCTGCCTGTCAGAAATTCAGAGTACTACGTAATCTTCAAGGCTCCGATGATAACCATCGTACGGTTGAATAGGGCTTACCGATTTTACCGGGTTGATTCTCATCCTTCAGCTGTTAATCCTATAGAGAGTAACCACGAAGGAATCAAACTGCCCCAAAACGCGTTCAACAACAGTGTATGCTGGTGTACGAAAAGAACCCTTTTTACGCCTTTTGGTGTACTGGGCACATAGGGCTAGACCTATATTTTATAGACCAATCGGCACTTGCCGGGAGATGCCAGCACCACGCCGCATACACTGTGGTTCTTCTTCCTATTTTTCTTCTTGTTCTTGTTCTTGTTCTTCTTCTTCTTCTTTGTCTCCTCCTTCTTCCCCTCCTCCTTCTAAGGATTCCTGTCTAAAACATTTACAAGGAGAACTATATAGACCCTAACCATAAATAAATGTCTGCTCATCAAGTATTTGTCACACATGCCATATTATTTTGTACATATGACTATAGCCATTGCCATTCAGCATATTTGTATTATTACATACTGAAATAATTATAGGGCGTTGCCAACACGCTTAGTAATGCCGGGGTTCCGGGTTCGTTCCCAGCTGTGGATATTTTGTCTTGGTTTCGATAGTGGCACCGCCAACTGCCTGCTAAGTAAGCAATGGCAAACTTCTTCTTCTTCTGCCTTTCTATACCCCAATGGAGCATAGGCCCTCAACCAACTCACGCCAAGTCGTTCTGTCCTTCGCCATTGCATGGAGCTCTCTCCATGTCCTCCCAATCTTTCAAACCTCATTCTCCAGCTCTCTTCTCCATGTGTTTTTGGCCTTCCTTTATTCCTATGCCCCTGTGGGTTCCAATGCAAAGACATTATAGTTATGCTGTTCTCCTGTTTTCTCAGTGTGTGCCCTATCAAACGCCAGCGTCTTTTCCTCACCTCCTGATCCACTGGAGCCTGTTCTACATTAGTTATTCTATCATACCATTTTATTCTCCTCTATTTTCTTATCCATGTTTGGTTAGTTTTTGTGGCTATGGTTTTTACAGGATGAGGTAGCCAACCTCAAGCCCAACCCTACCCTTAGTCGCCTCTTACGACATGCCTGGTAGGGTGCAGTGTCACTATTCTTTGCTTCCCGTGGGGGCCCCGGTGGCACACATGCCATATTATTTTGTTCATATGACTATAGCCATTGCCATTCAGCATATTTTTATTATTACATACTGAAATAATTATAGGGCGTTGCCAACACGCTTAGTAATGCCGGGGTTCCGGGTTCGTTCCCAGCTATGGATATTTTGTCTTGGTTTCGATAGTGGCACCGACAACTGACTGCTAAGTAAGCAATGGCAAACTACTGAAAGTAAATGTTGCCTAAAAATCACACAGAAATGCAGAAGCTGTTTCTGACAGGTCCTTAAAAAAATAAGGCAACTGTTATGTTTCCCCCCTTTGCTTTCTAACCGTTATTCCCTCGTCTTCCTTAAAAATGTATAATGAGAATGAAAATTCCCCATCTTCCAACCGCCCCTTCCCCTCCTCCCCCCCCCTTTTGCTTTCTAACCGTTATTCCCTCTTCTTCCTTAAAATGTATAATGGGAATGAGCCATTCACCCTCCCCCCCCCCTTCCCACCCATCCCCTCCATTCTTTAAGCACCCAGCATGTTTTCTTTGTCTCGACACCACTGACACATATGTGGTCTACATCCATGAGAGCATAAACACGCCGTTTATTTAACAGACTTTACACACACCCACACAGTCTCTTTCTCTCTTTCTCTCTCTCTCTCCATCTCTCTCTCTTTCAGTGTGTATGTTTGTGTGTGTGTGTGTGTGTGTGTCCCGAAAACATCAGAATCCCTGACTAAACTAAAGATATAAAAACATATGTAAGATACTCACTGCCACCTGCGAGTACTGAATGGTAATAAATGTTGCGTTCTCTAGGTCATAAATAGTTCATAGTGACGACGTCAGTAGAGGCTGACTGCATTTGGATTTAAATTAATTGGCTGGGTTATTTCCGTCGATGCGAACGCTTCGTAATACCCGGATGCCGGGTTCGATCCCAGCTGCGGACCATGCGTCTTGCGTTGGTTTCGACAGTGGTATCAAGAAAGCCAACCGTCCAGAAGCAATGGCAAACTGGACGTAAATTTGCCTAGAAAAACCACACAACAGTCAGGAGATGTTTGGGTTGGTTCTGCAACGTCCTGTAAAGTATACGCACTAACCTATTTCCGTATATCTACCAGGAGTGTTTAAATGAAAACCTTCAAAGTGCTATATAATTTAGAATAACTTCTAAGGTGTCAGTATTGTTGATAAGAATGCCAACATCTCTAAGTAGGCGACATCATAGTGCAGACTGACACGATAACATTATAATGATCGCTTGAAGATGATCGCCAACATTTGACAAGCAGCCAAGAGGAAGGAACAGCTATCTTTGGTGAAACGTTCTTCTTCTTCTTCTTCGCGTTCACCAGCTGTAAACTCTGGCAGAAGGTTCTGGTTGCTCGTCCGCTACTGAACTGCAGTCCTGCTCCAGAACCTGTGTGTTGCGTGTGTATCAGATTTACAGATCTCATTCTCTTGGATACAGACTGTTGGTTCCTTGCCTCTCCGGCAGATGCACTCCGACTTCAAAGGAAGCTCCCCAATTAGTCGACTCTTAAGACATGCTTTTGGGGAGGCAGTGGGTCTATTCTTGTTTTCCCCACAATGGGGCCCGGAACCCACACGGCGGGGGGGGGGGGGGTGAAACCTATTGAAATGTATTGTCGAATGAAGGCTGTTTCTAAAGCTCGAGCAGTGATTCCAGTGTCAGCTGCACCCGTTTTGAAACTTCCTACTCCACTCATAAACTTACTGGACTGACAGTTGTGCATCACTACCCTCTCACTGATCATAATACCGGATAGCAGAAAGCTCATCCGCTGCACTGCATTTCAAAAGTTGGGTTGCCATTTTTAAACTGCCATTATGTGGTCACTGTGTTCATCTATATCGTGATGTCACTTCCTAACACTCTTGACATCCTTAACAACAGAACCGACAGGTTAGAAAGCAATATTGTTACCGAAATTTCTATTACGCTTTTACGATTTCATTTGAAGCCATCTCGTATTATATGATGCTTTAGCCTGGCTCGCTAGCGTAGTTGGCTAAACCTGACATCTTCTCAACATGTGTAATCCACCATTGAAGATGTCATTAGAGACTATCCCATCCTCTATCCTAAAATAAATAATTAACTAAATGCAACACAAAAGTATGACTAAAAAGCCAAAAGGCGGGAAACTATTCATAAATACAAGCGAACATTATGACAGCTTTAAATAATTGTGTTCAGTACAACATTGCCAAATTAATAGACAACAAATCAACCGATGTTCCAATGAAGAAATTCTATGTTTGTTTGCGATCTTGGTTTGCCAAACAACACCGGCACATGGTGGGGAGGGGGCGGGGGGAAAAAAGGGGGGGGGTGAGCATTTTAACATGCATGACTGGGTCATTATTTCTACCAAGGTAGTCTGGGTCATCTGGGTAAAGATTCAAAATCATAGGTTTCAGGGCAAGTCCATATTAGCTCTGTCACCCTTCTTGGCAAAGAGTCTCCATGCTGCAGATCACTCTCTGCAAGAAACTCTGAGTTAGTCATTGGTCAGCAGCTGATAATAAGGAGGTCATGGATGGCATCTCCACAGATCTCGGTCTTTGGTGTTCTGGATCAGTTCCACTGATGATGTTCCTCCATGCCACTGTCTTACGCCATCTACCATCATTTCTTTCTCAGTCGTCGTGATATTTTCCAGTGCTCCTTTTCTCATCACATGACCAGAGAACTGAGCTTGTCTCCTTCTCCCTGTAAGATATAATGTTCTACTTTCATTAGCCATTTCCAGGCAATCATTGTTAGCTATTCTGGCAGTACAAGGTATTCACAACATTCTTGTCAATAAGGGGACAAGGTCATTTCTGTCCCTGGGGGACAAGGTCATTTCTGTCCCTGAGGGACAAGGTCATTTCTGTCCCTGGGGGACAAGGTCATTTCTGTCCCTGAGGGACATAGTCATTTCTGTCCCTGGGGGACAAGGTCATTTCTGTCCCTGGGGGACAAGGTCATTTCTGTCTCTTAGGGACAAGGTCATTTCTGTGAAAGAATCTGGCTCCATCAGGACCCGAACTCACGACCTTTCGATCCGCAGGGAAGCTGTTTTCAATTATATCTAATTACGTCAGAAAATGTCATGGGAAGTAAACAAGGCCGGTGGGATACTGACACCACCATCATTCTTGTGCTGAATGGTCTAAAATGAAACTAGCAGCCTGTACCTAACATGGATGTACAGTATAAGGTATCAAATTCTTTACTCACCAGGCGCGACAAACTACAACACACACACAAAGGACTGAGTGATATTAATTTTTGTTAGAAAAGGAAACGGCATTAGGGCTTGTTTTCAAAGGATGCCTGCGTATTTACAAATTCTTGATGATAACTTATATTGTAATGTATCTAAAGCATGTACGTCAATAATATTATTTATTTATATTCGTTTACACGTCCATTACTGTACAATATGCCCTTCGTGAGTGTCAGTGGGTGAACAAAATCCGTCAGACAGACTGGCGATCCTAATTAGGGCTTAAATATTAGGTAGGGCTTTTAATCCTTAAAATCATGTAAGGTCTTATTTAGGGTTAGCTCTGTTTCGGTGAAACACCATAAGTGCAGTACCATCTCCACAAATTAGTGTACGTCTATGTTTCGTCATGAAATGTTCAATTGAAATTTTTCTAGCCATTACTGTCGCAAATTATATTTAAAAAGTCATTTGCGCCCAATCCTCACGTTATTATTTTTTATTAAGAAAAAAAAAATGTAGCATTTTCTTCATCCTCTGGCCACAGGTGCAAACATGCAAGTACAAGAAATCCACCCAAACGAGTACTTCACACGAAAAGCGAAGAGTTTACCCGAGGCCGCTGCACGAGGGCGCTTCTATTCACGTGTAAAGCGCATGCGCTGCCGAATGCAATGGCGCGACGGTTCAAAATTGTCGATGTGCAGACGCCATTTTAGAACCGTCTCGCTAGATACATATTGGCTTGTTAATTCTGTTTTTTTTTAAACTAGTTCTTCATCTGGATTGAAGGGAACTATTGACCAATGACTAAGCTTCTATGTTGTTTTTTTAATGCAACCATGGCACAAGGTGATGTATGGAAAGTTGACATCTTAAGATGTCTCGTCGTCATTGAGTATTCCTCTTAAGGGATCAGAAGAGAAAGATGGCGCCGTGACCTCCACCTGGTATAATGAGGAGGGGAAAAGAACTCACAGTGATAACTCACGGCTATAAGCATCACATATCCTTTTTTTTTAATTCGGGTTTACAAAGGGCCTCTTTGCATATAAGATGTAATTGCTAGTGCGTTGGATGCATTAATCAACGGTCTGGACAGAAAGCACGCGTCGGTTACCCCTTCACCTGTTCGCTGGGAGTCAATCTTTTGTTACCCCATCACGTGCCTTGTTTAGAAATCACTACATCTTGACAAAGCTCTTCCTGACGTCTGCACCGTTACTCCGAGAGCATCTGCATATTTACAATCATCCAACAACAGAAATTGTCTGGTGTTTAGATAAAAATCTGCCATTCAGTTCACTTTGAATGTGTTCCAACCGCTGCCACTTCCTTTATTTCAACATCCACATGTCTCCTTTCTTCGAAGGACCTCCATGGAGGTTGCAAGTTGTCCTTTCAAAGTTTGCATACACGAGCGAAACGCCATGTCAAACACCAGATCGCAGGTTTTTTGAGCTGCTCAGAAGTGTCCAAACTTTGCTGCTCGTTCCAGCGTTAGTTCCGCTGTCTGGCACTGCTTCCACTCAATACATGGCCGCATCTGCTTCCGCTAAGCATTACTACCCCCCCCCCCCCCCCCCCCCCCCCCCCCCCCCCCAGCCATTTTTTACATTCAAATTCAAAATGTTTCTACTCAACTCTTTCTTCTGAGAATCTGTAACTCGCAGAGAAAGACTGCCATGATATTTGCCAGTTCTGAAGTCAAAGAAGGTTAAGATTGGAAAATCTGTCTATCGGCTGCACTGCCTTTATTGTCGGTGCCATTTTGACGTTAATGAATGATACAACAGACCTCTCATCGCTCGAGAACATATACCAACATTGAAAGGTTGTGTGTGCCACATGTCAACAAGCTAGATCCTTTCTACACCAAAGGAAGCGCACGAGTGTGACTAGCACTTGTTGGAGCCCAGTCACAGATTAGCCTACATATGTTTTTATATATTAGAAATACTTACCAATTAAGACATTAGTTAGTTAGTTAGTTAGTTAGTTAGTCTTTCCTCTTGTGTCGAGTGCGGCACATAGGGCAGAGGTCATGACTCTCCATGAATGGCGGTTCGTTGCAATCTGTTGTAGGCCTTGGAAGTTTGAGTGGCCCATGAGCGAGCCTTCCCTGATGATAGTTCTACGTAGAGTTTTCCTTGGTCTTCCACGAGATCTTTTCCCCTGTGGTGTCCAAATGAGGGCTTGGTAAGGAAGTCTTGATTTATCCATTCTAAGGGCGTGGCCGACATAGTTCCAGCGGCGTTTTGTATAAAATTAGACACATACTCTTGCCTGGATTCTAGCCTTATTTGTGTATTGGTTCGGAAATCTGACCATTTGAAATTTAATATTCTTCTAAGGCATTTATTTTCAAAATTGTCTAATTTTGTGTCTAGAGTTTTCGTTGATTTCCAGCTCTCGCATCCATAGGTTAGTACTGGAATCACACAAGAATTGAAGATCTTGAGTTTTGTGTGTTTGCTAAGTGTCTTTGATTTCCAGATGTTGGACAGTTTATTGAAGGCACTAGATGCCAGTGCTATTCTAAATGGTATTTCTGGTGCGGTATCTTCTGTAGATGACATCTTGCTCCCTAGATAAGTGAAACTGTTGACTTTTTCAAGGCTGTTGTTGTTCAGCGTGATATCAACTGAACTGTTGGTAAGGTCTAGAATTTTTGTTTTTGCGGTGTTAATTTGGAGTCCAATTTGTTCTGAGAAATTCTGGAGTCGATTGATTTTTTCTTGGGCGTCTGTGTGTTCTGAACTCAGGAGTGCTATGTCGTCGGCGAAGTCTAGGTCTTCCAGAATTTAATTAAGACATAATAGTTAGAATATTAGTTGTAATTCACCTTGCTAAAATTTCCTCTAATTTTTTATGTCAGGATACTCTGGGGTTAGAGGGAAAGAATGAGCGGACTGGCTTGCTGGCAGGACGACGGAAAGTAAAGAAAAAGCAATGGACCGGACCGACACTCTCGATGTTCTTAAGAAAGTCAGGGCGAGTAGAGGATTTAGGAGACGAGGGTTGGTCGGCAACATTCAAAACATTACAATAACTTCAGGTCAAACGGGATGTTGCCAGACATAAACACTATACAGATAGCCAAAGAAGAATAGTAGACAAACACAGAAATTGTGTTATCAGTCGCCACACGTCTCGGGTTATGCTGAAGATGGGATTAGAACTTCCATGTGTTGAAAGGTTGACATCTTTAAATTTCTCGTCGTCGTTGAGGCTTCCTCTTGAGATAGCAGAAGAGACATATCGCTTTGACCTCCACCTGGTATAATGGGGAGCGGAAAGAACTCACAGTGATAACTCAAGGCTATAAGCATCACACATTGCAATTACTCCCTTTCTAACAGTCTCTTTTCTCTAGCTATTGCAAATTCCTAGGATGCACACCAATCTACACTGCAACGTGTTGAAACAGGACCCGGTGAACGTACAACTGATGACAATGTCAGTGTTCATTACTTCACTCAATCACTTCAACAAGGACACCCTGTGGTGACAGTCCATGGATCACAATTCACAACTATCACACAATATATAGTTCATCACAACATGTCCGATTTTGACCAGAATCGTCAAACAAACGAAACCACAGCCAAATCAACCTGAAACCATATTCATCATACAATGTTCTTGCAACCCAAACAAGACTTACCATTCTTAAATAACCTTTCACTCCCAGGTACAGAATGTTCTAGAGCGTTCGCTCCTCGTGATTCTCAAGCTCTGCCATTGTCACGGGTTTTGCCATTTTTTCTAATTTGGCCAACATTCGTCCGTGCGCCACAATTCGTCCGTGCGCCACAATTCGTCCGTGCGCCACAATTCGTCCGCGACTTTTCCACCCACTCACATAATTCATGATAAGTGTCTGTCCTCATAAATTATATATGTAACCATACATTATCAGGGAGAAAATGACTTCTTACACATATCCTTTGTTTTTATTGCTTTTAACAAATGGTCTCTTAGCATATAAGATATAATTGATAGTGCTTGCTAGTGAACAGTCAATGGGCAGTTAGAACACTTTCAAGATGTCAGAAAAGTTCTGGCGTGAGACAGGTGTGCGTTCATTCCTTTACAGGTGTGGCAAAACCAAGGATAATTTCAGTCCGGCAAGAGTTAATTGCAAGTTTTAGTTAAAAGAATTGCGCACGTAAAATAAATATATTTAAACATAGACGCTAAAAGAATAAAAAGGTACGAAGGCGCACATAATTTATGACGTTTTGTGGTGTTACTAGGAGATCTAATTTCGTCACAACACAGAACGATTGCCAACCATACCATCGGCCTAACACCCACAATAAAAATACCATATACAATTTCAGGTGAGATTTATAATGGTAGGGAGTAGCCGAGATCCCCTATAAGCCTTAGCTGTATCCTAAAATATTTTATTGAGATCCTACTATTCTATATTCTACCATTGTATAAATATTCCGTGACTTCATCAACCTTGATACTTGTCCGTTGGACAATTCACTAGTCCTTACATATTATGATGTTCTTAAAGTTACTATTTCCCGTTAGGACTATTCAATAGCGAACCCTTCTTCCCTCTGTCACTCTTATATTCATTCGGTCTACTTGCGTAAAGATCTTATAGTAGAAACCATTATCCTGTGCCATGTGGTATCATCAGTTGGGTATACATTACATTGTTTATGTTATTAGATTATGCAACCCATGATTTGGTTGAAAGTCGTCAGCATTGTGGGCATATAGGGTTGGCCTATGTGTTATAGACCAAGTGGTACCTGGGTGTTGATGTGGTCAACATCACACCTGCCGCCTTTACTTCCCATTACTATACCTGGTGTCCGTTAAGGCGAAGTCGACCTGGGTTTTGGGACTCGAACTAATAACTGTCCAATACGCAGGCGAATGTGTGTCCGCTTAATTAGGTCAAGTTTTATATGATCGTGCCATAATTTAGATAGATAAACCAACATATTATAATAAGGTGGAGATGTATAATTTTGATTTACTTGTAGGGAAAGACAACATATGAACCTTGTTCTTTCTTGCTTACTACTCTGAAAAACACCACAGACACCGCAACACCTCCACCTGCTCCAGATGTGTCGACATAATGCTCAACACAGGGCTGAATGATGTATTCCGCAGGTTCCCGTGTTACCGTAGTCCTGCCTGCCTGTTTACCAGAGGACCAAAATCCCGTGTTACCGTAGTCCTGCCTGCCTGTTTACCAGAGGACCAAAATCCCGTGTTACCGTAGTCCTGCCTGCCTGTTTACCAGAGGACCAAAATCCCGTGTTACTGTATTCTTGCCTGCCTGTTTACCAGAGGACCAAAATCCCGTGTTACTGTATTCTTGCCTGCCTGTTTACCAGAGGACCGTAATTCCGGATTCCGGTTGGCCTGTTTGCCTAGTTGCTTGGAGAACGTGAACCATATTCATAATTGCCGGGTTATCAGTGGACTTTCCTCCAAAGGAAACTACATTTCGGCTCATCAATAGTATCGGAAAGCTGAGTGAAATTTGATGTTTGTTCAGAGTTTTGTGGTGTACATGATGACACCGTGATTTATTTTCTATATGTTAATTTGAAAATTGTTGAATTCAATATCAGTATTTTATCAATACAGTTGTTATTTAGAAACTCCATTTATCGATTTCATCCTATCAATTTTAACTTCTTAGGTAGACTAAAGATTGTTCATTGCAATTTATTTGAGTTAAATTTACAAAGTTTTGACTTTGGTTGTTTTCTGAATTTCTTTAGGAAATTTCCGGGGATTCACCCTATCCTTTAACTTTCTGTATTCTCCTTCCTCTATTTTCCAGAACTCAGGGACCGTTATAATTCCCCTAGACTTATTTAATTCGAGCCCTGTCAGTTATTTGGAAGGATATAGGGGATCTCCAGGCGACGATAGATTCCGCCAACAATAGTTGATTACACAGGACGCTGCAGAACCAACCCTAACAGCCCCTGGCTGTTGTGTAGTTTCTCTAGGCAAACTTACGTCCAGTAGTTTGCTATTGCTTGCTGGACGGTCGGCCACCTGATACCACTGTCGAAACCAACGCAAAGCGCTCATCACATACGTGGACCAAATTTGCAAATCAGCTAACACCAGCGAAGAGAACAACATCGGAGAATTGCTACATGAATTATTTTCTCGCCTATGACCAGGCAATCAATGCACCAATATTTGGCCTAAAACTATGATATGAAGATTAGGGCAGATAAAACAGAAGTGATGACATTCTCCAAGAAAAGGAGAACCATGAATATCCAACTTTATAAACACCAATAAAAGCAGGCGAAGGATTTTACATATCTGGATAGAATTTTTTTTTTTTTTTTCAGAAGCGGAAGAATTAATAAAAAAAAATCTAACAAAGATTCCATAAAGCCAATCAAGTTTAAGACCCAATGGGACCAATTTTTAAATTCAAGCTTGTGAATATAGGCACTAAAAGAATATTGTCAACACATTATTCTTGCCAACGCTATGCTATCACCGTAAAACATAGACACTGTCTTCAGAAGGGGTTAGATGCGTATCCTTTACAGGACGTTACAGAACCAACCAAAACAGCCCGTGGTTGTTGTGTGGTTTTTCCAGGCAAATTACGTCCAGTAGTTTACCATTGCCTCTGGACGGTCGGCTTTCTTGATACCACTGTCGAAACCACGCAAGGCTCATGGCCTGCAGTTGGGATCGAACCCGGCATCCCCGCATTACGAAGCCTTCGCATCGACTTAACGTCTTCAGAAGACAGAAAGAAAATAGTCATGAAAGAAATGAAGTATTTACAAACTATGCTAGGTGTAGCAAGGATAGATCTACTTAGGAACCAACATATCAGGAGAAGAGTCGACACAGAACCAATATTGAACTTCACAGGTAGACAAGAAATCAAATGGCTGCATCATGTAACAAAACTGACATCAAACAGGGCAGCACCTGAGCAATGTTATACAGATATAGCGATAACAGAACTGGAGTATCACGCAGACGATGGACCGCAGAAATATCAGAGACACTGGAAAGTACTTTATACGAAGCGAACAGAAGGGTCCTTTCAAAAGATCTCTTCCTGTCCTGACGTTGTAAGGTATTCCAGGAGTACAAAAAGAAAATAAAAGAAAATGGGTTTCGAGCGCTTATGGGCTTGCCCGATCTGTAATAAAGATAATCTGTTGATTAACTAACTTCCTAAATAATTCAGTTTAGCTTGACGTGTTCTGCAGCTCCTTAAGGAAAAATCGCAGACATCTCTGAAAGATGGGCGTTGAGCAGATACACGAGTACATTTGATACAAGTAGCAATGATTATGCAATAGTTTATAAGTAGTGATTGGCACAAAAAGAAGCAGTTGAAAAAAGCTGAGATACCAGATGTGTAAGATATAGAGAAGCCTCATGTCCCATGCCTGTCGTCAAAACAATTGACGATGAAGAACCCAAACCGATGTATAGGCTAGTACAGTAAAAAAACACTTCTCCGCGCCTTCGGGATTAGTGGGCATGTGGGTCTATAAAAAGTTAGTTGAGTATCCTTTACAGGACGTTGCAGAACCAACCCTAACAGCCTCTGGCTGTTGTGTGGTTTCTCTAGGCAATTTACATTCAGTAGTTTGCCATTGCCCTGGACGGTCGGCTTTCTTGATACCACTGTCGAAACCAACGCAAGGCGCATTGCCCGCAGCTGGGATCGAACCTGGCATCCCGGCATTACGAAGCGAAGCGTTCGCATCGACTTAGCCACAGAGCCGACATGTGGGTCTAGACCTATATTTTATAGCCCACTGGCACACGATAGGTGAGGTAGTCAACATCACGCAAGCTTGCTTGACTTCCCAGGACTGTAGCTGGTACCCATTTAAGGTTGGGTCGACCTGGGAGCCAAAGCTATTTTTTTTTTAATGCTCCCCCCCCCCTTTTTCCCCGTGAGGACCTCAACCCACGACTTTCGGATCCTCGGGAGAGAGTCTAGCCGCTACATCGTGTCGACTCCTATTGTGTAGGCCAGCAATATCAATAACTACAATATGATATTTTAGTGTTTAATAGATAGCGAAATGGTGTTATATTGTTTCATTGTACTAATAAAAGCGTTCATTTCAAAAACGATGATTGATTGGTTTCTGGGTCAGTCATTTCATGATTCAAACCAGCCAGTTCAGAGGAGGGTCTCGCCATGATAAGGTCAATTACAAACATCCTTTGTTGGCAGCTGACCCAAAAAAATAAACTGAAGTTGAATTGTTTGTTTGTTGGCGCCAACAATGGTTGGAGAGGACACAAAAACCAGGATGACATCTCCTTCCACGTGGCCTGTACCTCCATCTGATCTCATCGGAATCCTTTCACTGACCTACTTCCTAACAGTGACAAGTGAAAGCATCTGGCTTGTCTCTCTGATTGGGCCTCGTCCCATCACAGCGTTTTAAATCAACTGTTAAGGCCGAAACAATAAAGCGCCCTGAAATTTTAAACTTAAGAGAGATATAGCAAACATTAAATACGACCTCAATGGGCTGTCCTGGGCCGGTCCATTCAAGTGAAGAGATTCGCGGAAAATGGATTTGTGGGAATTAAGCTTGTAATTTTAAAACAGGCGCATTCGTCTCAAAGAGACGAAGAACATGGTTTCGTTTGCGTAAGGAGGACCGAAGAATGGAGCGTCATTGGAACGGTTGAGGAATCCAGTGAGAGGACACACTAGGATGTTTGTGGATGTTAGGCGGTCGTTAGTTTGCGCAAGGTAATCTGACCCCGGCAGGTGTTGGGACCTCTGACCAAACCCACATGTAAACATGGAAAGCGAGGATCCAATCAAAACATTTGTCTCAAATTTCAGCACACCCCAGAGTTGGATGAGCCCACAGTTGGCTTGCTTGATTCCTGGTTGTTTTGATTTCTTTGGTTGACAAAATAACAATTATAATAATAACAAATATTGTTATTATTGTACCAGGGGTCACCGTGGAGAGGTCAACACGACGCTTGCTTAAAAGTCCAGGATTTTTTTCACCGACTGTGTCTTTGGGTTCACGGTCGTTCGACTGTTTCTCAACGGTTTTGGGTTCACATCTTTAATGTAAATTACCCTTTTCCAAACCTTTACACGCAATAGGCATATAGGGCTGGACCTATATTTTATAGACCAAACAGAACTTGATAGGTAACATGGTCAGATGGTCAGCATCATTCCGGCTACCTTTACCTCCCAGAACTTTACCTTGTACCTATTTAAGTCTGGGTCGACCTGAGAGCCACGTTAGATTAAAATACAAATAAAAAAGAAATCAAAACACCATCTCCGTCTGGACCTAAACAAATAAACCTGCAATGTTGCAAATTTAAAATTAACTTGATTTCCAGGTCGACCTATTTTAAAAGGGTACCAGGTAAACTCTTGGAAAGTAAAGGCGGCGGACGTGATGGTTACCACATCAAGTGACGATTGATCTATAAAAGTATGGGTCTACTACTTCTTCTTCTGCATTCATCTGAGGACGTAGATACACGTCCATTATTTTTATGCTTGGGTTTCGCAGTTTAGGTTACAGGACCCCATTTTCATAGAATATGGGGGAGGGGTGCTAAAAGATCCACTGCCCCCTGACAAACACACACACACACACAAAGCATGTCGTAAAAGTCGATTAATTAAGAGCATTTCTTTCGAGGTCAGAAAGCATCTGCCCGAAGCTATTGATGACGATAGGGCTGGATTAAAACCCTCTGAT